>PPHU02000012.1:0-315924 GCA_003705185.2 Ambrosiozyma ambrosiae
CCCACGCACCCACGCACCCACGCACCCACGCACCCACGCACCCACGAAAATTGAAAAATATCTGAGATTTATCATCTTGTTCCACTATTTACCTAATTTTGAATTTTCAGAGTTGGTAGTCTTTTCGTTAGATTTTAAAGGAATTATATGTTTAGTATAACAATATGAAATTTTATGTTGATCTACTGCAATTTAAATTCTTTAATGAAAGCTATGTCCATAGTAATTGTGATTGTAATGTAAAAGTAACTAATGATCCTATTTTGTTATAATCAAATATCTTTTTAAAATAAAATATATACATCCGTTATCTGTGATGAGTATTGTTAAATAAACAAATATTTCTTAGTTAATCATTATTTTGGTTGAAACTGGTTAGGTGAAATCCGTTCACGAAGATGTATCCTTACTGTTGAAATATATGAAAGCAGTTGAATTACTTTGAATATTAAATTTGAAAGAGGATCGTACGGTACCCCAGACCATTGCCGTTATCAATTTACCTGTGTTGCTTTTAAAACTCTGGCACTACAATCTTAAATTTTTCGTATTTTAATCAATAAACACACCAACCCTGTCGAAATGATATAAAAATGTAAGAAGAAATTAGCTTGAAAGTTTTTATTGTTTCAGTGAATGATAACCTGATGAACATTTTGTATTGATAATTTACTACAATTTTTGTTGTAAGTTTTATATCTGTTTAATGTAAACATTTACCCTTTTTTTATCAAATAAATCAGTAGGCGTCAAATGTCATAACCGATACTCTTACAAGTTAGTAGTTTCAGTTTTTTAGAATTTTTGAGATTGATATTTATTTTATGCTCATATGATTTTTCACTACGTATATCTGGCTCTTTATTTTAAAATCTACCCATTCTCAGAAGAGAGTTAATAGAATGGATAATATCTTTACAGCTGTAGACATTATTTTATTGTTAACTAATGATCCTTGATTTTGCTTAGTAGTAATTAATATTCATGATATAAAGGTAAAAAAGGAATAGTTATACGTATTCAATTTAGTGTAGTTAAGTACTCACTAAAGCAAAAAGTAGACACCACATCATTAAATAACTGGATAAAAATCTACCTATTTCTCCAACCACCAAATCGTTGAAGGGGTTGGTAAAATATTTTTTACCATCATTCAATTTAAATCCAATCAGAACTGAATAAATTATGAAACTTGTAAATAAATTAGTAGCGATGAAAAACATGAACCCATTTAGAGAAGTTAATTTCAATATACCACAACAAGATCCATATGTTAGTGAAGTGATATCTTTGATTCTAGTTATTATTCTTTGATTGTGTTGAACATTAGGAGTGAAATTTGTTTGTTTGTTGAATGGATCTTTCTTATATTTTGGAGTGTCTACCTTGGAGTGTAACTTTTGATTAATTTTGGGAGCTTTAGTTGAATTTACAATTGGCTGTATCTTGTTAGCGGTCATGATGTAGTATATATAGTTTTCTAAGAGTATAACTTGTGATAGATAGTTAGTTAATTACACTTCTTAAACTGAAGAAGCTCCATTGCATTTCTCAGTTCTCGAAATTGGAATTTTTGCCATCCAGGCTCAATTTTTGAAACAAATAAACACACCAGATTTATATTAAGACTTTTAGCAGAAAGACTTAGACTGTTTCTATCTGTCTGATTTGATTCAAAATCATCAACATTTTTTGAAGAATATGCCTCCTGTGACAGTGAAGCAGGAGCGATCCGCCCAGTTAAACACAACACAACCTCAAACTCCTCCAGTTTACGATTATTTTCCTTTGAGAGCATGTTCCCACGATGAAATTGAAGAATCAAGATATCATGTAATGAAATTTCATTCCAATAAAAAGGTGAATATGAAGGATTTTGAAGAACCAGTTAGACTACATCGTAAGGACCCTAAGAATTTACAATTTCAATTAAGTATGAAAGAATTAGAGCAAAAAAAAGTTGATGATGCCAAAAAAGAAGAAGAGAAAATAGAGAAAAGAAGAGAATACTTAAAAAAAAAAGGTATCATTGATTTATCTACAATTTCCAATGAACAAATTGATGATGATATGGAATTGGAAACTTTATCACCTGAAGAGCGTGAAAGAAGAGAATATATCAAAAAGAGACAGGAAGAAGAACTAAGAAAGCAAGAAGCAAAGGCGAAAGCATTAGAGCAGGTTGCTCCGGACGGTGGTGCTAGAAAAACTAAAAAACAGATTTTTAAAAAGAAGACGAGACAAATTAAAGTCTATGATGAGGACAAGAGAAGATTAAGATATGAAGAATTTTATCCTTGGGTTTTGGAAGATTACGATGCCAAACAAGCTTGGGTTGGTAATTATGAAGCTGGGTCGAGTAATGATAACTATTGCTTATTGGTATTGGATAATGCAAATAAGTGTTTTAAACTAATCCCAGTTGAAAAGTTTTATAAATTCACCGCCAGAAATAAATATGCAACTCTAACTTTAGAAGAGGCAGAAGCAAAAATGAAAGAAGGTAATTCGTCACAAAGATGGCTTATGAAAAAAATGGCTGAAGAAGTTGCTAAAGGTGAAAGAGTCGATTCAAGATATAGAAAAAAATTCAGAGTTACAAGCTCCACTGGTAATGATGATGTAAGAAGATCAGATGACGAGGGTATTGATTTCGATGAAGAGTTTCAAGATGATGAAGAAGCTCCAATTATGGAAGGGCCAGAGGAAGATCAAAAATTGGTTGAAGGTAAAATGAAGAAAGAAATGTTAAAAGCTAATAATTTGATTGAAAGAGGTGTCGATGAAAATGATGATGAAGAAGATGATAACTTTGATGATTTATTTGAGATAAAACCAAGCAAGAAAATAGATAAGGAAGGAAAAAAGTTAAGAACTGCTTTGGCTAAAAATGCATTAAATGAAGTTTATGATTCGGATGACGAAGAAAATCCGTACTTCTCGGAAAGTGAATTGGAGCCTTCAGATGAAGAAGAAGAAACGACAACGAATGTTAAAAAAGAGGAAGATCAAGTTTTACAGGAATCACAAAATCAAGAAGAGAAAAAGGAGAAGAAAGAGCCTAAAATATTTGTGAAATCACATAAGCATGGATTCGTTACATTAGGTGCTACTAAGGATATATTATCACAGTTTCCGAAAGGTGAATGGAATCCTAGAACTGCAATTAAAAGAGGAATATCGGATGATGCTGAAGAAACTGAAACTCCAGTTAAAAAGATTAAAGTGAAGATGGAATCAGAATCAAATGATTCTCCAACACCCGTTAATGCTACTATTACTAAGCAAGATATTGATGATTTGCTAGTTAATGGACCAATCGAGTTAACTGTCCTTATTAGATCTTTAAAAAGGAAGTTGTCCCGTGACCCTAGTTCCAGGGGTGTTCTGAAACAGATATTGAAAGATCACTTCGTGTTAAAGCATAAGAATAAGATGGTGTATAAAAAGTGAGAAGTGATTTACCTAATCTTTAGGTGAAATTTTTTAAGAATTTTCGAGCTCAAGTTTTTTTTTTTGATTTTTTTCTGTGTAAGCCTTATCATATACAGGTATACATTATTCCTAGTATTTAATCTGTATTCATAATAATATGCCTACCCAACTAGAGGAAGTATGTGATTTTAATGCTATTCCTATTTTTAGAGATGGTCGTACTAACATTTCGAGCACAGTTAGTTGAGTTTTTACACTCTCCACAAGCCTCCATTAGGGAGATTGCATTGGAGAACGTAGTCCAATATTCACCAGCAGGACCAAATTCGCAACAAAAGTTATTCAAATATGATGACTGTCGACCAATAAAAGATTTAAAGATTTTAACCAGAGACAACAGTGAAAAAAAAGCTAAGATTGTTAAGGATTCTTTAACAATACTGTCAAATTTATGTGGTGATATTGAATTTAGACAATTGATAGTTAAAGACCAATCATTCTTAAAACATATTATTTCAGAATTAACAGATCTGAAATCAAATACAAATGCAGACTTAATGTGTATTTTATTAACAAATTTGGCCAAATCCGATGATATTTTAGCCATCTTTAATATTGAAATCGAACCCAAAGATCAAACAATTTTCAAATCAAATAAAGCAATGGATATTTTAATGGATCTATTTGTTAAAGGTAACGATAGAAAATTGAATACATTTGCAAATTTTGATTATTTATCATACTTTTTTGCTGATATTTCTAGATTTTCGAAAGGCAGAGATTATTTTGTTACAGAACAAGAATATGATAGTATTGTACCAATTTCAAAATTACTGGTGTTCACTGAAAAATATGATGGTAAAACTAGAAGAGAAGGTGTTTGTTCGACTATTAAGAATTCCTTATTTGATACTGAGAAACACATGGATTTATTAACAAATGAAAAAATTAATTTATTACCATTTATCGTTGGTCCATTTGCATTTGCCAATAATAAAGGTTTAACCGATGATGAAATCTTTGAACTACCTGATGAATTGCAATTATTGGTCGATGATAAGCAGGTTGAACCTTTGAAGGAATTAATTGCTATTCATCTAGAAAGTTTGTTATTGTTGTGTGTTAGTAAAGATGGTAGAGAATATTTAAGAGGTAAATCGGTTTATCCATTGATTAGAGAACTGCACAAAAATTGTAATGATGATGAAACGATTATGGAATTATGTGATAGATTGGTTAATATGTTAATGAGAGATGAGCCTGCAGAAACTACCATAGACGAAACAGATTCAACAGATTCAGATGATGATAAGATTATGGAGGTCGCATAGTCTACAGAAAGTCTTAACTTATTAAAATCAATTTCATTTATATAACTTACATATTTACTATTTAATACATTAAAAGACAATAGCCTAATGTAATTCTTACAAATGGAATCTATTCTTTTTTTTTAAGAGAGTAATTATCGTAATAATATATAATATGAGGAGGGGGGCGGTAGTACAAGATATTTGAAGAGAAAAATAACAAAATCAGGATGAATAAAACAACTGAGCTATCAAGTAGTATATATGCAACTGAGGTATACTTCCTGCTGAGCAATTCACAACAAATTTATGCTTGATGTTTGAAATGTGAGTGTGTAAATTATAAACAAGTCATTGAAAAGTAGTTAAAATATTGATTTATTCGTCATCGTCATCATCAGCTTCAGATTCACCTAAAGTTAACTTAACATCTTTCCATAATTTTCCCTTGTTTCTGTTTTCGTACCATGAAGTAATACCAGCATCCAGATAGACTTGGAAAATAAAGGCACCTGCAAAACAAGAGGTGACGTAAACGGAATTTCTTTTGAAAAATGTATTAACAATAGTAGTATAGGCAGACATCTTAATAGTTGGATAATGAATTAAACGGCGTGCAATAGAACCTACGAAGTTAGAGAAAACACAAAATTACACAAAACAACTTTTGCAAATTTAGTTAAGCGCAAAAAGCAGCTTATTTTCGGCGCCGGTGATTGGCTGCCCGCGCCAGATATAAATGTGGCTATGGTGGAGGAGCACGCTGGAAAAACAAATCTTCAAAAGCATCTTCAGGATCCATCTCCATCTCAACATCACCGGTTCCATCTGAATCCTCAGAATCGTTAAGACTATCGTCCTCATCATCAGCTGGATCCAATATAGTGACACCATTCATAGTCATATTAGCAAGTCCTGCTAATTGTTCTAAATTAGCAATATTCCCTAAATTCCCACCTAAAGCATTTAAAAAGTTAGCTGGGATATTTAACCTAGTTCTTGGTCTCTGCAATGTAGTCGTATATAACTCGCCGTAAATGGAAGTAACCAAATGTTGATTCAACCACATTTTGTTTAAATAGTCATATCTAACTGGATCTAAAGTGCCTGAGTCCCCATTACCAATTAATCCACCTGCTGGTTCTCCGTGTTGATTTAAATATGGTGATCCAAATTTAATTGTGATACCTCCTAATGGCATATCCACAAGCGAGATATTGTCAGATTTACCAATAACTTGAACTTCCAATGTATTTTTAAAAGGTGAAAAGAAAATACTATATCCAGATTCATTCATTGGACAGTGGCCGATATGGCGGTATTTCCTGGTCTTTATTAATTTACCGCATAATAGGCAAATAACTGTATCAGTTGACGCATCTTCAGCCAAATTCTTCAATTTGGTAATATCACTTAATTTAACTGGCAAGTTATCTAAATGAACTTTACCTGGAAAATCAATAATTAATGAATTTTTTGTTCTTCTATATGTCTCTGCTGTTTTAGCTAATTGCATGAAAACCGAATATTCAAAAGATTTGGAATCTTTAATCCATAAAATTAATCTGTCTAATGAATCCATTTCACCGTCAGTAATATTAAATAATCTTTTCACTAACTCAAATTGCTCTTTGTAATTTTGATAAACATTAAACATAATCTTATAAGCTTGTTCAACAATTAAATCATCATAATATTTAACTTTTACCTCATCCAAAAATATACAAAACATATTAGCTGCCGTTCTTTTCAATAGTCGAGACAATTCAACTTTAACATCTTCATTAATTGGATTGGTAACCTCAAAAGGTAAAATGGAATCAACCATTAAATTTCGTTCATCTTCCTTAAGTCTTAATAGAATTGAAAAACATGACTGCAACAACCATTTGGAAGTTGATAGCTTTAACAATACTTCAAAGGATTCATTACCTTGTAAAAACAACATAATGACTTCTGTAATGAATCCGATATTTTGCCATGAATAATAGTCCTTCAACCCTGGGATTTTATCTTCATCATCAAACTTCTCACTATAGTTTAATAAAACTTTGAATTGAATTAACGATCTTAATAAATTTAAAGTCATTTCAGGAATAACTAGCTTGTCTTTTATTTGTCCTCTTGTAGAAATTTGTAACATTTCTAATGTATTACCAATAATCATGGAAATTGAATGACCAATTCCAACAGTTTTGTTTAGATTACTATTAGCAACTTCAAATAGCATTGTATTTTCTGTATACAAATGTTTCAATTGTGATATAATATTCTTGTATGGTTCTCCCTCACTATTTGTTAAAATATGAAACAATTCTCTGTCAAAAATTAAACTTGACAAATCATAGCAATTTTCTTGTGTTTGATTATCTAGAACATTTTGCCATCCATCATTTCTTAAATATCCATCAAGATAAACTTCAAACTTATTCTTGGGCAATCTAAAGGTAGGAATAGAAGCATTACAAAAATTATTACATAATGGGCATTTAAATTTGGTCATACGAAGTTTCTTTTCACGCAACATTTCAATAAAGCATTTATAATGCATACCATGTGAGCATCCAGATATAACATACTTGACTTTAGTATTTTTAACCCCTAAGCAGGGTTCTGCTTTGTGATCATGAGGGTGGCTGGAAGCAATATCACTAAACTCAGAAATCATTAATTTAGGTGGATCCATATTAATAGTCGGTAAGTTCCAAAACACTGAAGATTGAACTATCATTGCAGGTAACACAAAAACCTCATTATAATTTTCAGTATTCTTACATAGAATACAATTTCTTAAGTCTTCATCATCATTATGCTCCAATTTGTATTTCTGGTATTCATTTTTATCATATGCATGTAGTGTTTCATCACTCTTAAAATATTTCTTATTGTTTTCAATGAATTTCTGTTGCTGTTTATTCATTTTTTTCAAAATCTTTTGTTGTCTTTTCATTGCCAATCTTCTTATCCTTTCCTTCTTAGTTTCGAAATTTTTACCATGTTTTGACTTTTTAAATTCATCAATATGAGTCTGACCAAAGCAATCAATTAATGATTGTAAAACATTATCATCTTGTAGTAGTAGAGTATCTAAAATACTCGAAGCTTTCTTGGCAATTGTTTTAGAAACATCATCTTTTTCGATTAAAGTTAAAAGTAAGTTACCAATTGGAATATCAATAAAATTAATCAATCCATGGGAATCATCATCATCTGCGGTATACAAATCATCATCTAAAATGATTCCATATAATAAATGTAGTAATTGAGGTAAATAAACATCGTTGTTGCTATTGATTGCAAAATCCAAGCATTTATATACAAATTTAGCAAATAGCTTGGTTTTCAGCATGTCACCAATAGGTTTGAAACGTATTAAATCCTTATCCAATAATTTATGTAATTGAGGAATTAAAACAATATCTTCCTCTTTCTTATTCTTCAATCTGGAGATTTCTGTGTATAATGAATTTTCAATATCATCAATTGATTCATATTTATTCAAGATATTAACGGGATCAATTTTCAAATATTCGCTTGGTTTTAACGAATACCGTCCATAGTCAGTGACACCGGTTGGTGGAATGTACTCAGAAACTTCTCTGAAAGCATCAGCGAAAAATGGCTCAGACCCATATTGTTCACTAATTTTAGAATATTTCATTGGATGGACAGTCAACGCATATTCAATTAAAATTTTGGTCTTTAGATACTCCAAATCTGATCTGTCCAAACTTGAATCAAAGGGAATTCTAAATGATAATATGTTGTATAACAATTCAATTAAACCCAATAAAATGTTTCCAATTTTTTCTTCAAATATAGTTGAATCTAAATCTTTATTAGCGCCTTCTTTAAAACAATCATAAACTTCAAATCTATCAAAAATATTCTTTATTGCTCTTAATGGATTTGGTTCTAAAATAATAGCTAATTGATTGAGATATAAATCACCTTCAAAGTTAAAATATGCTTTATTGAATTCGCATTGAGATTCAACTGAAGAACCATTTCTGATCCAAAATCTAGAATCAATTTGAGTAGTTAAAACGAAAGACTGCAAAACATCATCTGCAATGCCCAATTCATCAACTGATTGATCTATATCAAAGTATAATTTTTTAGATTCTAAGTCAATTTCAGAAACAACACGGCCTAACATACTGAATTCAAAAAAATGATAATTGTTACATAATTCAGATAAATATGAATGTAAGGGATGTAAGAAAGAACTTTGGCCATAAGCAACTTTATGTTGGAATAAACCATCCTCATCTGTAGTTGGTCGATGATCATAAAAAATATAGCTATTTAAAATATTTATAGCATCCTCAATGTATCTATTTGGTTTCTCTTTGAACGTTGATGCAATCTTGCCTAGATTTTTGGTTAATTCATAAACAATTGTTCCCATGAAGTAATGAAACTTGAAGGTCATATTCTCTCTCTCAACATGTTCACCTAACTTTCTTTGAATGAAATATGATTCATGAAACAATTCTAATAACATGATTGTAAATAATAAGATATCATGATGAAATAATTCCTCGGATTGAGGTTGAATAAAGCTAATCAAAACTTGTAAACCTCTTAGCACGTATGTTTGAATATCATGGGTTCTTGAAAATTTCCAATCACTTAAATTATCAGAAAGTTGATATTTGTTTAAACCATCTGAAGAACATTTCATGACATTCAAACAACTTGAAAATGCATTATATAACAAACCTTCTTTTAACAAAACTGTACCAATTGTTGGATCATGATAAACTTGTAACCTGAAATGTTCTAGTAACGATAAATTCCACTCCCTATCTAAGTAAATATTCATATGCTCTAAAGCTGGTAAAATCTCAATAATCTGCCTAGCAAAATTTAACCTTGAATCCTGATTACTGGTTAAAATAGGAACTAAGAGTGATTTAATTTTCTTTCTTAATAACTTCCATAACCTAATATCCAAATAAAAAATCATTTGTAATCTTGTTGTGGATGCTGTCTTATCACTGATGTAAGGAGTTGATCTTTCAAACATTTTTAAACCTTGGAATCGCAACTGCTCTAGAGAAACCAACTTTAATTTATCTAATGAAGGAAATGAAATGTAAGGAATTTTATAGTCAGGTGTTAATAAACCAATGGTGTTTTTATGAGAATCATATATTGTAATTTTATTATGATTAATGGGTAATGGAGAAATATATTTACCTAAGAGTGTATTAGTAATGGCAATTTTACAATACTCGGAGATTCTAATATCAGGATGTTTTGTTATTATATCTAGCCAATTTAATATTTCCTCGACTATTGTATAATTAGTCCAATCTTTAGAGGATATTATGGAACCAGTTAAACCTTCAGTTGAACTCACAGTTGAGTGAATAAAAGGATTTCCTGGATCCTTTCTCAATGTAGAATATGAAGATAACAAATTCGTAATCGAATCAGATTGTTTAATTTTAGCTATACCTCTTGCATCAACTAAGCCTGCAATTTCTTTAGCTTTACGATTGGGTGACGGAACACCTAAGGCTCTCGAAATTCCTGCCTCCGCCACAGGATAATTATGGAATTCATCATTCCAGCAAATAATCAAAAAATTATGAGAATCATCGTCATCTTGTGTATTTCTTAATTTATTGAAAGACGATGCAGAAATTTCATTATCCAACATGTCTTTAAGATAAGGCAAAGTTTGATAATTTTCCGTTTGAATAGTAATAAAAAAATCAATAATACTTGTAATAGTGATATCAATATTTTCACGTAGTTTTAAAGGTAAATCCATAACATTATAATCACTGGACTTCGAATTAGCCAAACAATTTAATTCGGCATTCCATGAAGAATGATCACCACAATCACAAATAGCACCACCGTGAGCTAGATGAACAGAAACGTTATGATCTTTGTGTTTCTCTCTATTAAAACAATCAGCACACATACAACAAGTAGGATCAACACCACAATCATAACAATTATAAACTTGTGCCCCATCAGGGATTTGACGGGCACAAATCCTACCTTTATGAGATTTATTAGTTGATGGTTTCTGTCTCTTATAGAATTGACCCTTTGAATTTTCAGAAGTATAAATATCCATAACTACATCATTCCATGATTTCGGAAATTCTGGTGAAGTGCTGTCTATATTTGGAAAAAGTTGTTCGTAGAATTGGCCATTTGAAGATAAACTAAAGTGAAGAAGTCTGTGCACAGTAGTCTTGAGGTCTTCAGATGGCTCATCTGGAAACCTTGTAGGAAGACTATAAAGTTGTGACCATATTTGGGCTGATAAATCGTTATCCGCTAAAACCATAGTTTATACTTTTTGGGGGAAGTATGTATGCTATAATTGCACAAGATATCTAGCTATTTTAGCTATTATAGCTCTTCTAAATAAATATTACTAAGAAATAACTGGATTTCTGTCGGAAAAAAAGCGTTTAGTAGATTTGATGCGCCTCCTGTGGTGCAGTATCATAATCGTGTGCCACACTAGCTGGGTTGAATAAATCACCTAAACTCTGAATGGAAGGCAATTACTACAAGACTGGAAACACTATAAAAACACCTGAAAAACTTTAATGCAGCCTCTTTTAGAGTCTACGAAGGGACAGTTAAGGGAATACCTTCTCAAACTTCCGCAAAATCACAACTTCAAGTACAGTAGCTCTGCAACTCAGTCTATCAGATCAACAATCAGTGGTTCACTAGGTTTAACAGAAAATGACTTAAAAAGAGACTTCCACAACCATAATCACCATGGTAGAGCTTGTGGTTGGAAGTTCCAACGGGGTGAAACCTGCTACAGATGCTTAACATGTGGGTTTGATGAAACTTGTGCTTTATGTTCATTCTGTTTCCAGCCTGAAAAGCATGAAGGTCATCAGGTTCATAAATCAATAATTACTAGCATGCCTAGTGGTTATTGTGATTGTGGTGATTCTGAGGCTTATAGGGACTTAAACTGTGATTATTTCCATTTAAATTCAGAAAATGATATATCTCAAGATCAGTTGGATACTGTCCATCAAGTCATATCAACCATATTGGATTATGTTATCGATGTCTTGTCTCATGCGACTCCAATATTAGCTGCTCCTAGAACTCCAGATGCCGTTATACGATTTTCAAATTCCTCAGCTTTAGATTCTTCAAAATATTTATCCAATGATATAAATTCGAAAAAGTATGCTGTGGTACTGTATAATGATCAACTGCATCAATATAAAGATTCATTAACGAGAATTCATCTAGCTACTGGCAAAGTCATACCCCAGGTGGAAATGATTTTGTCAACTTGTAACAATTATGGTAAGGCTATTGTTCTAATTTCTGAAAATATATCAATGTTATTACAAAGGCAGTCTGTTCTGTGTTCGACTGGTTTATCTGCCTGTGTTAGAAGTTGCAGAGACGTTTTTCGAGAATATATGTGTGATGACTTAATCAAATGGTTAAATGATTTTATTTATTGTAATTATGTTGTTAATAATAATAAAATAATGGATATTATTCCTAAAGTCATGTTAAGAAAATATATTAATGGTACATCAATTGATCCTACTCCTGTTTTCAAAAACTATATATCTCTGGCACCAGCTTCGTTAAGATATATACCCTTTCAGAATGAATTTCTTGCTGAGGCGAAATGGTCAATTTCAGAGAAGTTAAAAGGTGAATGTGAATATGAAGATTTAACTATAACTATGCCTCATCTGGGATCATATACATTTCAAGCTTCAAGATTTCAGTTGCTAATATATAATGATACTAAGTTTCCCAAAACAATCAGGGATATATTACAAGATATATATTTTAATGTTTTAATTTCTAATAACAAGTATAAAAATTTGGTTGGAGCTCAATTTATGGATATTTATGAGGATATGTACTCTTTATTCTTATCAGTGGATAGAGAACCAGAACATTCAGTTTTACCATTTTTAACGGTTCAAGTTTTCACTAGTCCTTCTACATGTTCAATGTTAATGAAACATGGAGACATTTATAAAATTTTAAGATTACTTTTCAATCATTTAAAATATGGTGAAGTTACAAATTTGAAAAAGCAGCCTAGAGATTTTGAAGATCAATCTTCAATCTTAATGAATTCTTTAAAAAATAGAAAATGGGGACATGTGTTTGTCGACTTAAATTATATCATAACTATAAATCCCGAAAAAGTTAAATTATTTTTAAATCCAGGTTATTTTGAAATGATTGTTAAAATATTAAATTTATTTGAAGGTAAGCCAACTTTACACAGAGAATCTTCAAAGCATGTTGAATATGAGTTGACGGACTATGGTCTTTATTTTAATGCCATGTCCTTAATATCACATTTTGCTGAAAACGTTGCTAAGTCTTTAAATAAAATTGATTCAGATGAATTAAATGAAACTCTAACAAATACATTATATAAATTAACAATTGATGCATTGGTTTTTAAGGCATTTGTTGACCCTCCATTTCAATATCAAAGAGATGGTCAACAGAAAATAATTGATGATGACCATGAATCTCATGTTGTTTTTAAAGATTTCTCAGTTAATAGAGTTAGAAAGAGGCTGGTGAGTTTTGACGTTTTATCTGAACGTGTTTCTTTTTTACATCCTTTGCATGCATTGATATCGTATCTAATTGAGAGTGACCCGACAATGAACTCACCAGAAAGAATTAAACAAATTTTTGATATGATAAATACTTCTGCTCATCTAATTGATGTTAATATGAAAGAAATTGGGCCCATTGTTGCTGGTGATGGGGTTAAAGCCGTTTTTGATTTCCCAATAAGAACTATGGCGTTATTATCACAAATAAAAGTTGGATTATGGGTCAGAAATGGTATGACTATCAGAAATCAAATGAATATTTATAGAAACTCGGGTATTAGAGAGCATGGATTTATGAGAGATTTATTTTTAATTCAATTATATTGTGGGTTTGAAGATCCTGATGTTGTTATCCCTACAATTATTAATAGATGGAATATGACTGATTGGTGTAATGGTTGTCCATACTTATCTGGTTTGCCAAATAGCCATTTACAAGAGATGGTTGAAGAGTTCGTTTTGTTCCTAATTAATATTTTAAACGAAGATTTGCATTTGTATAAAAGACCTCTCTTAGAAATCGGTGATTTAAGGATTAGAAGAGAGATCATTCAAGCTTTATGTTTCAAGCCACTTAGTTATTCCAAAATGCTGACTATGATTCCTGATACAGTTTCAAGTGAGCGTAGATTTTTTATTATTTTTAAACAAGTTACTGAAGAAGTTAAACTCACAGGTAACACATCTTCAACATTAAGGGAATTGAAAACTTACAAGTTGAAAGAAGAATGTTATAAAGAAGCTGATCCATACTATATTCATTATACTTCAAATAAAAGGGATGATTGTATTAAAATGTTAAAGCAGCGTATTCATGTATCAACAAAATCACCATTAGAAGATGTTTTTATTAGACCTAAAGTTGTTGATTGGGATAAATCTCCATTCAAATCATTGATTCAAATAACTTGTTCCGCTGGATTTATGTCTGTTTTGGAAAGTACTTTAAGATATTGTGTTAAGGCTTTGGATAAAAATATTTCATCAATCGATGGGTTAGTTGAATTAATTTTAAATTTGCTCCACATTGCGGTTAATCTACCAAATAAAGAAGATTTCATTTTAAATTTTTTAAGTATTTCTACTGTTCCAGCAAAAGTATATGATCTCCTGTTAAGAGAGGAACAATGTGCTGATATTATTCCAAAGATTAAGGATATATTGAGAACGGTCTTCAAGGTTTTATCTGAAGATGTCAAAGTAATGAAAGAGTGGATTCCAAATTTTGATCCAAAGTCAATTATTTTAACAAATCTGAATATCAGTGATAATAATCATCAATTGTTAGACAAAAAGAAGAAGTTAGCCATGAAGAAGAAAAATAAAATATTAGCTAAATTCAAAAAACAACAACAAAAATTTGCTGCGAACTACATGGTTGATTCTAATGATATAATGGATATTGATGATGAGGAAGAATTACTAGATGATAATAGTTGGCAATTCCCACATGAACATTGTATTTTATGTCAAATGCCTGCAAGAAGAGAAGATGAGCCATTTGGCGTGATTAGTTATATAGCTGAAAGCAATGAATTTAGATCTGTTCCAATTGATGATGATTATTGGTTTTATAAGGCATTCAGTGGTAATTCTAATTTGGATGAAAAAGAAGAAATTGCTAAAGGTAATAAAGTTTCTAACTTTTTGAAGAAGACTGAATATGAAAAAGTTATTGGTCCTGGGTTCCCAGGCAACTCAATTCCATGCAATGACAATCATTCCGTTTTATCGAGTTGTGGTCATGGTATGCATTATACTTGTTTCCTAAGTCTTGTTGAAACTGCAAAGCAGAGACGATTAGCTCAAATTACTAGAACTATTCCAGAGGATGGTAAAAGACATGAGGTTTTATGCCCTTTATGTAAAGCTGTTAATAATGTGTTCATTCCAATTTATTACTCTTCAAATTCTGATTTATATAAGGAAAAAATAAAACCGTGTGAAAGTTTCGATGGAACTCAGTTGCAATCATTTAATGACATAATTAAAGGTCCAGTTACTGATGATCATTTACAACTGATTAAAAAGGAGTTGGTTTCATCAGTTAAATGTAAGGTTAAACCCCAGTATTGGTTTATTGACGAAAAGAAAGGTACAGTTAATCTGATGCGTCTTCCATTCATCGCATTGAACCATTCGTTAACTATTTTGTCATGGCTTTCATTACCATTTGATGGAGTTAGTGCGATCATTAGTAAAACAATTGAGTCTGTCGAAATTTCATTGCGTGGATCAACGTATTGTTCATTTTCGTCATCAAATAAAGTTTCTGTTGGTGGTGTTAACAAAGGGATAATTCCATTAGTTACTTCATTATTAAATAATCAAACAATTGTTTCATTGAGAATTTGGTGTCAATTTAGGGAGCTGGTTAGATGTACAGAAACGATAACTTCAACATCGACTCAATATAATAAAGGATTTTTAACTTATCCTGAAAGATTGCTTGGATTATTAAAAAATATATTTGATGAAGATGATTTGATTTTTGATGGCGAAGATTATTTCAAACTATTGGTTGGAGCCGAAGAAATTAGATCAATTGGAATGAATTTCCATACATTACTATTTACTTGTTATTACAAACATTTCAAACAATCATTATTAAAAATTTTAAATTTAATTGAACTTAAGAAAAATACCACTAATGAAGAATTATTAATCGAATTAGGTATTGATGAATCAGCACAGGTAAATAAATTAGGTGAAGTCTTCAATTCATTTAGTGGTTGCAATGATGGTAGTAAATATTCCAAGGTTATTTATTCAATGCTGATCAGACTAGTTACACCTTTTTTAAGACAGTGTCTAATTTACGCATTTATTAGATTTGCCAATGTGTATAATGTGGAATATCCTTCTAACTTCGATGAGTTTACTAAAGAGTCGGACAAGATTGCATTTATGTTAAAACTACCAACTATTGAATCAATGATTAAATCAATCAAGACTTCAGAGTACTCTAATTTAACAAGCAAACAAAGAAAACAGTTAAAATTATCTGAAATTCCATATCCAAATTTAATTCAGTTGATCACATTACCAACTAAATTGAGCCATTTCTTCTCAGAATTTAATAATCAACTCCCAGAAAATATAATTAGCACTCCATCGACCCAGAATATGAAATTCAATGATCCAGCAATTTGTTTATTTTGTTCACATGTTAGTAACATACAAACCAAGAATTATGGAGATAGATTAGGATCGTGTACAACACATTCGTTATGGGAATGTATTAATGGGTGTGGATTTGGTGTATTTTTAATTCCAAGAAGTAACTGTATTCTGCTATTAAATAGAGGAAGAGGATCATTTTTTGAAAGCCCATACTTAGATGATTATGGTGAATCGGATGATGATGGTAAAAAAGGACATGACTTACATTTAAGTGTGACCAAGTATAATGAATTTATGAAAAAAGTCTGGTTGGAACATAATATTGGAAATCAAATAGCAAGAAAGCTAGAAACGCAAATGGACATTGGTGGATGGGAAACATTGTAAATTTTCGATAACCTGTTACTTTACATTTACTTATCTTTTTTTATGTTTATTATAAATATATTTTCTTACAGGCAGGCGTTTTGTAACAATAAAAATAAAAATATGGTTCTGAACAGCGAGCGAGTATGGAAGGCAGTTTATTTTTGGGTGAACCAGGAAACCTTTTTACGAGAATTCTGGAGGCTGGAACCAGCCTTCAGATTTAACCTAAGCTAGCCCTAATCGGCGCGTCAAAATTAATAGTTAACAAATAAGTCAATTGTTCAATACTAGTCATCTGAAGTGAGAGTTTAGTCCTTGGAGAAGCTAATTAAAGGCTTCATCTAGGAAGTTACCAAATTATGGAATTGTCATTTCTGTAAGAACAATAAAAAAAAAGCATACCAAGACTGTAAACCAGATTAAACATAGTAAACATAGTATTCTATATAACAATAATAGGATTGCCCAAGTTCGTATTTGATATCTCCATCACATGATAAAACCGCATTGCAGTCGCGCTTCCAATTGTCAACACTCTACTGCACAGAGTGAGTACTAAGGTGATTTTCCTGACGCGCGTTAGAAAAAAAAATATAAGGTATATATATCCCAGCAACCAGAGTCTGGGCCTGGACCTAGGCCTAAAATGGAATTACGCGGTGATCATTTGCCTCACGGCATACTGAATTGGGCGAAAGCATCACCCAGATACGGTGATTGTTTTCTTTTTCTTCCGTTTTTATGGTTAGTTCAGCTTTAGTTTTTTCCGCTAGTTTTGGGTATAAATGCTGGCTAATTCCTCTCTTCTTTCAATTCTTATTTCGTTAACCTCTCTTTTCTCTTTCTTTATCAATAGATCAATCCAACTCAAATTCTTTCGTTACTAATTACTATTTTCAAAATGCAATTCAAATCTGTTATCTTATTCGCTTCTGCTTCCTTAGCTGCTTCTGTCTTCAAGACCTCAACTGAAGTTTCTACTGATCTTGAAACTATCACTTCTTGTGCTCCAGAAGTTACTTCTTGTCCAGCCAGAAACTCATCTAACGCAAGTATCACTACTTATGAAGGTGCTGCTGCTGGTTTCGGTTCTTTCTACGCTGCTGGTGCTGCTGCTTTAGCTGCTGGTGCTTTATTATTATAAGCTTGCTTCGTCTTATAAATATATAATAATTTACTAATGCGCTTGTTTGTTCACTTCCAGTTTTTATTAACGGAACTGATGTTCAGGTTTTAATTATTTACTTTTAATATAGTTTATTGTACTTTATAGTTGTGAATGATAATTTATCTTGACTTACTCTTTTTACTTTTTCAAATGTAACTTGTAGTTGTCTGTAATTTCTGTTTTTCCTATGTCGCTCACTTTCGGATTCATTTTCAGGTTGGTTGCACTGATTGTTTGGTTCAATACGGGTAATTTGATGTTTTATTGCAATGTTTTACCTGTGTTAGGTTTAGCTTTAGCTTTAGCTTTAGCTTTAGCTTTAGCTTATTTAATGTTTGTCAATCGTTGAACTGCAAAACTAAAACATTAACCTACCCAGTATATTTTGTAACCCCTTGAATGATTCAAAAACTTCAATATCATCTGAATCCATTTATAAAGGGTGCAGAATAGGAGGTTTGTCTTAACCTACGTTGTAGCATCCATCAATATTGAGATCATGGATCATCGTTTGTTTCAGATTACTAGAGAAATGTTACAGTATGTTAATCATTTGCTTTTCTAATTCCAAATATACCATCTCTGGATAAATCTAGGTAGTCACGCAAATAAATAAATAAAGAGAGGGTTGCTTTAATTGTTGTATCATAATAGTGAAAAAGATCAATATGCAATTGAAACAAAGCGAGAAAGATAAAATGTAGTAAATAAACATATGATTACAGTTAACAACATAATTCAAAACTCAAGTTGAATTGATATAAGCAAAACATGTCATTTGAAAACAGATTATACTAGCCAAAATAGAATTTCATCCATTTGTTGATGATTATAAATGCTCGTTCGACAATTGCTGACTTTCTCAAATGAAGAAGCAGCACCCACTGAAATGGTCCTCACCTCGGCAGCATTCACCGCTACAACAGCCACATAAAATTTCAAAGCATTTTAAAAACACAGCAAATGACTTGAACTAGCACTGGTAAAATACATAAACCTATAAAACCAACGCAAGAAAAATAGCAGTTACATAGGTACTGATTTGCAATATATCTTACTCATACATTTTTCTTCACTGGCCTGTACCTAAATTACTTGACAGTCTTCTTTTATGAATTATGCGCAATCGTTAAATGCTGGTTGTTAGTTAGTTATATTTATTATTTAGAGATAAAAGCGAAGAGTTATAAATCCGCTCTCTGACAGCTTGTAACTTGACGTTTTCTTTATTGAATAGTGGGATATACCTAATTGAACTTCTTGAACTTCTTGAACTTCTTCTTGTATATAATCAATCTCTCCTCTACATGTAAACGTTGAACATCCAACTAATGGTTTTTGAATTTTGATTGGATATCAGTTTAATGGATTACTGGCAGCCAATCAGAATAGATTATAGCTGCACGTGATAATTTATCTCTGAATTGTTCCGAGCAAAAATTGGGAGCTAAGCTACCGCTCTTTATAATTTATTAAATAAAGTACTCCTTACCATATCCCAATGACTTAGATAACATAGTAGTAAACTAATACTAACATATGGCAGTTTAAAATCAGCGCTTTGCTGAAAGAAATTGACGCAAAACAAAATAATTTAATTTTGAAACTTCTGTGCTCTTGCTTCTGAGCAAACATTTATTAAGGCTAACTTGTACCACAAAACTATTTGGCAGAAATCCTATATGTTTTACCTAAATTATAAGATCTTTACCATAAAACAAATATACCGCAGAAATTTCAAAATAACTAATCTTCTTCATATTATTTTTTTAATTAAAAACAGTTAAATTAGTAGTTAATGTAGCTTAAGAAGCTAATTCAGCTGATGTTAAAATGGGATTAAACTAAAAATTCTGAAAGGAACTAAAACAAACAATAATTCAAATAAAAGACGCCTTTGGTTACATAGTCATTTTATAATTGTTATATAATTGTGATATACCGTAAGTTTTTCTATTTGCCATGATAAGTTATTGTCTCCATCAATGACATGGGATATAGTGTTGAGCTCTAGAATTTATGAGCCTTTTCTGGATTATCCTCTTTTTTTCCGGTAAACGCAAAACAACATCAGTTATAGCCAATCAATTTCAATCATCTCTCTTATATGTGTTTAGGGTTAATTAATTTCTGATCTTTATCTTTTCATATTATTTTCCAATTTTCAAGAAATTATCTTGACCTTGGCTCTCCAAACTTTTTCAAGACGTTGATTTTTTTTTTTTTCAATTTCTAGATTTGTTACAGGTTATTGTTTTTACCATTTTTTACTCCATTTTTACATCTTTTCTTATTTTGGTCCATATTCAGCTTTTGAATATAACTTTTTATACTCAATGTGTGTGTGTGTGTGTGTCTGTGTGCGTAAGTGTGTGAGAGTGTGTGTCTGGTGTATGTGTGTGGTGTATGTGTGGGGGCTCCTGTGAAGATTAGCCACCATTTACAAAACCAGATTCATCCACCATTTTACATAAATATCCAGATATATATATACAATAAGAATGCAACTACCTTATTATTAATATTTTTCTATATAGTTGCGGAAGAAGTACTGGTAGTTCCGCTCAAAACACAAACGGTTACTTCTTGTGAAAATTGCAACTCTTAAAACTGTGGAGTCATCTTTAAGTGCATTTCTGATCACTGCCACAGCAGATTTATTACTTTTCTTCCACAAATTAGAGTAATTCGATTCAATTACGTCCGATTGCGAAATAATTTGTTTAAATTCGTTAAATATAATTAAAACTATTTAAAAAGAGGGAGTTTTTTCCTTTACCAGAAAATTATGGATTTAAGTTTTATTGGTTTCAAGTTTAACTGGTTTCAAGTTTTATAGATTACCAAAAATTACAGTTGAACAGCCGGATATCAATATGTTAAATATTTGGGCTATCATCCCTCATAAGAGAACAGTCAACGATCCAAACGATTATTCTAAACCCTTTTTAGAAGAGTATGAAAAACAAGTTCAAATTGAAAATAATCCAGATTGGCTGCAACTGGAAGATGGCCAATACGTAAAGATCCGTGAATACAAAGATGAGGCTAACAGACCTTGGTGGAAATTCTTTGATGAATTTGAATATCGTGAAACAACCGAAGAATCAAAAAGATATAAATGGTTTCAATGGTATGAAGAAGGCACATCTAAAGCAGAAAAGAAGTTATTATGGAAATTAGATTTCTGTATTGCTTTTTATGCGTTTGTTGGTTATTGGGTTAAATATATTGATACACAAAATATAAATAATGCTTATATTTCAAATATGAAGGAAGACTTACATATGAAAGGCAATGATTTAATTAATACTCAAACGTTATTCCAAGCTTCATCTGTTATTTTTTCCTTACCTTCGATGTTTCTATTACCTAGAGTCCCAACTAATTATTTACTATTTACAATCGAATTATGCTGGTCTGTATTCACAATTGGTTTGCATAGTATCACTAATGTTAGTCAATTACAAGCTTTAAGATGGTTTGTTGGTGGATTTGAAGCTTTATATTTTCCTACAATACATTGGTTATTAGCCAGTTGGTATAAGCCGTCAGAAATTTCAAGAAGAGGTGCTCTTTTTTACATGGGTCAGTTTTTAGGTGTTATGACCTCAGGTTTAATTTGTGGTGCAGCATATGATAATCTTAATAACAAGCGGGGGCTAGCTGGTTGGGCTTGGATGTACTTGATTGATGGATCATTATCTACATGTGTTGCTATAATGGCTTTGTTTGTTGTTCCTGGTACTCCTTTCAATTGTTATTCTCTTTGGTTAACTGATGATGAAATTATAATGGCTAGACAAAGGATGCATAAAAATGGTACAGATACCTCCGATACAATTAAATCTTTCTTTGACAAGTCAACTTGGAAGAAGGTGTTTTCATCATGGCAAATATATTTGATTTCGTTTGTTAATATGATGGGATTTAATACAAATAATACATCATCTGGTAGTTTCACATTGTGGCTAAAGGCGTTGAATAAATGGGATATAGGTGAAATCAATAGACTAGGTTGTATCCCTCCAGGGTTAGGAATGGTTTATATTATTTTTATATGCTTCGGGGCTGACCTAACCAGGAAAAGATTTTTATTCATCATGTTTTCATTTGTTATGTGTTTTTTGAGTAATGTCATCTTGGCTATCTGGGATGTTTCATATGCTGCCAAGTGGTTTGCATTTTGTTCTGGATATTGGAGCTGGTCTCAATCAAGTGTGTTTAATCCATTAGTTTCAGATTTCTTTCGAAAAGACAATAATGTTAGAGCCATTGCCTTTGAAATTATTTATGTGATGGGTAATCAGGCTAGTGTTTGGATTGGAAGATTGGTTTGGCCTACAGTTGATAGTCCAAAATTTCATAAAGGTTTTTCAACTTGTGCTGCTTTCTCCTTGGGTTTTAATGCATTTTTTGCAATTGCTTATTTTTTGTATAAAAGGGACGAAAGAAGAGATGCTTTGCTGAATGGTATTTACATTTACAATAGTAAGATTGAATCAATACCTGAAGGAGCTATAAAATCCTCTAAAATTTCCTTAAAGGAGTCAGATTCAAGTATTGAATATCATGAAGACAAAATTGTTGACTTAAAAGAGATTAAAAATTAATACATTTTGACAACTTCATACTTCGAGATTTATTCCTAAATAAACCTTAATTATTTAAAACTATTTTTTTAAGTAAGATAAGTGTAAACGTGTTACACAGAAACTGTAAATTATTGAAAACATAGACAAATTATGGTACAAGGTAAAAATAATATTCCCATACTACATGGCATAAACTTAAAATAATAATAATGGTAAACCATGTGGCTCAATCAATCAAACACAATTTTCTTTGCTTTCTTAGTCATATCAACATCTTTAAAGAAAGCACCATAAGCACCGTGCGCTTTTTTCTTAGTATGAGAACCAAATTTTAATAATTCATCGGGAACAGGCTGATCACCAGCTCTTAAAACATTCATTAAAGCACCAGATAAATGCTTTTCTTCTTCAGTAAATAAAGTATGGGCGACACCAGATTGACCTGCTCTACCAGTTCTACCAATTCTATGCACATAATCCTCAATGGTTAATGGGAAGGTTAAATTAATAACGGTTTTAACGTTTGGAATATCCAAACCTCTAGCAGCAACATCGGTAGCTAACATTAAATTGCATTCACCTTTCTTAAATGAATCTAGTGCCTGGTGTCTCTGGGTTTGATTTAAATCACCATGTAATGCAGCAACATCATAACCCTTATACTTCAATGTTCTTTCAACTCTGGACGCTTCTTTTTTATATAATGCAAAAATCAAAACTTTATCATTGGCATGTTTACCAGAATGGTACTTATGAAGAAGTTCCAATAGTTTTTGTTCTTTACTTCTTTGATTAACAACTTCAACTATTTGCTTAATTCTTTTGTTAGCTGTCAATTCATCTCTGTTACCAATGGTAACTTTAACTGGTTGATTCATGAAACTTTCAGCTAATTCTCGAACTTCCTTTGGCCATGTAGCAGTGAACATCAAGGTTTGTCTACATTTTTTTGTAGAACCAACAATCTGTTTAATATCTTCTTCAAATCCCTTTTCCAACATTCTATCAGCTTCGTCTAAAATCAAATAATCAATTTTGTCTAATTTAATTGAACCCTCATTTAGTAAATCAATTAATCTACCTGGAGTAGCAACAACACATTGAGAAATACTAATACTTTGTCTTTGTTCAGCTTTTGGAACACCACCGTAGACACAAGTACAATTTAAACCAGTAGCATCTGTTAATTCTTTCAAATTATCGTAGATCTGCGTGGCTAATTCTCTAGTTGGAGAAATGGCTAAAACTCTTAGATCTTTAGAATTAGATTTTAAAATATGATCAATGGCTGGAACACCAAAAGCAAATGTTTTACCTGAACCCGTTTCGGCAACACCAACAACATCAGAACCAGAAAGTAAATAAGGCCATGAAACAGATTGAATAGCAGTAGGAGTTGGGAACTTGGAGAGTTCTTTCATTATTCTTGAATCTACATGGCTACCAATGGATTTAAAAGATAAAACTGGTCTAATTGAACTATCGTTCTTCGGATCATCAATTTTGATCTCATTAGTTGATAAGAAGCTATCAATATCAGACTGAAGAATAGAAGATTCGTCTTTGAATATCTTCACAGCAGCTTTAGTGGATAATTCTTCTTCATCCACCTTCTTGGGGTGGTTTTTATGCTTTTTGTGTTCTTTGTCTTTTTTATGATGGTGTCCTTTCTTTTCCTTCTTTTCCTTCTTTTCCTTAGATTTTTCTTTCTTGTCCTTAGACTTCTTTTCTTTCTTAGATTTTTTCTTAATTTCTGATTCTACTAAATCTTCATGCTTTCTCTTGTGTTCTTTAATATCTTCTGTAGACATCTTCAACCAAACTAATAGGTATTATAACTCTCAAGGAAAAAACTCAAAGTAAACAATAAATCTCTAGAAAAAAAAAATTTAATTGAAAAAAAAAACATTTTCATGGCAGTGCTCATGGGTTTTTCTGCGGTTATTTCTTGTATCCACAATAACTTATACTCCACAACTTGGACAAGACTTAAACTTTTAATAGAGATCTCAAATATCTGTCAAAAGCTAGCCTTTCTTTAATTTAAATGACAACTAGATATATTTTTAAAAGTTTGAGGTTTTTTAGTTCAATGGTGGAACCATCAAAGCCTCTTATCAGTCAGCATGCTTTAATTACTGGTGGATCCCAAGGTTTGGGATTAGCAATTTCTAAGACTTTGGCCTCGAAAGGTTGCAGAGTTACTTTATTGGCAAGAAACGAAAAGAAATTGCAAGAAAATGTTGAATTACTAAATCAGCAACATCCAACTTCACTGCAGCACAATTACTTAGCCTATGATTTAAATAATCCTTACGGAATTGAACAATTTATCAAGAGTCAGTGTCCTGATTACAAAAAGATTAATATATTGGTTAATTGTGCTGGAGTGTCTCAACATAGTTTACTCATAAACACCAAACCTGAGAATATTCAATCAATTTTAAATGTTAATCTAGTGTCTCCTATCATCCTATCAAAACTCTTTTCTAGATCAATGATGAGGCTACCTAATCCCAATATTATTAATGTTTCATCTATATTGGCAGAAAACGTAACACAGGGAACTTCCATTTATTCTATAACCAAAGCTGGATTAAACAAATTAACACAAAACTTAGCGTTAGAAATGGAGAGAAAAAAAATTAAAGTTAACTCTATTCTTCCTGGACTTATCAATGATACAGAAATCGGTCAAGGTGTTAATAAAGAAGTAATCCTAAATTCTTTTCCATCTACAAGTCCGAGCCTGATCACCAATACTATGAAAGTAGCAGAACTAGTTGGCCAACTAGTTTGTTCAAGTAATTTGACTGGTCAGTTAGTCCATGTAGCCGGGTAATTTCCAAAATTGGAAGTCTCGCTTTCTTGCTGAAATTTTTTTTGTCACGTTTTTTGTTAAACAAAATTTAATTGCACAACTAGGTTATTCTTTTTCCTTCATTTCAACCACCTAAACTACTCTACATATACACATCTACTCACAATGTTAATTTACAAGGATGTCATCACTGGTGACGAATTATTATCTGATGCTTACGATACCAAATTAGTCGATGGTGCCATCTACGAAGCTGACTGTACCATGATCAAGGTCAAAGCTGGTGCCGATGTTGATATTGGTGCTAACCCATCTGCTGAAGGTGGTGACGATGACGATGTTGAAGAAGGTGTTGAAACCTTGAATAATGTTGTCTACTCTTTCAGACTACAACAAACTCAATTTGATAAGAAATCTTTCTTAGTTTACATTAAGTCTTATATGAAGAAAATTAAGGCACACTTAGCTGAAACTGCTCCAGATCAAATTGAAGCTTTTGAAAAGGGTGCCACCAAGTATGTTAAGAAGGTCGTTGGTTCTTTTGGTGACTGGGAATTCTTTACTGGTGAATCCATGGACCCAGATGGAATGATCGTTTTATTAAACTACAGAGAAGATGGTGTTACTCCATTCGTTGCTATCTGGAAGCACGGTGTCAAAGAAGAAAAGATTTAAGTTATTTAATGCTATATATCATATCATTCTTATCTAAGCTAATATTTACGTAAGTTGCTCTTTTTTAGATGTAGTTTTCTTAATAATACTTGAATTGTTTCAATTTCTGTTATTTTTCTACCGTTATTTAAATTATTAATCCTTTTCTTTCTCGAAATTATTTTTAAATGAATATAGTTGTAGTTGTAGATTTAAAGATAAACTTTCGATAAATTGAATCCTTATTTGTGAGGGTTTCTTGACGCAATGGACTCCTCCTCGAGTCTGCCCTTCATGCTACCACAATCCTCTCCCTACTAGAGTAAGTAGCTTTCAAAATTTGAAGCATAGAGTTTGCGAACCTCCTGATTTCTTGAAATTAAAATTGACTCATTAGTGTCACTTTTTTGTTAATATTAAATTTGTTTCACCACTTCAAAATCTAGCTGCAACAGTTTTATTTTATAATATAAACAATTACTGTTTATAATGTAATAAGTATGAAGTGGTTATTTAATATTAACTTTTGATATTAACTTATTTTTAAATAATAATAATTTTTATCAAGTTTCAAGTATGACATAAAAAGATTTACTTAATATTTAAGAGTTGACAAACTTTTCTGAATAAGAAACCACCTTTCGTTTTCCCTAATTCTCAACTCTGGTTAAGTAATTTTCTCTTGATAATAACTTGAAGAATTTCCATTTAAAAGAAAGCCTAAATTATTCAATATTAATTTACTTCTTAAATAATAGGCTCCATTCAACTCAAATGTTTCTGTACTCTTGTTCATTTTGTTATGTGGTTGATCACACACAAAACATCAAGCCCTCGATGAACAACGTCAACTAAGTTACCTTAAGTTGACTGGCACATTAATGCTTACTCTCTATATCTGGTTTTAATTAAGTTTGGTTCTGTAAATATTAAATCGATATTTGGCAGCTCATAATTTAATATTATCGATTCTTGATTATTCACATATATATTCAGATATTCCTTTTAAATCACACTTATACTTGAAATATAGCGTGGTCAAAATTAATTTAAATTAATTCATTGTTTTAATTGTTTCATTTGCTGCTATCGCTGCTACAAAACTTGCTTCAAAAATCTTTTTTGTAAGTTAATGTTAATGTTAATGTTAATGTTAATGTTAATTCTAACCCTGCTCCTGTTGCTTATGCAAAAGGAAAGACCTTTGATTTGTGTTCTTGGTTGAGTACCATTGAAAGTTTAATTAATGGTTTATTTGACTGGTCTTCCCATATTTCTGCTACTATCAGTGCATTTGTGTTAGTTATTTAACATAGCTTTCTTTGGATTAAAACATGCTGAGTTTTTGTTCTTCATCTTTTTACTTTTAACTTAGTATCTATTATATTACCGCAGAGTTGCAAAATATGAGTTTTTTTTAGCGGGGGGGTGGAAGGGGCTATTTCCCTAAAAAACACAAAAACCTTTATTGTTGTGTATTAACCATGACTATACTCTAGAAACAAGTTAAATGTCAGTAACAAATTTAAAAAAGTTAAAGTTCTTGCTGACTAATAAGTTTTGTTAAAGTGAGCTATTGAGCAATAGTTAACACTTTCAACTGAAATAATTAGAATATTCTTTTAAAATATAGGTTTATATAAATCTTTACCTTTTAATATAATTGAAAAAACATATTACAGAATCTCAATATATCACTGAATAGGTGTAAAGATTTATAAAGAATTAATTCTTTTCACATTGAAGATTTCTTTCGCCGCTCCTTCTTTATATAGGGACAATTTAAAGGCTCCATTACTTGCCTTGATTTCTTTTTGTGTTTCAGGAACTATCCTCGTATCACCATGCTTCGCCAACCATTTTATAAATGATATCTATTAAAACATTACACACTGCCATAGTTTGGTAACATACATTAAAATCTTCTGGATATTCAGGTTTAAAAATTTTTAGTATATGTTTCATTTGTTCAAGATGAAAATCGAACTCTTTTTAGTTAGATCAAAACTCAAGGTTGAGCCTCAACCTCGCTCATAAATCTCATATAATATTAATCTAAGAACGTTTGTAGTATCCTTTTGATTTCAAATGAAATACTATACCTTCCAACAATATATATATATATATATTTGGAATCACCTGAGATTATATAATGAAAATTAAAAAATCAATTATAAGTGATTATAAGTTAATATAGTATGATATTTAAAAATGTTTTTTCCAAATAGAAAACGTAGGAAGATATAGATATGAAACTTGATCTTTATGCCATAAAGAACTCTACAAATTTCCTTTATGGTTTACAATCTAAAGACTTCTCAAAACGAGCCTGAGTCCTTAAGTTTGTAAACGTACTGAATCATTTCTTCTTTTGTTATGCCTTGTCTATTTAATTGATATAGCCTCAATTCATCATTCATCTTCTTTAGCCAGACACCCCCCTTTCTTTCCATTATCGTCATTAATTCTTTACCATCAACTAATGGTTTCTCATTATAAACTTCATTTAACCCTAATGTATTAGAAATATGTAATAACTTTATAGTTTGTAGAAATATCATATCAAAGTTGTCGGGATTTTCAAAACTTGAAATAATTGAGTTCAACAAAAGATTTAATTTCCAATGTTCAGCGAACGGTTTTATTAATTTTAATGCTATATCGCATCTTTGAAATTGTTCAAATTGGGAGAAATCAGAAAGAAATATCTCTCTGTTCGAAATTATTAAACTTGTTAAATTACCAATTTTAGTTGATAATTTCAAACCTTCCATAATAATTAATCTGATCGCAAATTCGGACTTCTTCCCAGAGACAACTTTAATATTACTCCACTTATGCAAGATCAAGGATAGGAATAATACTAGTTTATCATCATCATTTCTGTAAATATCATTGATGAATGGACTTAGTTCTGGTATTTGGGATAATTTTTCTAGCATACTTGGAAGCTTATTAGTAATATCTGTTAATGAATCTTTAGCACCCTGAGAATATGCATAATCAAAGCGTTTATCATCTTTCTTGTCACGCTGAACTTGTTGCTCACCAAAATCAAATATTACATTAAAGTTGACTTCATTGATTAAACCCAACCCATAAACTGGATTATTACCAGCTATGATTTTTTTAAACTCTATACCAACCCTCTCTCTACTAATTTTATGTTTCAGCATATCTCTAATTTCTTGTTGCTTCATAGCATTTAAAGTATTTTCTTCAATTTGAAAATCGTAAGTTGAGGCAAATCTAATCAATCGAAGACAACGTAACGGGTCATCCAAAAATGTTTTCATTGGATCCAACGGAGTTCTTAAAATACCATTTTTCAAATCTTGCAAGCCTTTACCTGTCAAGTCTTCAACTTCCCTTGTGCTCAAATTATAAAACATAGCATTCAAAGTGGCATCTCTTCTAAATGCATCTTCTTCAGGCGTCCCTGATTGAATTGTTGGGATTCTTGATTTTTCAGTGTAAGATTCGGACCGCAAGTTAACAAAATCAATATCAATTCCAAATATCTTGGTTGTACAAGTTTCTAGATGTTTGGACTTCTCAGGATTCTTGCAAATCTTGTACAATGTTTTAACAGATTTTTCTGCAGATTCAGATTCCTTAACATCAAAGTACTCCTTTAGGCCAAACACAAATTCTTCACCTGATAAATGATCTATACCAATGTCGATGTCATGAGATTCCTTGCCCAATAATTTGTCTCTGACCCAACCTCCCGTGATTCTTAATGTTAAAGGATACAGAAAATCCGATTTATATGCAATTTTTTTATTGTAATGTTCAGTATATTCGTTTAATAAGTCTGTAATTTTGGTTTCAGTATCATTTAATTTGATCTGGTTGCTCAATTGAGAGGTTGAGTGTGTCATGGCAATACGATAATTTAGAAGTGTGGGCAGTCTCAGAGTTTTTTGAATCGTTTTACTTGATATCAAAAACATAAATCTATTTTTAAGTAGACGATTGAAAATACCTACTTCATCTTGCCTTCACTAGAAACTTGTCATTGATTGCTGTTCAACTTGGTGAAACTTAAAACCCTGAAAACAGAGCCGATGCACCTTTGCACCACTCAGGTTTAATACAGAATATTAAGTTATTTTTTACGACTACTTACAAGGATTTGGAGGTATATATCATTATTTATTTCAATATTTTTTTTTAAAAATTAAAAATAAAGGGAGAACGAGAGAGAGAATGTGTTATTCTAATCAAATTTAAATTTCTTACCTTCGAACTTCACCTTCTTTAATGCTTCTTCTTGCTTCTTTTTGGCTATCCATGAAGGATGCAATTCACCAACAGGTTCGGCGTTCAGACCTCTATTAGTTTTCTTTTGTTCCTTAAGGTGTAATTTTTCTTCTAATATTCTCTTTTTTTCAGCTCTCTTAATGACTCTTGCTTCGTATTCCAATTGTCTTTGCTCTCTTTCTGATTTAACCCTTTCGTGCTCCTTTTGGATATGAATTGCTTTTGAACCAAATTTCATTTCCCAAATCTTTTGTCTTGCTCTTTGACCTCTTCTGTTTTTACGTTCTTTCTTTGTTGCAGCCATTACGATATCATCATTATCTGCATCTGCAAGTTCTGAATCAGATTCTTCCCCTGAATAATAGCCTCCCGCTAAAGCAGGTAAAACAATTTTGTCTTTCTTTTGTCTTTTTGAAACAGGCTCATCCGAAGTAAAAAAATCATCATTTTCTAATTTATTTCTCTGTGTTTTAATTTGTCCGTAATCATTTTCTATTTTTTCATCCTCTTCTCCTTTACTATTATCACTTTCATCTATACTTGATTCATCATCTGTGACTTGATTATAGTCTATGTTTGGATTCAAACAGACGCTTTCCTCATCCTCTATATCTATTTCCTCATCTGAAGAAAATACAAAAGAATCTTTATAAGTGTTGTATAGTTGAACTGGATCAATAGTTACATCTTTCTCACTCTCATCATTTTCTTCAATCTCTTCAGAATCTCCAGCATCTAATTCATCAGCACTATCTTGTTCATCTTCATCCACTTCATCATTCTTATCAATTTCGATTTCAGATTTGGGTTTTTCAACTCTGCCTAAAATAATCTTGAATCTAAACTCAAACTTACCTATCAACTTCTTAACTTCAGCCTTATTGAATAATTTTGATATTAACTTATTAATATCTTTAGAATTATTTTCATATGGTTTCAAAGTTTTAACTGATTCAACATCATTTTCAAACAATTCTGATTTTTGCTCTGTATCTTTAATTATGTTCTTGTAAATTTTAGAGCTGATTTTAATAACTTTAGCTTTTATAATTACTTGAATTTTTTTTGATATTTCAATATATGCTGATTTATCAGAATTCTTTAGCTTTTGGTCTGATGCAGCTTGTGTGATATATTTGTTTAATGATTGATTTAATTTAAGATTGGCCAACTGATATCTTTCTTCAAATAATTCTAATTGTAAAGTTTTGATTTTGGTTATGGCTTCTTGCTTTGATATATTAATTTCCCTCACCTTATCTGATCTCAGAGATTTCACAATATGCTTGGTTTTTCTGATTCGAGGAGGTTTTAAATCTTGGAACTTGTATTGTAACAAATCTAATTCCCATAATTTATTGACCATCTTTGTTTAGCTTGACTTTTATTTTGGGTTTGAGTGAAATATAATTCAAACAACGATGTAAAATAAACTAGTGTTTAGTTAATGTAAAAAAGATGTCGTATACAATGTAGGTTTTACAACATCAAAGTAAATTAAATGAATAGGTGGAAATCAAAAACTATAAAATTAAAGCTGAAAAAAATTAAAACGAACCGAGCCGCAACGCTGTCTAGTAGGATGCTCGGATATGAAAAAGATTGGCCATTCATTATACAAATAATTAAAAAAATGTTTAGAATTCAATACCGTTATCAGCCAATTTATCAATCTTAGTTTTGTATTGATCTAACTTTTTACATAAACCTTGAATTAATCTGATAGAATCTTTTCTTCTTTGTCTTAAGGCATTATCTCCCTGGGTTTCAACAGTATCTAATCTCATCATTAGTTTCAACAGATGCTCATTGAAATATAAATATTGATAACTTAACTTTTCCTTATAAGAACCTCTCAATTTTGAAGTCTTCGTACTTTTTTCATCGGTATCTTTACCAGTATTTCCATCTTCATCTTCTTGCAATTGCGAATATCTAATATCAACTAATTCGAAAAATCTGTCAACAGCATCTTTATAATCTTCTTTAAATTCAGTTATAATTTGATCAATTGAATGATTAGCCACTTTTACTGGGTCTTGGAGAATGGTAGATTCTACTTTAGAAGGATTTCTAATCTTGATCTTCCGAGGAAGAGGAGTCGTAGGAGCACCAGGTTCTGATCTGAGTTTTGTTTTTCTTAGTTTCTTGCTGGCTCTTTGCTTTCTGGCTTCTGGTGAGTTATTCCCACCTCCAGTTAGGAACTTTGTGATAATGAAGACGGCAGCAACAGCAGACAGAGTGAACAGAATAGGTTTACTATTTTTGTGAACAAAGTCCACTGCGTCATTCGCTTTCCGGTTATTCATTAGTTCTTTCACAGCACTATGAGACCTAAACGAATTAAATAAGTTATTCAAATGATCTCTCAAGAAATCTTCATCCATTGTTTCGTAGTTGTGTCTGGTTACTAAAGGAGTGGAAAAGAAGGAATTTTTCTTCAAGTCGTTGACATTGATCTTGTAATTATGGTGTGGTTATTTTAGAGAGTTCCTTATTGCGGCGCAATAAAAATTTCGACCAAAGGAATCTGATTAAAAAAAAGTATTGTTTTTACCTTCTTTTCTTCAGCTTGATCAACGACTAAACACACCATATAATGAATATTACAGACAGAAAAAGAAATTTAGGTCCTTCAGCTGCCCAACCATTGATATTTGTTGACAAGGAAGCATCTACCAAGAAGTCAAAGAAAGAACAAGAAACAGTTAAACCAAGATTATTTCTAGAAACTGGCTTAATTAAAACTTCCAATGGGTCAACATACTTAGAAAATGACAAAAGTATAATAATAACATCTATATATGGACCAAGGCCAAACTTTGCAAGAAGTTTTAATGATCAAGCAACATTGAAAATAGGAGTCAGTTTTGGTAGCTTCATACCAGTTGAAAACCTTTCGATCAAGTCCGGAAATTCGTTAAATCAAAATGAAGAATTCCAACAAAAATGCGGACAACAAGAAAGCATACAGACATTAGAAATAACAAGGTCTGAACTGTGCTCTTTGATTGAATCTTTCTGTTTTACAAATTACCAGAATCTGATTTTATTGAAGAATTATCCAAAATCGTCAATTGAAATATTTGTTCAGGTGATATCATTAAATCCAAAGCATTCCTTCATATATCTACTATCTAATATTCTAAATTGTATAAATGTTGCTTTGGTTGATTCAGGCTTGAATTTAAAGTCAATGGCGTCTTGTGGGTATTTTTGTAAAGATAAAGAAGTTGAACTACTAGTTAATGTTGGTGACCAAGAAGAAATATTAGCCATTTATTCTGACGTAAATGACTATAACGATGAATTTAAAAATGGCTTTACAAAGTGTATTGATATTGCTAAAATTTTCAAGAATGAATTAAATGCTTACTTTTTGTCCCAACTAATTGATCAAGAGTAGAATTTATTCAATTTATTTTTGCTTTCTGTATTCTTACTATTAATTTTACCACATATATTTCATAATAGCAAAACAGTTTTTTATATGTAAAAGGAACTAAAAAGGGGATGGGGATAACCGAAGACTATATTATAGAAAGCTAGCAGAATATTAAAATACAAACTTTTGAAAGACGCTTTTGTAAAATAAAGAAAAGAAGAGACCACAAGTATTTGAAATGAAATTAAAAAAGGTATTCACAAGTGAGGTAAAAATAAGTAACAAATAGCTGCAAAGAGAGAGTAAATAATAAGTAGTGAATGAAAAACAGAGTACGTAAACCTTGGAACATAAAATATAAAAGCCAAAAAGTGAAAAATCAAACTAAAATGGAAATCTCAAGACAAAATAATACTAAATTGAAATAGTAATATTAGAAAAGAAAAGCATGAAAGTAAATTCAGCTACATAATATACTATGGGCGAAATTCAGTCGAAAACAATTAGGTGCAGATAAATTCTTAAATTCCATAAGCAGCTCTAGGATGATATCTCCTTTTTTCAGGAGCAGCCTTATTGGTTGCAGAAATTGGAGCAGACACACTCAAAGGATGAACGTAATTATGGGGAGAAGATGGTGTATTCTTGGTATGCTTAGAACTCTTGGTCTTAACTTCAACTGGGCTTTTCTTTGGCAACAAACTGACTCTTGGTTCTAATTGCAATGATTTATTATACAAAGTCTCATCATCAGGTAAATTAGTCCATGCCTCAATCAAAAAGCTTCTAATCTCTCTAACTTGTTTGAAATTATAGGCATGCGTATTAAATTTCAGAATTTCGTTAATTGTCTTCATCAAATTGGACCTCTTACTGTAATTCACTAATGATTTGTTACTATGTAGATGGTCTGGATTACCATCTGTGAAGAATCTTAGATCCGATAGATACATACCTAAGAAAGGTAAAGATGGCTCACCTTCCTCATCAATGAACTTCAACATATTTCTATATTCGTTATAATTCTTACCAATTGACATTAAATTGTCCATTTTATGGAAATTCAAAATAGAATTCTTCTGAACAAGATCCCAAGTTTTCTTTAATCTACTAATTGAGGTTGAGCTTAGTCCAGAAATAATGGCAGTCATACTTGAGAAATTTTTCATCCTCATTAGGTGCTCAGCAACAAGAATGAAATATCTAATTGTATCGGCTCTTTCATTAATGTCATTTCTAGCTAAAATAATACAAACTGTAAAATGAGTCAATTGGTTACAATTTGTAATGAAACTTGTGATATCCTTATTCTTTAAAGCATCTTTAATTTTAAAAATTTTATTGAAGTTATAGGTTCTACCTAACAAATCTGTTCTTGTAATCTTAGCAAAATATTCATATTGGATCAAGGTGATTTGTCTCGCAAGTTCTAATGAATCAATATCTTTAATTTTAATTCTTGTTATATCTTTATTCTTTCCATGAAGAGCCAATGTACGTGGTGGATTTTCAGGAACCAAAATTGGGTCAGGATTACCGCTACCAAATAATTCTAGATAATCTTGCTGAGAAGTAATGCCCATAACCATAATACCCAACTGTCTTTGCTCGTGTGTGATGATTGGGTTACTATTTGTGAAACTTTGCCATTTTTGAATCAATTCAGGTGAAGTATAATGAACAATCCAATATTTACTGAACAGTTTTTCAAATACTGAAATAACACGAGTTTGTTGAGGTTTTAACTTTTTATCTAACCAAACACCATATTCCTCATAACTCAACGCTTCAGGCATCTGTGAATTAAATTTATCAATTAAGCTATTGAAAAAATCTATTGGTTTAATAAAAGTAACAAAAAATGTTAAGATAGTTTCCAAGAATTCAGGATCCAGAGTTACCATCGGATCAACCAATTTAGCAATTAAACTGGCAATAGAACCACCTTTCAAGCCACCTGAGTCATAAATTAACGATTTTTCATCTTCTTCTATATCCATAAACCATGGAATATGTTCACCAGATACAGATTGGTCACGTTCAAAGAAATATTCTGTTTGTCCAGCAACAGAGGAAACCAAAGTATTATGTCTCTCGGCAATGAATAAGGAAGCAACATTAAAATCGGTGTTCATTAATCTGCTACAATAATTCATTACACTTTGTCTTTGTTCTTTTAACTGTGCTACCGAAAGAATTAAAAGATTTAGTTGAGCCATCACTTCTTCAATTGTAGATAATAATTTCATGTTAGCATCATAAACATAGCTTTCATTTTTATTGTATTGAGAAAGACCTTTTAGAACACTATTTGCTAATTTATCAAGTTCAGAATTTGTATTTCCTGGGTCATAGATAACTCCGTCATCTCGTATACTTTGAAAAGTTTCAGGATCTTCAACAGTAATATTTTGTGCATCCATAATCAATACTGAAGCCACTGAATGGAAATTTTGCTTCAAATGCATGAACTCTTCAACTAACGGATTTATTGATTTCGCGGTGGTTTCATAAAATTGTTGATTGGATGCTTCATCATCAATTTCAGTTATAGTATCATGTCTTTTAGGCACTGATTTTGCTAATTTATCAATCATTATGAAAATCGTAAAATCAATATTTTCACTAATATTTAAAACCTTAGAGATAGTAGGTAAAGTGTGATAGATTAACGTTAAAATATTTAAATTTCTATCTTCAATGAAATCAACTAAACGTATCTCTTTAGGAACAGGCGTTTTGATAACTTGAACAACATCATCGAGTAAACCTTTGGCTGTATTCTCCAATTTCAATAGTGAGTCAACCAATGAATCATCCAATAATAACCTAGCACCAGCTCTGTGGTTTCGCTCATTAAAAAATCCGTCAGTGTTTAAAGATCTAGTTGATTGCTCATTAAATTGATTTTTAAAATTCCCACCTTCAAACTTATCCCTAGCAAATCTCGGATACAGTAAAGGTAAACTATTTGGATCTTCACCTTGACTCAGTTGTAGTTTAACGAATAGTTTTCTGAGTGACTCAGCCCTAGTTAACATCTTAGCAGCATCTTTTCTACTTTGTTGTAAATAAACATCAACAGTACCAGCTGTTTTGACTCTATGTTTTTCTTCCTCGATATGATCTTCATCAGCCTTTTCGAACTCACTTAATTCAGAACCTGTGCTAGAGGAATCACTATTTTTTAAACCACCCAAATAGTTTGGAGAATCTTTTTCTGCTGATAAATGTAGGTTACCATTAATTGTAAACTGTGCTAAACTGGAAGATAATTTCCTTAGCAAATATCGTATTTCTGCTTCATAGCCATTTCTTTGCAACTCTGATTTACGTAGTCTTGTCTGCAGTTGAAAACCAACAACAGTTTTTGAAATCATATTCAAATGAGCTAAAAACAATTGTTTTGAATTTTTCGTCAAAGCATCAACACCCATTTCAACACAGAATTTGAAGGTATTAGTGAATTGATTCCAATTACGCAGGTCCTTTTGATCCATGTAGAACATAGACGGATCAATAAATCGCACAGAGTTATGATTTCTTTGACTTATTGCAGTATCACGATGATATGGATAACTTGTATTTCTTGAAGATCCACTACCCAAAGGGCCTGAAGACTTTTTAGAACTACTTTGACCAATATTCCCACTTCCACTTTGTACCGAGTCAATGTTGCTGTTGCCACCAGGTTGCTCTTTTTGTGAAGATCCGCTAGCGGCAGCGGATTTATCATCCTTGAGCGATATTTGAAGTACATCCATTCCATTGAAAGTATTAGTATCGGGTATTTCAAACAAAGAGTATTCACTTACAGACTCAGATGAAAGGAAAGGCATAGACTTTGTATAAACATTTAAAGTTGAATTATGATAGACTAAATCATCATCCTTAGTGAATTCCGGGATCCAGACTGGAATAAAATTGAAACCTGGGGTATTAGCATCAGTTGGCTGGAAATATGAATTCACTTCTTCTGTAGTGACAAAATTGAATGAAGAAGATTTAGAAGAACAATTATTCTCGGGTATTGTCGTTGTTGTTAATTGCGATTGCTGTCTATTCAGATGAGGCTGTGAATTATTATATAACTGTTGTTGTTTGAGGTATGAAGCCTGAGAGCCTTGTCTGGAATTGGTGGTACTATGCGAGTTAAAGGACGATACTATTGAGTTTTGATGATTGAAGGAATTAAAGTCTTTAAACAGATTTTTTTTTAAAACCTTTGGAGAACCGTAATCTATGCCGTGACTATGACTGTTGATTGTAATACCTTTAGAAATAGGTTTTGTGTAAGAAGGAGGAAACCAACCCCTAGTTACCGTACCTGCAGGATCTACAACAAGGCCATCCCACCATGAATTGTTTGATTTATTTAGAACATAAACCACATCATCAACCATCAGATTCAAAGTGTTATGAGAATTATCATTATAGAAAAATTTTGTTACCACTACAGTGGCCACAGGGTGGATTTTGAGAGCATTCTTGTTGCTGTTAAGAGTAGTGGTGCTTGATTTTCTCATATTTGCGGAAATAGCCGTGGCAGTGGAGGTGTTACTGCTTTCCCTTTCCCTTGAACTTATATTTATTGAAGATGCTTGAATTGGAGGTGTCAAATGAGGCGGAGGACCTAGGCTAGAGGAATTATCCTTGTAACTCATTGAAATTATGTGTAATGAGATAGTTTCCTTGAATTAGTAGCCCTTTGAAAAAATGAACAAAGGAATTGAATGTACAGCAAGGCGTAATTAAGCATCAGTACAGCTGTTCCCCTTTAAACTCTGTAGATTACGAATATTGCAAATCCTGTAACAATCTTTCTGAGCTTTCGTGAAATGTGACCCAAATCAAAAGGGAAGTGCATCGATCGCCTTGATCACGTGATTTAAGAACTGACTGTGGTACGAAGTCACATGATACAAAATTTTGGAAACTAGTTTATCTTTACTAATCATTTTGAAAGTTAATTCCGCTTTCAAGAAGCAACCTGGTTTAAACTAATCGATTTACATGCTAGTCAAAAAAAATTACGATAAGGCGTCCAAGACCACTTCATCAATATCATACATCTAAATTTTAACTACAGCAATTTTTTATTTAAGATTCAGAGAAACTGAATAAATAAAGTTTTTCAAGTGACGGTCTAGTTCCAACATTCCTGATATCGAAATCACAAAGGTGAGCAATCAAATGACCACCCACAGCATCGACAAAGCCAACAAAGTTAAAAAGCTTAAGCATGAGACATTAAATTCTTCTAGCAATAATGATAGTTCAGAAACCACTAAACTATTGAAGTCACCGCCATTTCTGGCATTTGGAAGTGATTCTAATGATACAGAAATAATACCAATCCACCAAACCACAGATAATCCCTACTATGGTTCTGTTTTAGCTGATGACTTACTGGAAGAAACAGCTTTAGAAATTCATAATATGTCTCGACAACAGATACAAAAGCCCCAGTCAGCAACACATGAACCTCAATCATTACTAAAACAACAGACAAGTTTATTATTGCTCGGCAAAAGTAGTGGAGGTTCCAACCTAACAGAAACGATCATTGACTCTTCCTCTTCAACATCTGAACACGATGAAGAAACAAGTGATACAGCGCTATTAAACCAAGCTAGAGAACACCATAAATTGTTATCCTGGTATAAGAGACCATCTTTACTAATGATTTGCCTTTTGATGCTTTCTTTCACTTTTTCTATTTCGTTTGGATTAACCTCTCAAGTAGAATTGATTGTTTCAGGATCTTGTAATTATATTAAATCTAAACAATATAGTGAAAATTCATCATCATTATTGAATCCGTTCAAGGATAATGTTATTTATGATGAAATTAACTGTGATTCCCCAATGGTTCAAGAATTCATAGTTAGTTTACAAAAATGGAATAATATAATCCCTGGTATAATCAGACTGCTAGTTTCTAGTAAAATCGGAAAATTTAGTGATATTTACGGCCGTAAACCTGCTTTGTTGTTTACTATTTCATGTGTTGCATTAGGTAATATTTGTTGCTACTTTGTTTTGAATCCGAACTTCATGAATTTTAATCCAGTGATTGTGATTTTAGCATCCACTATTGAGAGTTTCGGTGGGTCAGTTATGATGTTGATGGCTTTATGCAACACTTATATTGTTGATATTAGTGATTCTGATAAAGTGAATCAAAAAATGGGTACGTTGGTTGCATTTATGTACTTTGGTATTGGATCTGGTCCATTCATTAGTAGTTTATTCAATGGTTTGTTAAATGCATCTCAGATATTGGGTGTTACTTGTTGTTTAACATCATTATGTCTAGCAATTGATTGGATTGTCATTCCGGAATCTAGATCCGATAAATTAAAATCGAAATCCAGAAGGGCTAGTGAAACTGCATATTCATTAGCTAGAACTAGGGCTAGATTTACTGAAACAGCAAGTATGTCTAAATTAGGTAAGTCAATGGGGTGGGATCATCTTGTTGAACTGTTATCTTCTTTGAAAATACTCTGGATTACAGAGAAAGATTCCAATGGTAAACTAAATATTGCTGCCAGAACTAACGTTTTGTTGTTGATTTTCATGAATGTTTCAATTAATGCAGTTACAATGGGTATGGGATCTGTTACAATGTTATATGCAGTTTTCCAGTTCCATTGGACTAATCACACTATGAGTCAATTACTTGCAGTTATGATGTTAACTAGAACAGTTATATTATTAGCGGTGAATCCGAAATTAAGTGATTTTTTAAATTCAAAATTCAAAAAGAACCTTAAAAGACTTGATTTTATTGATATTAGTAATATCTTGATCTGTCTAATATTTGAAATAATTGGATTTATTGTTATCATACTTGCTAGATCTGGTGTCATTTATATGCTGAATACAGTGTTTTCATCGTTTGGTGCTTTGGCTGGACCAACCTTCCATTCTGCTATATTGAAGTATAATCAGAGGCCTGAGAAAAATGGAGAGTTTTTTGGATGTTTGGCGTTTTTTACTAACTTCATTGCCTTGGTTGCGCCTGTTATTTTTTTAACGATTTATCAAGCAACTTTGGAAGTTAATCCCAGAATTGTGTTTGCTGTTGCTGGTGGACTTTTGATATTTAATATTTCGTTAGTTCTATTATTAAAGACCAATAAATAATTACCTTTTCATTTGAAAAAGTTAAATAGTGCCGTATTTTCCTTTCTTTCGTTACTTTTTGCCTTTGCTCTATTTTATATATTCTTACATTTACTTTATATTTATATCATAAATTTTATTTCAATTCTTTTAGTTTACATGAAATAATAATAAACAAATAACATACAACAGGAATAAATTAGAGAAAAATAAGTACACTAAAAAAATAATAAAGTGAGCGAACTCATGAAAGACAAGCGACAAATGACAAAATGCAAAGCAAAACAAAAATAAAGTCAAATAATAATAATAATAATAATAATAAATAATGAAAACAACGATCACGAAAGTACATTAATGTAAATGTAAAGTTAAATAAAATTAAAGCCTGATGAAAATACTAGCATTAAATGGAGATGATTGATGGGGTAGAGGAAGTTGAAGAAGTTGAGGAAGTTGAAGAAGTTGAGGAACGAGACAACACCTTTTGTTTATGTACTTCCCTTAAATTTTTAGCTTCTTCTCTATTAACAATTAAAATAGGCACAGAATCCAGACTAACACAATTGTCACTATCATCTAATTTAAATTCATCTAATGCGTCAATTAAATCTTTGTCATTGTAATTATCAGCTTCAGTAAAAACCTTTTCTTTATCAGCTTCATCTAAAGTAGGTTGATATAATATATGTTTTAAGGATTCAGGGTCAGTCATGGTTATTTCGTCGGGCGCTTCTTCAACACTTTGAACGTAACCTAAGTACGGAGATGGAGGTGGTGATTGTAACTGCACAGTTCTTGGAGGTGGGCCTAAGTATTGCTGGTTGCAATCGTCATATGAATAAAAGACAGGAACTGGAAATCTTTCAATCAATTGATTTTCTTCATCACTCGTTACTGGAGATAATAAAACTTGGTTGTTCTGAAGAAATTCTTCATTTTTGGCGTTTGGATGTGGATTATTCTTAAGTGAGTAATTACATCTGATATTTTCATCAGATAATAATCTATAAACTTCTTGTGAATTCTGTATATCTTTAAAAGTAAATATTACTCTATTGAACGACTTTAAATGAGAAACTAGTATTTCTTCATCCTGAGGGATGATATTGTTTAGAGTGGATATGAGCTCTGATAAGATATCCTGGTTTGCTGTATTTAGTAAGATAGGGTCTGTAACTATGATAGAATTGGTTGCTTTTAAAGATATTTTAGTCATAATGATTGTATTTTGATTAATTCGTTAGTGATTAACGATAGAGAAAATATTAAAAGCTAATTGATTTTCCTATATACCCGAAAGATACAATAACTGTTCTTATATAGATTACCAATCAAGCCTGATTAAACTCCAAAAAAAAACTGGAAAAGACGCAGGCGCAGCAGGCTGTGGCGCGGAACTCTCTCAGCCAGCGCATAGTCATTTTGATAAGCGTTTTTCCTGAACATAGCCTTAAGTATGACTAGTTTTACGGAATTAACGAATTTATTTGTGTAGTTAGATCCTTTTATTTAGGGGAAATGCCTATTGATCCATCTATGAAATGTAAAGTTATTGAATCAGCTAATTAAATTTACAAAGAATAAAACTAATAATTTTTTTGACCGGAAATTCTAGTCCATACTATTAAGGCTGTGTGTCTGTCTTGTGTAGTAGAAACTAGGACTGATGCTGCAACTGTCTGGAACTATGCGGTTCAGAAATCGGAATAAAGTCATCTTCATGATGTGTTGTATAAAAATGTTGAGATTCTTCATTCCGGAGATTCTTCATTCCGCTTGATACATCTTAATGTTTACAGATAAAATAGAATTTACTTTACAAAACTAAAATAAAGCTCTATATTAAGTTTAAATACATATTTTAACAAAGGAATTGTAACTTATCACAATACTAAATTTTCTCTAACAATATGAAATCGAGCAATTAATAATTATACATGTATAGCCTTTACCAACTTTCAACAAGCTTTTAACTTAATTCTTCTTGGCTTTCTTTGAAGACTTTTTATTACCTTTGTCAGAAACAGCAGCCTTTCTCTTTTTCTTTAATTCTTCAACCTTTTTAACTTTCTTACCAATAATGGAGTCAACTTGTGCTGCATCTAATGCTAATTCAACTAAACCCTTTTCGAATTCAGACAATTTCAATTTTGGTTCTTCGATATTCTTCTTAGAATCTTTAGTTTCAATTAGAACATCTTCTTTTTCAAATAATGTGTCAGAGACATATATCGGTAAAGCTGGTGATTCTTGCAGTTTTAATTGAAATGTCCTTATTTTATATGAATTTGAAATTGATTCAGTAATACTCTTAATATTTTCAATTAAGTTATTAGAATCTTGGTTTAATAACCCTAACTTGATAGTTAAATTAACACCCATTGGTGCGACGTAGCTGACAGAGTTGATAACTTTATTGATTGAATTGGTTAAGGTAACAATTGAAACACTATCCTTTTTACTAGATAGTTTAACAGGAATTGGTAATTTAGAAGTCGAGTAGAAGATTTTACCTAATAATTTTGGTAATGTAGTAATTAAGCTATCATCACTTAAAAATAAATCAAACTCAGATAATAACTTTCTTCTGGATTCATAAGACTTGTATTCACCCTTTAATTCTTGTGCAGTAACAATTTTGCTTAAGTATTTAATTTCCTGTTCTTCTTCGATCTTACTTAAGATTGCCTCATCAATTTGATCATCTTTTACAAACAAACATATTTTAAAATCACCTCCTAAATTGTATGGTGAATGTGATAATTTAATTGTTTTTGGCTTCAATGATTGTTTTGTATTGAAAAATTTGATACTTGTAGCTTGCAAGAAAATACTCAAGTCATCATCATCATCAAATAATTGTGACTTACCTCCTTCGGTCTTTTCTTGCTTTTGTCTATCATTCCACTCCTTCAATTCTTCAATAGCCTTTAAAACAATATTACTTTTAATAGCAACTTTATAAATACTTTCCTCAAGGTTCGTATCCTTCTTGGACTTCTTTTCTTCTTGTGGTGCAACAACTGCGTCAACAACTTGAGAAGCCTTCACAACTTTACCTTTAACTTTCTTTGGTGATTTAGTAGGTGTCTTCTTTGGCGTTTTTTGAATTTTAGTAGGAGTAGCTTTTGAAGTAGAAGTATGCTTAGTTGGAGTAGCCTTTGTAGTGACAATATTAGCATCTTTGATCGGAGTGGCCTTTGGTGTTGTGGCCTTTTTAGCTTTAGTTGGAGTAGCTTTCACTTTTGGTGAAACTGGTGCTTTCGCCTTCACTGATGTTTTCTTTGAAGCCATTATTGTTACACTGAAACTTAATATGTAAATAGTAGTAAAGGAGTTGTAATAACAAAGCTTGTAATTTCCTAGTGAAGTAGATTTTCACTTCTGTAAGAAAAAAAACTTTTGAAATTTTTTTTTTTCCTTCCGCTTGAACTAAGAAACAGAGATAACAACATTTTAGATGTCGCATGTTTGTTTCTTGCTCGCTCAGACCGCTAATTTTCTTTCGTTGATAAATTCCATCAGAGAAAACCCTAACATTAATTATCAATCTTGCTGATCCGTAAATAAAGAACTATTAGTATCTAATATCCTTTATCTAGAATATTACTCAATAATGGTATGTACCTCTATTCAGTTATCATTAAAGTCTTGTGGTTCAAATTACTAACATAAAAAGAAATAAACCCACAACACATACGCCAACTTCCAGTTGTGGCATATTGTTGTGCAGTGGTGTTTATTTTAATACGATATCAACAGGGTAAGAGAAAGTCCAGTGCCAAACCAGTTAAGAAGGTTAAACAAAAGTTAGATACACAGTTTTCATGCTTGTTTTGTAATCATGAAAAAGCAGTTAATTGTACGTTAGATAAAAGAACAAATATTGGTACTTTAACATGCAAGATTTGTGGTCAAGCTTTCCAATCACCTATTAATTCTTTATCTCAGCCCATTGATATTTATTCCGATTGGGTTGATGCTTGTGAAGCTGTTGCCGAAGAGCAAGCTGCAGCGTCTGCCAATGATGTTGCCGAAACTGGTTCAGATGACGATGATGGCTATAAAGACAGTAGAAAGAGAGATGCTGTTGATGATTATGATGAGGATGATTAAATATTGGCTTGCTATTATTTTTATTTGATTATAGATAATATTTTGTTATGTTATGGTTTTGTTTGTTTTGATTTTTTTCTTTTTCTAAATGTATTTTATTTAACTAAAAATGGTATTATTGGTTAAGTTAAAGATAAAGCTTCAAAAAAAAAAAAAAACCAAAAATAGTAGAAATGCTTTTGCATATTTTATACTATGGAGAAGAGATCATTCAGATAAGAAGCATATAAGGTTGTATCAATAATTCTAAAGAATCAATATAAATATTTCATATGATTCCCAAATCCCTAAATACCTGATCTTTGCATATCTCTCGTAGTGCTGACATCTAGTTAGATATTATATTCATTTAAATGAGAAGTCAAATGAAGTTTAAAGTCTGGAAGATTTATGACTGCGTTAGTTATATGAGGCAACAAAAAAAAGTTATGAAAGGTCTTCGAATAATGCAAAAAAGAAGTATTGTCTAGAACTAATAAGCAGCTCCTCAAATTACTTAGTAGTTTTAAAGGAAGACGATTAATTTTTCTTTAATGGTAATCATATTTACTTATCTTTTATTATTTCTATATTGTAAGGTTAACCAGTCGACTAAAGCTTGGTCATTATTAACCATTTCTCAGCTGTATGTAGTTATATAAATAGTCTTCAGTTAGTATTATGGTATTAGTTGTTTAAATCAGAAAATTGTGTGCATTTAATACCTTAACTAGCTCTCTATTTTATTTAAATATTGTTGCGCCTTGTCCAATGAACACATCTTATTACCTTCCAGCATCAAGTAGAATTTGGATTAATATTCTCAAAGAATGATGAGCTTGTCTCGGAATCAGAATTTTAAATTAACTAATCATAAACCTACGATGACGCAAGTAAACCACAGAATAATGATAACAAGAAATAATTAAAAAATGGCCATAATAAAAGAACATATAATGAAAAAATCACAAACATAACTGGTAATCATAAACTTAAAGTTTTATAAACTAAGACAAACAAAATAAAGGTAGTAATGGTAAAATCAAACATGGAATAACATAACAAAACAAAACAAAACAAATAAATCTAAAAATACAATACTATAGGTAAAACAGCTTAAAAGTAGCATGTTCAAAACAAAATAAAATAAATAGTCTAACAAAACAATAAAAGTATTTAAGAGACAATTCAGTTCTTGGAAGATCTAGTTCTTCTCGTGGTTCTTGAAGCTACAGAGTCATTACCATGGGAAACAGTACCTCTTGTTCTTTTAGCACTTCTAGATTTACCTCTAGTCTTGCCCCCTCCACGTTTTCTTTGTTGAATTTGTTCAGCAAAAGTTGGTTCAGTATCATTAGTTTGAGGGCCTCTTATTAAAGAATTTATTATCTTTTTCGAATTTTCCCTCTTTGAGTTTCTTTTAGTGGGCTTCTTCTTTCCAGACTCCGCATAAAGTTCAGTAGGTTGTTGCTCTGGTTCGGTCTGTTTATGAGATGATTTAAGTTTCTTTGTGGTATATGGTCTCATATTAGTATCCTTTCGCTTTGAAATATCTAATTTCTCAAAATTATCATTAGTTGCTATAACAGCCTCGTCAAGCTGGTATTGGAAGGCAGTAGCAGCATCATGCTCTTGTTCAACAAACTCCTCAGCTTCGAAAAGTAGTCTCTGAAGCCCTTTAGGTGCTTTCTTTAGAGAAGGAACAGGAACCGAAGCATCAGCAACACCTAATTCTGGAGCTGGCGATTCTTCTTTAGCATCTTTTTTTCTTTCCCATGATAAAACTCTACCACTTCTGGTCGAAATACCACTACTAGCATGATGTCCTGACGAAGTGGCCCTATATGATTTATCTTTATTAGGAGATCTGGATCTTACTCTTCTCTTATGCGAAGCTTCCAATTGTTCAGATTCACCCTCAGTTTCGGATTCATATCGTCTCTTTCTTGGTGTAGATTCATCATCACTGTTATCAGGAGCTAAATATGGAACAGTAAAACCTTGAAAATTGGCTTGACTCATATTAGTCTGCTCTTGCTTGGTATTAGCCTTAATAACTTCTTTAACAAAAATTTTTGGGACATCGTGGTAACTGCCCGTTTCTTCTTCCGTCGTAGAGCTAGAATCAGAATGTGATTTAACGATCTCCTCAATCTTCTCAATCTTCTCAACTTCAGAGTTAGCTGAACCAATAATAATATTTTCATTTTGTCGCTCGTCTTTACTCTGAGAACTATTAGAATAAACTTGAATATTGATTGCTTCTTCATTATCACTTTGTTCAGTAGTTTCAACGATAAGGTCCGGCTTAACGACAATAGATTGAGTCATTTCTGCGTAAGTCATATTGTCAGTAGACTCTTTATGTATTTTTCCCTTGAAATTTTCGGATTCAAACTCAGAAACAGCATCCTCTTCAAATTCATTATGTTCTGGTTGTTTAACTTCTTCCATAATGGAGGGAGCCATAGAAGAAGAATTTACAGGCTCTCTAGAGAAAACACTGTGCAAAGTTTCAAAAAGTCCCGTTGAAACAAATGGGATAATAGTTCTGGATTCAGTATGCTCTTTTTCACCATCAACATTGACTTGTTCAACTTCTGATTTTGGCTGATTGATCATATTTTCTTCACTATTTTCAGGTATAGTGACCTCATCGGCTCTATAACGAACAACAGAATCATTAGATTCATCTTCTAAAACAGTAGCAGCCTCCTTAAGATTTTCAAAATGAAGACAAGTAGTTTCTTCTTTTTCCAGTTCACCGTGTAAATGATCAACTTCGTTTTCACGATTCACAGGAGCAACGCTATTTTCTTCTCCACTTCTAGTAGAGCTCTTTTGATGAGGTTTCGATTCTTCCCCCTCTTCTACTCCAACTTGCAATATAGCATCATCATCATTGCTAGAATGAAGATTTATTTCTTCTTTGTGTCCAGAAACCTCACCTTCATCAAAATTTGACTCAATTAAGTCACTTTCAGGCCTTTTGGAAAACAATCTTGAAATACTGGAAAACAATCCAAAAGACCTTTTCGAGCCTTCTTCAGTCATATTAGAAACATCTTGAAGATCGACTGCATCATCAGCCACATTATCTTCAATAGAATCTAGAATTGTAACATCGGCTTCTGTTTCCTCTTCTTCAAATTCTTCGCTTTCATTTTCGTCAGTTTCATAAGTTTCGTCCTCTTCATCATCAATAATTTGAGTATTCTCAGCGCCATTTTCAAAATCATTGTTGGAATCTCTATTAAAAAATGCAAAATCCACCTGTTCTTTATCATTAAGTTTGTTAATGTACAATTCATTCGAATCTTGTTCATTGGTAGTTGATGCAATATGAGCTTCGTCGACAGATTGAGTCTCTGATCTTTCTTCTTCTTTTTCAGTGATAGTCTCAGAAGATGGACTAGTCAAACCTATAATATGTTGGTTAGAGAATTCTTCAGTTTCCTTAGGAACATTATCCAAAATCTTAATTGGAGATTCATTATTCGAAGCAGATTGAAACTCAGGTGATGCTTCAGACGTAGATAGTTCAAATAAATTTGTATGAGCAGATTCTTGAGCAAAATCAATAAGAGATGGCCTTCTATCAGGATTATAGGTTTGTTTAGTAGCAAGAAGCAAAGATGGATTGTTGGGTTCAGTAGTTGATTCAATTGGAGTACACAGGTCAGATGATCCCTGCTTGGTAAATGTTTCATCTACAACAGAAAGTTTATCTTTGTCTTCCCCGTCAACTTCATTTTCAATCTTCCCATTAGAACTAACATCATTAACCTCACCTTCCTCTTCTTGTTCAGTACTCTCAAAAGCGACACCTAAAACGGAATTGTCATGTCCAGCAGATTGAGTTAACTTTGATTCAAGCTCAACTTGATCCTCATATTCAATACTTTTATTTTCAACATGAGGATCACTAATAGAATCGGCTTCAGAGGTTGAGCTGAAATCCATCATAACTTGATGAGTAAACTGAGATAAATATGCAAATAAGCCAGACGCAGCGGTGTCAGCTACTTCTTCTTCAACCTCTTCACATACGTCAGATGAATTGTGAATCCCTTCACTTCCATGTACCCCTACGTCCCCATGATCATCAATAGAAGATATGTCATTAGAATTGATCTCCTTGCTTTCAATTAGTTCATTTTCGAGCTTTTCAATTTTAAAATTACTATCTCCACTTTCTGCAACTTCAACTTCAGCATTTTCATTTTTATTTTCAACATCTTCCAATTGAGTATCTAGTATTTCTTTCTCAGAATCAAATTGATTACATTCAAGTTCTATTTGGTCCATTTCTCTTACTTCATTCTCAACACCTTTATCTTCAATTACATCTTCTGTATAATCAGGTTCAGACTTCATTCCTTCACTTTCCGATTCACAATCTAGTACATCATGCTTTTGTTTAGATTCACGTTCATTCTCACGAGGAGTTGTAATAGTAGATGAACCCCAGTTAAATGTTATCACTTTTTTGAGTTTTTTAAAAAGAGACTGATATTCATTCTGGTCAGGCTCAATTTCATCATACTTTCTCTTACGGGATTCACTATCAGTTTCAGTTTCAACTTCTTCATGATCATTCAGTTCTTCTTCCCCACCATATTCTTCTTCGGAGTCCAGATTATCTAATTCGTTATCAGAGGCAATAGTAGATTGAACATTCAAAGAAATGATTTCATCATCTTCACTTTCTTCATGCTCTAGTTCAGGTTCATCCTGATTTTCCTCGTCATAATCGAATGGATTTTCTTCAATAACTTGATCAATTTCACTTTCACTTAATGATTCGTTGATTTCCAAGACTTCCAAGTTATCATTTTCCTCTATAATTTGTTCTAATTCGGACTCGGAGCCAAAACTTTCTAAATTCTTTACAGTCAGTTCATTTTCTTCTTCATTACTTGACTCATGAGAAATATTATCATCTTCAATCTCATATGCCGAACTATATGAGTTTTCATCGTCGTTTTTTGGTATGCCACGAGTTTCAGACTCACTAATTGAATTAACTTGTTCTTCATCAGTCAGGGAAAATTCTTCATGAATAATAGTCGCATTGGCCAATATGCTACTAGAGGATAGATCATTCATACCTCTTTCGGTCTCATTGGCCAATGCATTAACATAAGCTTCTTGATCTACTGGTTTTAAATCATTTTCAAACTCTGAATCTTCACCAATCATTGAAGATTGAGACAAAATCTCAACCTTTTCATCATTTTGATTATATGTTTCTTCTTCAACATTATCGTTATTAACTGGAGTAATGTTGCTTGAACTTTGAAGCCGCATATTATTTTCGGGCTGAATGGGACTTGAAGGAATGTTATAAGAACTCTCAATTTCCTCTTCGTCTTCTATCTCTTTCTGTGATTCAAATTCAGAAGTACCATGAAATTGAAGAACATTTTCCTCAACATCACCGGAAATGGCATCAACGACTTCCTCCTGTTCAACTTTTGTCTGTTCAACCATTTCTTCGTCAGCATCACGGGTCGATATTCCAATTAAATCACTAGGTGCAGCAGAAACATTTTCACCCGCTGATTTTTGATTGTGTAAGGTAATTGATCTATCTAACAAGCTTAATAAACTTGGGTTTAATTTAGGAGGTTCAGGTGTTGGTGGTTTCGGTGAAGCTGTTAGCGTACGCTCAGTTCGATACTCCTTGACTGAAATATCTGATGCTATAGCAGTAACAAAATCATCATTATTATCTTGGGTATCGTCAACTGAAATATCTGGAGCTATAGCAGTAACAAAATCATCATTGTTATCTTGGGTATCATTAAGTGAAATTTCTGAGGAAACTTCAGAAATAGGTTTCTCTTGAAGTTGAGATTCAGTAATCGTAGTAGACTTTTGTGGTTCAATTTCCTCGGACGTCACATGTATGACTTCAGTTTGATTAAAGCTTGAATTATCAATATAGTCGTCATAACGAATTTCATTAGTAGTTACTCCATCAGGAACAACATGCTGTCGTTGCGCTTGCGAGTCATTGATGAAATCATGTACTTGACTTTCTAGAGCAGTAAAATTTGGATCCAATTGGACGTCTTCAAAATTTGTATTGGTATCTAATCGATTAGCAAATTGAGCCAAAGCAGCGATGTCTACAATGTCTTGTTCGCCCAATTGTTGATTATGCTGTTCTTGCTGTCCCTCCACCAGATGATCAGATTCAATCTCTACCTCTTCTTGAACTGAGTCTTCATCTGACTGCATTCTGAAATCTTCAGATTCTGAATATTGTTTCGTGTGAATTTCTTGTTTGTCTTCCATCTCATCTACAGCCTCATCACTTTCATCTGATATACTTAACAAATCATTATTCGTAGAACCTTTCATGGAATTAATCAGCGAGATCTTAGGTCTGTAAGAATAATTATTAGATTCGGCATCTTGTTTCACATTTTCATTTTCAGATTCCTCAATATCTTGTTCAAAGTTATTGAATCCTTCATTATCGCAGTAATCTTCAGAAGCCTTGTCCGTTTCATCTTCATTATAACTAGAATTAGTACGCTCTTTTTCTTCATACTTGAACATATTATCTGACTCTTCTTCCGAATCGTACTGATCTTTATGCGAAGAATTCGGATAATAATCATCCAGCCTTGGATTCAAAGCATAATTGTGTTCTTGTTCATGTAGATCATCAGAGTAGTCATTGTCACTATGTTTGTAATCATCATATTGATCATTAAGGTGCATTTCTTTTTCATCACTGCTTTCAGAGAGTTCAATAATCTCTAAAGAAGATTCGTGTTCTTCTTCTCGTTGTTCTTCATCCTCGGATTTTACTTCGTCGAATGAATCGTTCTGACTATTGTCAGTTTTTTCGTTATCATTTTCACTTTTATTAATTTTATCTAGTAACAATTTCTGGTTTTCTTTTTCAGTATAATGGCTTGAGTCAACAATGATTTCATTTTCATGAACTGGTGAATTAGATCCACTATTATCTCTCAACTGAATAATATAGCTCTCTAACTTGGCCATTTTCTTTTCATCTTTTTCAATCAATTTCAACCTTTGTCTTTCTAGTTGATATTCCTTATCTAGGCTTTCATAAAATGTTTTCTCTTCTAATTCAGTCTCTGTTTTAAAATTCGTGTAACGCTGTCTTAGATTTTGGTACCATTGGAGTTCAGGATCATTAAGTTTGTTTCTAGAGCAATTAATTAAAAACATAGAATCATTTGATTCACCATTTATCAAAGGGTTTGAAATATTTCCCGCTCCAATATTATTGCTACTTACGTTGCTGCTTGCGTTGGTAAATAATGGCGTGTTGTTATTTACATTATAATTACTTAGTTGAATGTTAGCTCCTCTAGCAAGTCTAGCCCAATAATCTATGTTCTCATATTGCTCTTCAGTTGAACTATCTAGATGTCTATATTCCACAGCAGAATTATTCTTGTAGAGTCTTTTCGTAGCATTATTTAAAAAAGGAGTTTGTTCACTCAAAGATACCACTTTGCTTGAATTGTTCTGTTGTTGTAGTTGCCCGTTTCGATTGGTATTTGAAAAATTGGAGACATTCAAGTCATCTTGTGACTTATTATGATTCATGACCATGTATCTGAGGTGATAGTGGCAATAACAAGGGCAATTAAAGGTTTGATGGATTAAAAATGTTTCGCAATAACAGTCTTCAAAAGGGTTCTTTCAATTTTTTTTGGTTCTTTGCTACGTCTTTCGTTCTCGCACATTTTGATGAAGTAATGTATTACATAACAAGTCAGTCTCGTCGTTCTATTGCGCCACATAAAATCTCTCTTCCAGTCTTGATGGTGCACTATTATTCTTCACCACGCAAAATTGTAGATCAACTAAGCACAAACAAAACTAAAAAACAAAGTTGAAAGCAACTTTTTTTGGCTTGGACTCCAGTATCCAGTTTTAACAATTGGTGTGCCTTTGGCAAATTCAGAAAATTTATAGATAAATTTGAATCCACTATACAATGCCCCACACGAATGACCCCGTGATATTGCCAGTTGGCTATTATGATCCATTCTCAATATTTAACAACTCATCATTACGAGAAGATTTTGAAAAAAGAGTAAATTGTATTAATGCTCTACATTGGAAAAGTGGACCCAACGATTTCATGAAATCTGTTAAAAATATAAGGTTAAATTTCATTGAGGAAATTCCGAATAAGATAACTGAGGATCTGTTTGAATCTTTTTACGTTAGGTTTATGTTTGTTACAATTACAAATGTCGAAGACTATAGAACAAAAGTTCGTCCCTTGATACAGCACTGGGTTCAAGAATTAAAAAACAACAAGAGATCTTCAAATTCTGCATATTTTATTATTCTTTTCGAAAATACTGAATCAAGATCTACTGCTGATAAATATCTTCGAACAAATATACTTGCTAAGACCAAAAAAAACTTCACTGATCATAGTTTAACATATGAAAATATCTTTAAAATCAAATCGTTATATGAATCTGAAGAAGATAAAAGTGCAGCCTGGAACTCTATTGCCAACTCAGTTAAGTCTGTTTTAGCTGATTCAATTTCATTCAAAATAGATCAATATTTATCAAATCCCAAAAGCTTAGAAAGCCTTTTAAATGCAGCTTCATTATATGCTCAAATAGGTCAGGCTGATGATGCATTGATATGTTACTCTAAGCTCTCTGAAAAAATAAGTAGTCTAGATTATAAATCAGGGTTTAAGGATGCGACAGTTCAAGATTACCCATTATTGAAAAGGGTAGCATATTTAGATTTAAAATCATCACCTTCTAAGTTTCAATTGAAATGCTTCTTATATAAAATCCAAGTTGATATACTATTGAAACAAGCAACTAGCGAAATTTCTTACCTGAAGGTTTTAATCAACGTCTCTAAAAGATTAATTGACTTTTTGAACTCAATCCAAGAATCATATAAAAAAAGCGAGATGGTTTACGTTATGGTTCAAGATTTTATAAAAAATGACAAACTTCAGCATATGCTTTCTAAAACTGAAACTAATCTAACTGAATTATTTGAAGTGTTGGGTGATTTGAAATTACTGAAAAGAAATGAAATTATAAGATTAGGTAAGCTGATGAACTATAAAATTAAGGGTTCAATGATTGACATCTCATTATATGATAATGAAGCTTCAGAGCATAATTCAAATTATGTTGTAGTTTCAGATGGTTTGAAAGATATTTTAGCAACTGAAGAACACTTTTTAATTGAAATTATTGATCAATCAAAAGATATTATTAAATGTTATTCAACATCACAATTTAAACAAAATACGGTGGATTCACTATCAACAGAGCTAGCCCTAATAACATGCTATAATCTAAATTTAACTACATCAACAACAAGCACTACAAATCAAACTGCGTTAGAAGCATTAAATACGTCATTTGAATATTACAGAAGTCAAAATTGGAAGTATATTAGTTTAAGCATTTTACAAGTTTACATTGATAATTTAGAACACTTTATTGAAACTTATGGTTCCTCTATTATACCGGATTTAATGTGTTCCTATCTCGAATTGGTTTCTCATAATCAATATTTCGATAAAATTAAATTTAAAGGATTGCTTGATAAGGTCAATAATATAATGAAAAATGACCATGACGGATTAATGGTTGAAAATGATGCATTATTTGATGTTAGCGTCCAACCATTTTTGAAAAATGTTGGCGTTGATATATATGAATTAAGTTTAACATTGAAAAGTAAGATTGGCTATCATGTTGGCAATATTACCTTAACTTTAATTAATTCCGACGGGCAAACAATCAATTTTGGTAAAAAAGATTTCAGTTTGGATAAGGTTAATAAATTAGAAGTCACATCTACCGAAATGATTACAGGGGATTTTCAAATTGTTAGAATGATTATTGAAATAGGGAAACTGAAGATTTTCAAATCTTTAGATTTTCCTATTAGTATTTATCAAACTAAACAATTTTATGATGATAACTTAAAATTAATTCGAAATACATTCATTGATGCTTCTATTCCACGTACTAGAAATTTACATCATGACGAAGTTTTAATATCCATTGATGTCGGTTCCAAGGCACTAGATGATTGTAGATTAATGTTCTGGAAAACAGAGATTGATAGGTTGGTCACGAAATCAAAATATTCAATCTATTTAAATGGTTCAACCTTGAATTACAAATTAGTAAACACTGATGAGTTTTTACGCTTTGACATTAAGACAAATTTACCGGCTAACTCGAAAATAGAATTAAGAGTTCCTTATTTTTTTCCTCCTGATATCTCATCAACAAAACTAAACCTCAAATTTGGCATTTCCTTTAATAATCAAGTATATTCCAAGACAGTTTATAAAGAACTTGACATAGTTTTGCCTATAGCTGTTTCCGTTCAAGATATTTTTAAATCTTCAGATTTATTTTCCAATTTTACAATTAACGGCACGACAACAGGTAAACCAGTTAGAATTCAAAAGGTCAATTTAGAATCGAAACATTCAACTGTTACCACTTGGAATAAACCCCATAATGTAATTGCTTATTCTGATCAAGGTTCAACATTCTTTTACAAGATTGAGAAAATTGAGGATCCAGCAATGGAACTAATTATTGATTATAATGATATCACAGCTGAGATCATTCAAGTTTTACTAAAGTTATTTTTTAATGAATTAAACACAAATAATAAATATCTGATTAAATATTTTGATATTGTTGAATCAATTTTTAATAAACTTAATTTTAAATGCAATTATTATTCTTTGAAAAATAAGATCATAATAGTCGGGTTTAGTTTGGCAGATTACACAAGATATTTACAATTAATTGATCCTACTGATTTGCCAAACTTTATTAAGTCGATAACCAAATTCTTAAAATCACAGCCATTTACTGTCACTGAGCAGATAAAGAAGGAGTCATTGGAAGAAATTAGACAAACTCTGTTGATTAATGTTACATTACCGGTTATCAATACAATAAATACAATTGAGTTTAAATTTCAAAAGAAATTACAATATTTAGTCTGTGATCCAATTCAGGTTCAAGTTAATTTATCAGTAATGGTTTTTAAAATGCCTGCCAAACACACTAAAAAGGTTAGATTTATAGGAGAGCAGGAATTACCAAGTACGGTTCTTATTAAATTGGAATTTATTGAAAATGAACAAAATTGGTTACTCGCTGGTTTAAAAGATTTCACTATACCATTAACTCTAAGAGATGTTAAGTCCAACTTTGATTTTAGTATTGTCATGGTTCCTTTAAGAGCGGGTAAATTAGAATTACCGAAAGTTACTGTCAGAAACTTATCTGGTGGCTTCAAGCTTCAAATGGAATTAGATTATAAGAATAGTTCTGAAAGCTTGCTAGTTGTTTCAGAGCTTAATAAAGTTTTATACTCTTTCTAAATGAAAAATCATCTTTACTTTACTATATTACTTACCACTATACTCTACATTCTTTCTGACTATTTTTTCAGATTTACTATTTTTTCTTCTTTTGATGCTCATAGTTCTGCATTTTAACATATTTATCATTGCTTTTAAAAAGATTTTTGATTGAGAAATATCTTTGTCTACATATGGAGAGCATAATAAATTAATTAATATCAATAAATTAAATAAGCTACGATAACTTAGTAATAGCATCTAGTAAATGAACAGCATCTGGCTTTCTGGCAACAATATCAGGAATCAAGCCATGCCCTTGTAAATATTCTTGAGTAGTTGGTCCAATTGATGCAATTTTAAAAACACCTTGATGAGACTTCAAATGTTCAACTATATCTTCTGTGCCTTGAGGACTAAAGAAGATTAGCCAATTGTCACTTCTACCTCCATTATCTGCTTCCTTTACTATTTCACAATGAAGCTGTGAATATCTATTAACAATGTCATCTAATGGCTCTGTTTTATATGCCACCAATTCTGTTAAAGCAAAATTGTTATTTTGTAGTTTCTTAGGGATAATATCTTTTCGTATTTCTCCAGTTAAAAATAAAATTTGTTTATTATCACTACCTTTGAACAATGAATCACTAATTATAATATCTGATAAAATTGATCCATTCCCTGCTTCTGAGCCACCTCTAACATCAGTAAATCCTAAATCTTTCAAGATTTTAAATGTAGTCGGGCCAACAGTGTACGCAGGCTTATCCATCACCTGTTGTAATTTATCAAACTTTTCTTGTCTCAGTACCTGTATCAAGGAGTTTAATGCTTCAACACATCTTTGAGACGTTATTATGAATGCTTTGAAGTTATGGATATAATGGTCGGACTTTAGGAACTGTAAAACGATATCTTGATTTACCGGTGAGTGTTTCAGTAACGGTAAGAAGACTGGAGTATAGTTACTTTTCCTGAACAAATCATTGTAATGATCAACTGGAACTGTTTTGTTCTTCAATAATACTATACTCTTAGCCATGGTTGTTGATATTGTACAAGAAAAATAAGTAATCTGATGGTAATCACAATAATTCTCGCTTTGATTGGATGATACTGCGAAAAATTATTAATTCGAGGGTTTCAGGGTATACAGAAAATGATATAAAGTACAAAATTAAGAAGAAGTTTACGAAGGAGATCTCTTTTGAACTAATCTAAGGGGTTTATAAATAGAAGATTCTTGATCACTGTTGGTTTCATAATCGAAACCCCAGGATGTATCCCCTGTTGAATCGTTTTCTAAAAAAGAAGAATCACTTTTGGAATGAACAGAAACAACAGAATCATCTAAATCATATGTCTTCTTGAATGTACCATCATTATTTGGTTGTTGGTTTAGTTCTTTTAAAGCATCAAAAACTATGTAGAAGTCATCAACATTTTGTTTGAACACTGAACTGAAATTGGTAATAACTAAAAGTAAATCTTTTTTAAGCTTCTCTTCAAAGACTAAAAAAATTGAAGATAGGTCAGTAGCATCTTCAGGTGATAAATCTGAACGTTTAACAGATTGCTTAAACTCAAGGAAAATAGATTTAACGGTTCCTTTGATCCTATGTTCACATTCTTTTAATACATTTTCTTCATTTGAATTACTGGATTTCATTAAATAGAATTCAAATATTAATAAACTTGATTCTCTAAGTAGTTTTACACAGGTTTCTTTACATCCAGTAACGAAACTTTCCATGAATGTAACATCATTTTTGATAAAGTTACTAGTTTCTTCAAGACTAACAAGAGAATTCAAATAATCAAGTCCTAATAATTGAGATTGTAACTGAGTAATATCAGAGTTAAATAATCCATAAATAACAGCAAACCAATTACAAATCCATCCTTCATTTCTATCCTTAAATTTTTCAATTTCCTTAACTGTGAAACTTTTCATCTGTGAATATATGGTTTTGTTATTATTAATCAATTCACTCTGAACCTTGACTTTAGATTCTAACAATTCTATTCTATCCTTGAAATCGACTAAAACTAAATCTGTGGAATTTGAGTAAACTTTAAAACTTGTAGAAAGTAAATTGTTGTCATCTTCAAGGTTAAACTGATTCTCACATTCTGATTGTATATTTGGAAGGCTCAGTGATAAATTAGTGATTTCAGTTAAATTTGTATTGGAAACTTCTTGACAATGACCTATGCTAGCCAATTCAACTATTCTTCTAGTTTTCAAAGCTTTAGCCAAACACTCTTCCAACCTTCTTTGGATGCCCAAATTTTGCTCCACCTCTAAGGGGTCAAGATTTCCGGCTATCAAAGTGTTTATCTTGTCGTTTATCAACTCAAATTTAGATAATGAAGCATCAAAAAGGATTTCAGAATTGATTAACTGAATATTGCTCTTATAAACTTGAACCTTTAATAAATCTTTATTTTTATCTAATTCTAAAGATTCTGTTTCAATTTTATCCAAATATTTGTTGATTTGGGTATTAAGAGTTCTAGTTGAATCTGTGAATTCTCTGTATTTAGAATCAAGCTCCTTCTTCAACTTCTTTATTGACTTTTCTAAATCATCACGTTGCTCTTTAAATACTTTTAGTTTCATTTCAGTGGTACTAACTAGCATCTGAACTGCCTCCTTTTCTTTATTCAATTTCTCAACATCTTTCTTAATTGAAGCTTTGATTTTAGCAGCTTGGGAATTAAACTTCGAAGACATTTCATCAAACTTTTGTAACTTTGAATCAAACATGTTTTCAAATCCTTCATCTTTCAACCCAAAATATTGTTCTAATTCGTTGTATTTTTCTGCAAATATTTCATCTTGCTTTTCAATTAAGGTTTCTGCTAATGTTTCTAACTCGCATAATCTATTCTCATGACCAATAAGACGATATTTAATACCGATCCTAGAAATAGAGTATACTTTAATGATTAGCAAAAACACTAGTAAACCTAAAATAAATGAAGAAATACTAATCCAGGTAGTTAGAATACTTAATAATTTGATGATTTCTCTATATCTAGCAGCTAATTGAGAATGACTAGTTGGAAAATTATCCAATTCAAATAAACCACGAATGAGTCTATCATCGACATCTTCTTCTTTCGTTGTAAATAAAATAGCAACAATACCAGCTATAACTCCACCTAAACCAGCGGCGACTGTTCTAGTAGTGGGATTTATATTGAAAGTAGTTAATCGTTCTAAAATTGCAGTAACCATCCAGCTGAAATCGGAAGACATGATTTATATCTGTTATAATTTTGCACCAATAACGCGTTATATGTGTACATTTTATCTTTTTTCGTGTTTTCATAAGAATCCAGTCATCTTATATAGTCTCCTACTGATTAGTCTGAAAACAAGTACAAATGATAGATCAGAAACAAATCTCAAACTTAAATAGTAGAGGGAGAACTGACTCCTCTTTGTGGCTAGTTAGTGTACAAGCCCCATATTGATGCTGAAGTGCCGTTCTATGTGGCGGTACAGAGGAATCGAAAAGTCTCAAGAAAGAAAGCCTAAAAAGCCGTTGCGTTTCTGTTTACTAAAGCAAAAGTACGTGTATAGTGACCGACCCTGAATTTTTGATCAGATTGTTTCCACTTTTCTTATTTTAACATATCATAGATAAATATTATAGACATACAATAAGAGAACAGGTGTAATGCCATCAGATAACTCTTCAAGCTTGTCAAGCGTTTTCAAATCTCTTTCGAAGACTTTCAGATCTCCAGGATCTTATAACCAGTCCAGAACCCTCCTTGGTTCGATCAACCCCACCGTAGTGGGAAACAGTTTAATACAGTCTCCAGAGTTTGTAGATGCTTTAAAATATGGCTCCACTAATGACAAAATAACGGTGATTATCAAGCTACGAGATTCAATAGACAACATTACAGTTTCTTCAATACCAGAAGTGTGGTTTCTCGTGCGGGATCAAGTTGATCCTAGTGTTGATGAAAATTTAAGAGTTGAAACATTAAAACTAATGAGATCATGTATACGATTGAGAGATTTGTCTACACCCACAAAAGTCATGTTTTATCAAGACATAGTTAATAATTACCAACTCAAGGAGAAGGTCATCACGAATTCAAGCTCTGAGTTATTCTTACAATGTTTAGTTGAGCTAACAGATAATGGGCGTGACATTTATGACTTACTATTATACAAGAATTTACCATTGAGCAGTTATTTGATTCAGTTATTATCAATAATGAATTCATCTAATAGTAGTTTCTCAAGAAAAAGTCTTATCAAGTTTTTAGCAAACTGTATTAAGGCAAATTATATCCTCTTTGATGGAAAAGATTTGGCTGTGATTCTTGAACTTACTTTAGATATAGCCAACAGCACATCCAATGTTGATACTCTGAGTGTTTGTATCAAGCTTTGCAATAATTATATTGTCTATGGCTCTGTTCCTTCTAATCAGCTACAAACCATCATCTTTTTGATAACCGGCACTAGCACTTTACCAGATGAAAAATTACATCACGACACGCTAGCTGTCTTTGATAATATGTTGCTAGACAAGAATATTTCATATTTGACTTTATTGAATATGTGTTATATAATTGAAGGTAAAGAATATCGTAGTATGAAAGGTACTTTAGGGAGTATCAACTTCTTCATTTATTCGCTTGATTATTATAATACCGAAGATGAGATAGGCTCAGTGATCACAAAGTTCTTTGATAATACATTTGGTCTGGTATTGGAATCATTTGAACATGTGTTGAAATTAAAAGATATAGATTCAACTGTTGCTGTTTTGACTTTTATAGCAAGTGTACTTAAAAAGGATATTGTTAAACTCCGTTATTTGACCACTGATGAGACAACTTCGGTTTGGAAATTATTGAAAGGATTGGACCTTAAACTGGAGTCTGTTAAATATAAGGAAGTAATTAGTGCAGTATTTGACAATTTTGAAATGTATTATTCCAACAGTTTAGTCCGTCCTCATATTAGTGCCTTTTTTGAAAATCTAACTTCATCTCAAACTTCTCAAATGTCTCAAGCTAACCTCAAATCCATAATGATTTATTATTCGAAAAGTTTAAGTCTACTGTTTTTTACACCTAATTGGATCGATAATTGTAAAGAGTTATTTGATAAGTACTATTCTATTGATGCTAAGTTGGTATTTGAAACTCTTCATAAAGCTTACTCTGATACACTTACAATAACCAATGATCAGGAAATTTTACAGGAATATATTGACCTAATGTTGAAAGGTAAACTATTCAACGAAGGAGAATCATTAACTTCTATTGTCAAATTCATCCAATCCCTAGATAATGACTTATTCAAGTCTACAATTCAAGACATGAAGCAAACCATTAAACAAAATTTTGGAAAAGGCCAAAATTTATCCAAAGTCATGGTTTTATTAACTTTAACCCTATCCCAATATTATTCTAATTCTGAAAGGATTGATTTCTTGTTGGATGTTTTGTTGAGCATTTCCAAATATGCCTTGGAATCAGCACAGTATGAATTATTTTTAATTATTGCTCGACTTTTCATATCGGTAAGGCAATCTACTGATTCGGAGCAAATGTTTTTTGCGGAAATATATGATGTTGATGGATTATGTGATACTTTTGGTAGAAATATAGAGTTTATTAATGATGAAGAAAGAAAAAAGAAATTACTAGAAACTACAAAATGGATTTATCCGGAACGTGATCTAGAATATTTCCCAATAGAGTTAATAGTTAATTGTGAGAGGGGTTGTATCAAGAACAGACATGTTATGCAACAATGGTTGGAATTATGTGTAAACATATTAGCTGAATTTTATGATTGGGAAGCATATTCCTTTATTCTATCTCATTTATGTCCTCAACTAGCTGAGAGTAATTTATTCTTACCTGAATCTCGCCATGTAATTACAAGATTGGTTGAAATAATTTCTCAACAACTCCAACTCAACTTCCCTGCTACTTTAATTGTTCCAGGAAGACAACAACAACAGCAATATCCAAAAGTGAATGAAAATCAAAAGTCAAATAGCACCAATGAACAAGAGTCAATAGTTCCTTCAGGAATCATCAAAGCCGATATACAAGCAGCTCTTGTTAGAACTTTGTCTGGTATTACACCATATAAGCCTATCTTAACTAAAAGTGAAGAAGATCATTTGATTAATTCTGTCATTATCGCATTAAGGTCTTGGAATAAAACTGGTATTCCATGTATACACTTCTTAAGTATTTCATGTTATGAATTTCCAGATTCAATTAAAAGATTTTTAAATCCATTATTGAATATCTTACAAACTAGGATGACTAGCCCATTGACAATTATTCCAATTTTACATTTCCTTTCTAATTTGTCCGAAATTCCGTCTTTGCTTACAAATTTCACATTGGATGATTTTAGAAGAATTTTTGGTATTGCTTTCAAATATTTGGCTATTTCAAATGATCTTTTTGAACAAAATCAAAAAGTGGTTAATATGGATTATCAAGATGTTTCAATTGAAAAGGTTCCATCCACTCAAAGTTATGAAATAACTAAGCCCTTGTTATTATATGTTACTATTTCAACCTACAATGTTATTCTCAATTGGTTTTTAAAATTGAATTTAGAAAGAAGAAAGGCGCTCTCATCTTTTATTATAAAGGGATTGATTAATAACGGGATTGAAAATAATTATAAAAATTTAGCATTTGTTGAATTTATAAGTAGATTTACATCTTCAAAAGTCGGTCTTCAAAATAACATTATAACAGATTACTCAGAACTGGAAGATGATTCAAATATTATATCTAAATCATGGGTTTATGGCTCAAGTATAATGACTTTTTATACAAATCAGTTAAGTGGTTACACAGAGGCATTTATTAGAAAAGCCACTACAATTTCCCAATTTACAATTAAAATGCCGAAAGAATCATTCCCAGATTGGTTAATTACCCTACAAGGTAGGTATATGAATAAACAACAGGAAGATGAGTTAACTGTCGCCAAGGAAAATACAATGATTTTTACTCCTTCCTACCTATTTACTGAATTATTATATAACACTGAAGTTGGCAAAGTTCCCATTAGACCTGTACCATTGGCAAGTAGCGATCTTGCAATCCAAAGATCATTAAGTAATTTAGACAGAATTCCAATTGTTAATTTTTTCAAGGTTGGTGTTGTTTATATAGGGCCCAATCAATTTGAAGAAGATGAAATATTATCCAATCAATTTGGTTCTGATTCATACCATCAATTTTTAAAAAGATTGGGAAGTTTAATTAAATTGAAGAATTGTAAGAAACATTATGTTGGTGGATTAGATACGGTTAATGATTCGGATGGTGAATATACAATTCATTTTCAAACTGAAATCTCTCAAATGTGTTTCCATGTAATTACAATGATGCCTAACAAGGAAGGCGATTCAACTGGAAGCGGTAAGAAAAGACATATTGGTAATGATTATGTTAATATTTATTGGAATGAATCAGGAACTCATTTTGAAGTTAATAAGATTTTATCACAATTCAGCTTTATAAATATAGTTGTCCAACCTTTTGTTAATGGATGTTTTAAAGTTAGATGTTATAGAAAAAGTGGTATTCCTGGTATTTTTGCTATTTCACATTTTAAGATTGTTAATAGTTCAAATTTAGCCAAGATGATAAGAATGATTTGTTTTACAGGATGTCAATTTTGCTATGTTTGGAATGATTTAAAGTGGGAGTTCAATTGGGAAAGAAGATATAAGCAGATTGAATTGATTAAGAGTAGAAATGATAAAGTTTTGAAGAATGTTCATGATAAAAAGGATGGTGAAAGTGATCAAGTTTCTGATTTTGGGGGGGTGGTATTTGTTAATGATAACGATGATGAATTTTATAAACAGTTGGAAGTTAATTCTTTTGCCTAATATTTATTGTGTTTTCGTATCTTTGGGTTTGTTTTTGTTTTTTTTTTTGTGATCTACGATGGTTTCTTTTCGGCTTTCCTTCTTATCTGTTATCTGTTTTTGCTTTTTATATTCATATTTTTGTGTCTACTATGCTAATAATTAATTTTTTGCTTTTCTACTCGTTTTGTTTAATATTTATTGCTTTAATTTAATAGGATCCTCTCTATACAGGTCTGTGGCTCTCTTAGTTAGCGGCCTTATTGTTAAGGGGATCACAATCTGTTTGTACACTTTGTACAAATCTTCCAATTTTCACACCAATTGTATAATTACACAAGGTTCTGACACTAGGATATCTAAATTTAATGCATATTGATAATTCAAATATTCTTTAATTTTATGAACTCCTACTAATTGAAGTTATGTTGATTAAGAGAGCATTTACGATAAGTATCATGATTTGAGCACAGGGCACTCACTGGTCTACCGCACCTATTTCCAAGGTACACTTCAACAAAAAATGATTCTGATTCTGCAATTCCCAATTAATGGTTACAATCCAATTAAATTTTTAAAAGGAATTGGTTAGCTTAATCTGAGAATCATGAATTCCTTTTCATTAAGAATTTGGATTTCACAAGCCTACGTTGACCTGTCTATGTTATTCTTTCCCTCGTTTTCAGTTAGACAGTATTCCTGCCTAAAAAGATTAAAAACAGAAAAAATAATTTGCCTATAGAGTGTTTGATGTACAACTTCTAAACCCGATACACATTGTTAGATGAATCATATAAATTTGCTGAGAAGGACTTTGATAATTAAGTAGTAAGTATGTTTTATTTCATTGTTGGATATATCCTAAGGTGAAAATGGATACAAAGATGATCAATTCTGAAACAAAGCTAGTAATTCAAGTAAGTTATGTTAGATTATGTCCATGTTTATGAATCACAAAAGACATGATCCACAAAAAATCAACTGCTAGATATTATATTTTCATTTTCATGGAAATTTAAACATCTTTTGACCTAAGAGCATCTTTGTGTTTATGAAATACAAGCAAATGTCAAATGCATTATTATCCGGGGTCTGACTTCCAACTTTTAATTATATCAATTCTATTATTTTTAGAGTTACTAAGTGGGCTATTATTGCTGATGACATTTGTGTTGTTAGTTAAAATGATTTCATAAAGAAAAGCTCAAGTTTATTGAAGCAATGTTACAATATTAAGTATTCTTTCTATCTATTGCTTAAAATAGATTGCATGTTTCACATTCCCTAACTAATTTTTGACCAAACGTCAATGGTGACTCCAACATGTTCCGAGATTTTGATATTAGAATTTTCCCCATAAGGGTTCAATGTGTATCTGGTAGGACAATTATTTCAATCTCTAATTGTTTTAATATGAAATAAAGAAAATTAGTTGAAACTTGGTATGACATATTTAATTGTTTGTTGTTAACTTTCACATGATAGTTTTCAAATCAGGAATTATCCTGATTGTTTAAGTAATTTCATTTGACATGATTCCGTTTTCACTTTCTTGGGCATTATTATCTTCAATGAACTTCTTAATGATATATCAGCATGAATTCAATTCACATATTCATTAATATTTCTTTTACATGTTTTGTATTCAACTTCTGGATATTATAGGTGGTACTTAGTTTATACATAGAAATAAGTTGAAATATCAATTTAATCTTTTAGAAAACGCATTCCTGCGACCCTAGATTTTTATATTTTGGCCTGATGTTACTTGGTCCTGCGCCATGCTGCTCCAAATCCATGTATTGCGGGGATTGTCCGGACTATCTCCAAGCAGAAGTTTGATTATGAGTTCAACTTTGATCTCGTTGGAATATACTATAGCATCAGACAAGCAATAATTATTGGTGTATTAAAGTGTTCCAAAGTATTGTACTTATCTAACTTCTTTTTTTTTACTACTCTTTCCAAAATACTCAACAATTTTACAAATTTGTATTATCTCTCTAACCAATTAATGGTACGTTATTTTTAATATTAATATTTATCTCAATATTATGTTATTAATGCAGTAATGCTCACAATAAATGATTAGTTTATAAAGTTATATCTCAGAACTTATGTGAATAAACTAAATCAGTTATCTAATTGCTTTATATTAGATTCTTTTTTGGCTTTCAATATATATGTATACGCACTTCTGGATCGCTATTTCTATCTTTGGAACATTACCGTTTTTTTACATAGTATAGAACTCAATGATATCCTGTTCACCAGGTATCTTAGATGTGACGAAAGAGATAAAAAATACATGTCAATCATGCTTTTTGAATATAATTGGAAGGAAAGTTCTATTTGTTATCTTAGCCTTTAATATCTATAAGAGTACTCAACCTTTAATATTGAATTTTTCCTCTCCCTAATTTATAAATAATACTAACTAATGTTTTTTTGGAAATTTTAATTTCTTGATTCATTTAATCTAGCCTGATAACTTAACTCCTGAACAACTTAAAGAATTTCAAGAAGCATTTAAACTATTTGGCAAAGATGGTGATGGTGGGATTAATGCTGAAGAGTTAGGTACTGTTATGAAAGTGCTAGGTCAAAATCCCACAAAGCGTGAACTGAATGACATTATTGATGAAATTGATGCAGATGGAGATAAAACTATTGGCTTGACAGAATTCATGGCTGTGATATCTAAAGAACTTAAACAACAAGATCTTGATGCTGAAATTGTTGAAGCTTTTAAGATTTTCGATACTGATGGTAATGGTACTGTTTCGAGGGCTGAATTGGTTAAAGTTTTAAATACTATTGGTGAAAAGCTAACTGATGAAGAAGCTGATCTAATGATTTTGGCTGTTGATGGTGATGGTGATGGGAAACTTGATGTGGATGATTTTGCTAAATTATTGCGTTAATAGTCAATGAGCTCAGGAAACTGCATAAAATTTGATTCCTATTTACATTTACTTAAATATCATTTTATATACTTTTGAATCCATTAATTTCATTATATTCATTATATTTGAGGATGATGATCAATGGTAAGAGTCAATGGTAAGGGCAGTCCATTATTCTTCACTTTAACAAATGAGATTTAAATTTAATGTGATTAGATGTAATTGTTATTACTTCTCAGATAAATCATGGTTTATAAATACTTTCTGTATTTCTGCTTCCTTGTCGTTTTCTTACCTTACTAATGAAATTGGAATCTCCTTCCAGCACACACCAGTTGAATCTGTTTACTCCCAAACTTTTAGAACCAACTCGTGATCCTTTAGTTCCCTCAAACATATCACCATAAAATGTATGTATTTATAAATATCAATTAACTTTGAAAAAATGATAATCATATTAATAATCATGTATGAAAAATATGTTTATATAAAGATTGAGCAGTTGCCATATGATTTAATTTTGTGCTTTAGTTTGTCAATTTTCTCTTCCTTGGGTAAACTCTAACTGCCAATTAATAACTTTGATAGGTTTTGAATTACCTATTAATAGTCATAATATGCTCATAAAACACAAATGTTTACAGTTACACTCCAAAAATATAATTACCAACTTTTAGACATCATAAGAATCATAATCAAAGTCTGCTTATTCTATTTTTTTCTAGAATTCACTATATTGCTTCCATAATCAAGAATGGTATGTTTACCTTAAGCGATTTGAAGGTAACTTAAAGTATAGATGACAGTTTCTGATATGAAATTTGCTTTTGTCTATTATCTAGAAGATATAGTCTAACATGTGACTAGCTTAAAGATCAGATTCACGAATTTGATGAGGATTGCTACCAACTCATTTGTTTTCAAGACATTTCCAAAAAAGAAAGGTATAAGAGAAAGTGAATTCTTTTGCCTTTATTCAAATTACATATTACAAAACTCTTCTGTATCCCCACCAATATTTTTGTATAAACCTAACCCAACAAACAGTTCTTATAATAAGCTCTGGAATAGTTTGGATAGCCTTATAACTTGGCAGGAGCGGTGTTCGGTTGTTTCTGGTCAAGCAGATCCCGAGTCGGGACAATAATGCGATGTGCCCCATCTGTACAATAGGCCGACGGATTTAATTTTTTTACATGATATTTGAAACCGATCTAGACCCTCAACAGTCCATTATCATTACAGACGACAAGTGATGTCAGCCAAAAAGTTTACTCCTTTATCCCTAAATTTGCAATATAAAGCAACTACAGAAGCTAAACAAGTTAAACAAGTTACAAGAAAAATAAATGGTATGTCTCGTTTGCTTAAATATAATACAGAAACTACTTATGCTAGTAAGCTGATAAAAAGCCACTTAATCGGAAGATCGGTATCAATTCAAACTGATATTTTGAATTGAGGTTTCCTAGTTGTTGCTATTCATTGTGCTATGATATCCTATTCTAATCATAAGGTGTTGTTTTTGATATTGTTTAATTATGTGTACGTAATCAATAGTTATACTAACTTTTTCTTTTTATAATCACTAGTTTGATCAATTAACCAAAGAACAAATTGACGAATATAGAGATGCCTTCAATCTTTTTGATAAGGATAACAATGGATCAATAAGTGCTGAAGAAATAGCCTCTGTTTTAAAATCATTAGGACAAACTCCAACAACAAGAGAAATTGATGATTTAATTAATGAAATTGATGCTGATGGAAATAAGTACATTAGCTTTGAAGAATTCTTAATGGTCATGACTAAGAAAATCAAACCAGAAGATATTGATGCAGAGATCATTGAAGCATTCAAGGTTTTTGACAAGGATGGCTCGGGATCAATCTCCAAAGAAGAATTGTTGAATGTTTTGATCACAATTGGTGAAGAAGTAAGCGAGACTGAAGCTAGACAAATGGTTGAAGCTGCTGATATTAATGGTGATGGACAGATTGATATTGAAGAATTTGCTAAGATTTTACGTGGTAAATGATAATTGATTATGTTTTGTTTGGTGTGGGTGTGCTTTGTATAATGTGTGACTGGCTTAGTTCATTTTTTTAATCTTGAGATGTGTTCTCTTTTAATGTTGCTAATGTTGCTAATGTCGACAACCTTTTCATGTTGTTATAGGTTCAGTGAATTCAGCGGGTCCTTGCTGGATTCACTTGTTTTTTTATTTTACTATAAATACTTTAAAATATATCGTGTGTACTATCCGTTTATGTACTCTCCATTATTATTAAATATAATCTATTCAATTCATTATCCTCAAACAAAGTTATTAAATGGCCTCAAATAAAGAAGTCAGTTCATTAAATAATCAATTAATCAATCTATTAAGGTCCGAACATCAATCGAAACTGAAGTATAACAGATAATTACAAACATCACGTGTGTGCTCTATGATGCTGCTGTTTCGTAAAAATCATTGAGTGCAACACAAACTTTCTTTAAAAAATCTGAGAGAGAGCGGGTCTCCTTTTTGAGTACTTCTTGAAATTAATTGTTAGTATGAAAACAAGTTTAAAATCTGGATAGATCGAAGAAGTAGTCTTTTATGTTGTATATAGAAAATTCAAAAATAGAGAAATCTGCAGAAACTAGGGTTACAGTAGAACTTAGTAGTTGTGCCCCGTTACCAAATAAAATAGGATCTGAGGCTGTGCATAAAGTTGCACAAACAATTCTATTTTTATTTGGCCTGAAAAGCCTAAAAAGTAATACATATAAAGCAAATCGTCTACCACAATTAACCCGACTTCCTATCCTGTTTACAACATTGAACTCTTCAGCTTTAGAATTTCTACACAAAAGATATATAATATATAATGGTATGTTAGTTATTTGGTGTTGAATAGAGTGATAAAGCAATGATATACTAACTTCATAGCCTTGCATTTAGAGTTCTGAACACTTAAGTAAACAACAGATTGAAGAATATAAAGAAGCATTCAAATTGTTTGATAAAGATGGAAATGGTGCAATCAGTCCAGAAGAGTTAGCTACAGTTATGAGAGCCTTAGGACAAAATCCAACAATGCAAGAGATTAATGATTTGATTAATGAAATAGATACTGATGGTGATAAAGCTATTGAATTTGATGAGTTTTTGGTTATGATGTCAAAAAAAATCAAACCAGAAGATATAGATACTGAAATCATAGAAGCTTTTAAAGTTTTTGATAAAGATGGATCAGGTACGATATCCAGAGACGAATTGTTGAATGTCTTGCTAACTATTGGTGAAGAAGTGAATGAAGACGAAGCCAGACAAATGGTTGAAGCTGCTGATATTGACGGTGATGGACAAATTGATATTGAAGAATTTACGAAGATCTTACGTGGTAAATAAATGACAAGTGAAAGTTGCTTTTCTGTTATTTTGTTGTTTTTTATTTTCAATTCTTAAGTTTACCTAATTTTTGCTTTAATCATAATTTGTTTTGTTATTATTAAATTAATTGTTATGACTTTCAAATTTTGTGTATTTTTTGTGCCTTATCTTTCTTTTATTGTTTACACATATCTCCCACTTATTATTATATATATCTCCTCATATTAACTAATGAGTTATGATAATACCATAATAATTAGACAAATAAATTTGGCTTGTCGATCATAGATCGAAAGAGCACCAAAATCCTGACACTGATGATTTCTGTTATATTTTTTTATAATGTTTTATATAGGTTTTTAAAAGAAACAAGAAAATAATAACAAATAAAACATAAACATAAAACATAAATTATATGTATATGCTATAATTGAAGTTGATAACCATAACTACTGTAAGATATTCGACAGTTTAAATAATTAAGAATCTGTAACGAACAAGAATCTGAAACAAATAAGGTATAGTATCGGATGGATAGAAAATAATATATATAAATGTTAATTTATCTTTATAGTATTTTGTTTAGTTAAGACTTGAGTGGAATAAAGGAAGGAAGAAGATAATTTGATATAAAAAAAACCTGACCTGACGTTTAGTTAACTCAATAGAAAAGGTTAAATTCAATGAGAATAGTTTAAGCACAAATAGTCTAAACTGTCTTAAATAACGGAGTGGGGCTATGGCTCAATGGCAGAGCTTTCGATTCCAGATCGAAGGGTTGCAGGTTCGATTCCTGTTGGCCTCAATTCTAATTTTTTACATTTTCAGTTGACACGCCTCGCCCAAGTAGCACTTAGTGAAGCTGGCAAACGACGCGAATTTTGGAGGAGCGAAGTGAGAATGTTTGATTGTTTGTTATTCAGTCAGGTACACGTATTTTCAGAGGTTTGCACTTTTTTTAACGCTTTTGGTCTTTTTTTGAGAAAACAGTAAACCCTGAAAGCTCCCTTTTTTATATTCAATTATAACTAATTATGGTTACTATTATTGGAAGCTCTGCTGCTGTATGTATTTGTCTAATTCTTGTCATACTCAGATTATATTTTTTCGTCTCAACTCAACACGTATATTCTTCCAATTTTAAAAGAAATGGGAGAAACAAACAAACATATAGTTTGAGACAACCCTTATTAGATCGAAACAGTTCTCAATTTTACTAACACTATATGCTACTTCATATGCTGATAATATAGTTGAGAAAGAAGAAGAATCTGAAAAAATCCGTCAACTTCACCGTAATGGTGATCGGTGAGAGTGGTTCAGGTAGATCAACTTTTATTAATTCATTTTGTGATCAATTAATTGTTCCTCCTTCAAGTACTATTAACCAGAAACCTTTAGATTATGATCCTTCAAAGGATGAAGAAAGTTATCTGGAATTAAGAAAATCCGTTGTTGAATTAGAAGATAATGAAGGTGTTAAAATCAATTTAAATATTATTGATACCCCAGGTTTTGGTTCGACTCTAGATTCTTCTTCTACATTCCAAATTATTAAAGACTTCTTGAAAAGCCAATTTGATGAGATTTTAGTTGAAGAGTCAAGATTAAGAAGAAATCCAAGATTTAAAGATGGTAGAGTCCATGCTTGTTTATATTTTATCACACCAACAGGTCATGGTATGAAAGAATCAGATGTGACAATTATGAGAGAATTAGGTAGTTTAGTTAATGTTATCCCTGTTATAGGTAAAGCAGATTCTTTAACCTTACAAGAACTACAATTCAACAAAAAACTAATCAAAGAAGATATTGAACATTATAAGTTACCAGTTTTTGATTTCACCGACGAATACTTTTCATTGGATGATTATTATGATGCTGGAGCAGCCGATGATCAAGAAGATGAAACAGCAGAATTAAATAGATACCTACAAAATACTATTCCATTTGCAGTCATGGGTTCAAATACAGTTATCAAAGACGAAACTACCGGTGAATTGAAAAGAGTGAGAAAGTATCCTTGGGGTATTGTTGATATCTTTGATAATGATATTAGTGATTTCTTGACTTTAAAAAATACCCTATTAATCACTCATCTGAATGATTTGAAAGACTATACGCATGAAGTTTTATATGAAAATTACAGAGTTAAGACTTTAGGTGAAGAAGAAGAAGAAGAACCTGTTGATGCTGGTATCTCAACAGAAGGTTTCGCTTCAGGTACAAATCAAAGAGTGATATCACTGTCTCAAAAAGCATCGTCTCCTGTCATTGGCAGAATTACCAGTGATAGAATGGCAGGTTCCCCTAAGTTGAATGTTAATGAAAAGGAAGAACAAATTAGATTAGAAGAGGAAAGATTAAGAGCATTTGAAGAAAGAGTTCAAAGAGATTTAGTGAAGAAGAGAGAAGAAATTGAAGCCAGAGAAAGAGAATTAGCAGAAATCGAAAGAAGATTAAAGCAACAAGGTTTAGTTGAATGATTTATGTTATGTGTTTATTCTAACTCTTTTTAATTTTAACTTGCTTTTTGTTATCGTTAATTTTTTTTGTTGCTACCATCATCATTTACTACCGGTTTACATTAGTTGTTCATTTATTACCGATTTGCCTCAGTCATTCCTTTAGTATGTCAATTCGTTGTTGCATATAACTTGATACCTTTGATTAATTAGTTTTCTATCCTTCCCCTATATCCACTGTAAAACCTACATTAATTTTTTTATCACTACTTTATTACTTTCCAGTCTTTCTTTTATATTCTCTATTCAAATGTATTTCATTTTAATTTATCGTAATTATTTTTTTCATAATCCTTTTATTTTTATCTTAACGTTTTATTCTCTTTTTTTACTATTATTATGTTGATTCTTACTTTTTTGATCTTTTTATCATGGACTAATAGGTCTGCAAACTAAAATCAGCACATTCCTTTTTTACATTTACAGTATTCACAAATTATGTTTAGTTTAGTTTAGTTTAGTTTAGTTTAGTTTAGTTTAGTTTAATTTAATTCAATTTACCTGATACGTTCTATTTAATCATTCTTCATTCCTTTTTAAAATTTATTTTTATGCTAAAGAAAAAAAAAATACATTGATGAGGTCATCGATGAACTTATTCTAATCAACTGTTAACTCCAGTATACCTTTACTTGTCATATCTGAATTAATTTGTAAAATTATTCTAAAATAATATATTTCATATACTTTAAATATATATAGTATACCGTATTAACTGGAAAATCGCTAAATATTATGCAAAAGTCCAAATGAAAAATTAACCGATTTCTCCACTTATTCTTACTAATTGGTTAACGCTGCTTCCAAACTTTTCATATGCTACTGAAAACTTGTTGGTTAGCTTCTTATCAGTTTAATTTCTTTAATTAAAACGCCACATAAGCCACATTAAAATTATCTAATCAACCAATAAAAAATATTTCTAATATGGCGCATTAGTCTCGGTATTATCCTTTTCAGAATGTATTATCAGACGGAAATAAGTTCTCCCAACAATCAGTATTCGGTTGAAACGAACCGACTTAGTCGCGTGCCCCTGCGACTGATTGTGTACTCTTGAATTTAAGCATGTGAAAACTACGCACAAGAGTTGCTACCATAATTTTAGAGTGAATTATTATTATACTGCATGTGAACCGTCCATTAGTCCAGTTCAACAGTTTTAAGATCGAGTATGAAGTACTTGAATTTTCACAAGTATTTAAGTATGGTTGATTTTCCCTTTTCCATTTTTTTTTTTTTACTAATTTTATATCTTGTTTATATTTGATCTTATTCCTTTGTAAGTAACAAGTAAACTCTTGATCAACTAGGCCTCTCAATATGTCTGTCATTGAATTAACTACAACAATTTATAACAATATGATCAATGATGTTGACTTTTCAAGCAAATTATTCCAAAGTATGTTTATTGATAATTAACACTTCACTCCTTCACCTTTACAATATAATAATAGATACTAACATATACATAGAATCAATTTTTTTCGTTTGTTTCAATCCATTATACTGGAATTTTGGTGCTAGACTAGAATACAATACTAAATTACTGTCTAAACTGGCTTTTGGTTCAAAGATTACTGCAGTTTATATTTTTTCATTATCTGTTTTTGTTTTAGGTTTAATTAGAGATGACATTTATAGAGAAGCCATTTTAGCTCAAGCTACATCTCCTTATTTAGATAATATCTATTCTCAAATTGCAGGCTTGATCAGTTTTTCAATTGGATCAGTTTTTGTGGCTTCCAGTATGTTCTCCTTAGGGGTTGTTGGAACATACTTGGGAGATCACTTTGGTTTCTTAATGAAAGAAAGAATTACTTCTTTCCCTTTCAATATTTTAGATAATCCAATGTATGATGGTTCAACTCTATGTTTCTTAGGTACTGCTTTATGGTATGGTAAACCAGCTGGTTTGGTTATTTCTGCATTTGTTTATGGTATGTATCAATTAGTTGAATTGATTGAAGAACCTTTCACTGCTAAAATCTACAGCAACAAGGCTACCAAAAAGGATTAGATGAGTGACCTTCCTGTTTATGATTTCATGATTTTAATGATTTTCAAATTATTCTTATTACTTATATAGTACTAGAGTTTGTTTACAATTGATAACTCCTTCCTTCTATAGTTTTATCAAATGATCTCCTTTTACTTGCATTAGATGTGTAATTTTAAAACAAGTTCTCATGTTAATTAATCGGCTCTCGTACATAATTAATTATTTTTAAGGAATGTTGTCGAGCCAGTTTTGACGGCGTATAAACAATGTATTGGATGGATAAAAAGGTATCTATCAATGATCCTAGTTCAACAAAAATGAAAGATGAGGTAATTAATAAATAATAATACATAATTTGTTTATGCGGCAAATCAAACAAATATAGTTATCTCAACTGACCAATCAATAAGAACATCACGTGATTTCTTAAAAAATACTCAATCAATCATTCCAGAAGGTTTTTTGTCGTTGGCTTTTTCTTTTCTACCAACAAAAGTATTCGTATCTAGAATTTCCTCGAATTTAACGATAAAAAGGTTGCGCATACTATATTTTAATTATATCTGGGAATCAGATGTATGACTAGCAAAACTAATTTTTTTAATGGCTCATCATATATCTCTTCAACTAAAGATATACCTATACATTTAGATACTCACTAGACTACGCTTTAATAACAGTTTAATTTTAAGAAATTTGAAAGGAACATTCAGATGTGATAATGGAAAGAATAGGAATTCTAGAGAAAATATGACTTTTGAAATGAGGGCGTTTAAAACCACTATAGAGAACGAGTTTTTTCAGTTCATTCACTCACTCGCTTAAAACACGGTAACCGGATTTGGTTAAACACACGGTCGTTGTGAAGAGAGAGAAACAGTTTCAAATTACTTACTTACTTACTCACTTGCTCGGTCAATCAGTTCTTATAACTTTTATCATTATGTAAAATGAATAAATTAGGAATTATATAGCAGGATCCAAGGACTCTCTCATCAAAAAGGTAACTTCTAAACAAAAAAAAAATATAAAAAAAGAATCATTAGAAAAACCACAAACTAAATTATCACTTTGCTATAGGTTTAGAACTAGTGTTACTGCAAATTTTCTCTTCACTGAGATCTTCTGAATAGTAAGGATTACTGCTATGAATTAATTGAACATTACTATTTATTTCATTGTCAAATCATTAGCCTGTAGGACACCTTAAAGTTCATCATTCTATATTGGAAACCACCAATCTTTGGCAAAATGTAGGCCCAAAAATTTAAAAAGTTGAAGATAACCACACATCGGTATACGGACTAAGTAATTAAAGGTCAATGGGTCTCTTTTCTATAAGTAAATCAACATTAATCAATCTCCAAAAAGGACCTGCGGAAGAATTATTCGACTTTATTACGGCTCTGAGGTCAACCGGATGAAGATATTTATTTGTCTTTCTTATGCTTTGAGGGATAAGTAAGAGTTGGTCAATTTGATACATCCAAGGAGACAGCAGGATGGGCATTTGTTTAGCTTCAGACATGAATTGTTTCAGAATAAAGCTGGAGTGTTTTCGCCTCTTTGGCCAAGTGGTAAGGCGTCGCACTCGTAATGCGAAGATCACCGGTTCAATTCCGGTAAGAGGCAGTAGTAGTTAATGGTTTCAATTTTTTGGAAGTAACTACTATTATATCTATAATTCGAGTTTAATATTTTGTCGATATTTTTATCTTTTTACTTTTAATATGGTTACAGAATATACATAATGACTTTTATTAAAATGTTTGGCGGTGAGCTAAATTGCTCTTCCAGGCCTGAACGTGCCTGCTACTAAACCAAACTGAACGCACCTGACGTATACATATAGAAAAGGATTATATTAATATAGTAGAATTCGTAAATACAGAATATATAAAATGTATAAAATTTTCCTTGAACATGAATATTTGATATGTTAAATGAAAAAAATTAAACGTGAAATAACACAAAAACAAAACACAAACGCAAAACACAGGAATTAACAATTTAGATTTTTTAAAACATTTGAAAAAAAATGATAAAATAAAATGAGAAGAAAAAACAATGGTAAAGCTTTTTCAAAAATAAGATAATATTTTCAATCAACACAAAAATGAAGACAAAGAAATCTAGTATCAGAAAGAAGTAAAATATTAAAAGAAGGAATATAAAGTTCCCCAACTAGTAAAATACCTTCTAATTTTTTTACTTCTAATTCCAACTAGTTGTTTATAAATCAACACCGATAACCATACTTAGTAAAGCCATTCTAACAAATAAACCGTATCTCATTTGTCTAAAGTACGCAGCTCTTTGATCAAAATCAACTTCTTCCTTTATTTCATTAACTCTTGGTAATGGATGCATAATACACATGTGTTGTTTAGCATAAGATAAGATTTTGTTATCAACAACATAAGAATCCTTTAATCTATCGTAGTTGGCTTGGTCCTTAAATCTTTCTTTTTGAACTCTCGTACAGTATAACACATCAGACTTGGCAATAATGTCCTTAGTTAATTCTTCAGATTCAATAATCAATAAGCCAGCCTTCTTTAATTGATCTCTCAGATTAGTTGGCAATCTCAATTCAGGTGGAGAAACTAATTGAATTCTAACTTGATAATGCTGTAATAATTTACATAAAGAATGAATTGGTCTACCATATTTCAAATCACCCATGAAGGTAACAGTAATACCATTAACAGTACCTAACTCTTCTCTCATAGTGAATAAATCCAAAAAAGCTTGTGTTGGATGTTCTCTTGAACCATTACCACCATTGATTATTGGAACTGGAGAATACTTAGCAGCAATATCAGCACTTTCTTCAGATGGATGTCTGAGAACAATGGCATCAGAATAACAAGCCATAGTTCTGATGGTATCTTGTAACGTTTCACCTTTCTTAACTGAAGAGCCTTGTTCGGAAATTGGAACAACTCTACCACCTAGTCTTTGCATAGCAGCATTGAATGAAGAAGCAGTTCTGGTTGATGGTTCAAAAAAAGCAGTGGTCAAAACTCTGCCCTTTAAGATATCTAAAACACCTTCTCTTTCAACGGCTAACCTCATTTCTTGAGCAACAGCAAATAAAGCATGTAAATGGTATCTTGAAAAGTCATTAACAGATAATATGGATCTTCTCAAAAATGGGTTGTTATGCTTAATGTATGTAGAAACAGCGTTTGGTGGGATTAATTCCCTTGGAGGTTTATAAGAAACCAAATCAGCACCAGTTGTAGCATCAGAATCATCAACAGCTGATTCTTTTAAACTGTTAACAATTGAAGGTCTTTTAACAGTCGCATCAAAAGAGAATCTTGAAGGTCTTCTGGTGAAAGCTGGAGATTGTGTACCAACTGGAAAGTTTACAGAAGCAACAGCCTTTTGTGGGGCGTCCAATAATGAAGATGTGTGTTGAACCAGTTTAGTGTTTTCCTTACCTAAAGCCTCGTTAACAACAAACTCACCTTCTAAACAAACAGTTTGATCATTCATATGAACTCTTTCAACAGCACCCTTTAGATTCTTAGAAGTAAATGGAGAGAATAACGAGCCAACTTTACCCTTTAATGAAACAGTTAATCTATCAATATTAACTTCAATTGAAGATTCATTATCAGTTAAACCTAATATCTTAATTGGCGCATCATGTAACTTGGCAGTAATATCATCAATGGTTAATTTACCTTCAGAAACGGCCTGGAATAGTAGTGGTAAAGTATCAGCAAAGCCTAAACCTGCACTAACTGGCTTACCTAAGAATTCAGCTAAAGTGGTTGGTAAAGTACCAACAGAGAAAGCATCAATGGATTGAATATTATCCCACAAAGCCTTTTGATCATCTTTGGTTGGTAAGAATAAAGCACCTTGGTAATCTTCCTGAGATAAGAATAAAGCATAAACTGAAACATCACAAGTAACACCTAAGTTCTTTTCTTTAGACATCATAATTAAAGCTAAATCTTCCTTTCTTGTAACACCAGTAACATGAATCTTCTTGTTAAATAATGAAGCCAATAATAGAGTAGAAGCTAAATCCGTTGTCTTAGCATCAGTGAAGATTGGTTTAGAATCAACCCAAGCAGCAAATTGAGCAGAAGTATTGGATAATTTGTTTGGACCACATTCAGATGCTTGTAAGTATAGAGCAGAAGTTAAACCTGAAACATGAGGTGTTTGAGCAGCATTATCATCGGTTGCAGCAACAGAGAAAGCATAATCAGTGTAAACAGAGCCTTGTAAAGCTTCGTGAGTCTTAGCTAAAGATCTAGCATCGACAATAGTAGCACCATCAGTGGATAACGGTAAGATGGAAGTGAAGGTAAAACCAGAAGATAAAGCAGCTTTAGATGTTTCTTCATAACTTGGAGCAGCAGATTGGCCATCTAAAGCTGGAACAAAGGTAGAAATGGAAACTAAACCTGGTAATTCAACAGTACTATGAGAAGTTTGAGAATCAATACTAGAAACTTCTAGTGGGATATTTCTAGCCAAAGCCTCAATTAATAATTTAGCATTCTTAACATTAGTAATTAATGGGACCGCATAATCAACAGCCATTCTTCTAGTTCTGTAACCATTTGAAACATAAGAAGCTGGTCTTCTGAATCTGTTAGCAGATGGTAAATTAATGTACAGATCAATCAAGTTGTTGGCTAAATGTTGAGTCAGAGAATATTCTGCCTTTTGACCTTCTTCATCTTCATTTAACAATTCTAAGTATTTAACTGGAACGTTATGTTCTTGAATAAAATCAGCAGTACCAGCAGTAGCAAATAATGAGTAACCTAGTTCATATAATTTCTTAATTGATGGTAATAATTCAATTTTTTCCTTGAACGAACCAATAGATAATAAAATGTTCTTATTTGGCATTTGGAACCCAGTGGAAATTAATGATTTCAAATAAGCTTCATACTTATGATGACCGAAACAAGCAACTTCACCAGTAGAAGCCATTTCAACACCTAAAACAGGATCAGCACCCGATAATCTTGAGAAAGAGAATTGTGGAACTTTAATGGCACAGTAATCATCTGCTAATTTTTCACCCGGGTATGGAGTAACTGGTAAGTCCATGATAACCTTAGTTGCCATTTCAATCATATCAGTACCAACAACCTTAGAATTAAATGGGAAAGATCTAGAAGCTCTAACATTACATTCAATGACCTTGATTTCGTTGTTTTTAGCAATAAATTGAATGTTATAAGGACCAGTAACATCCAAAGCTTTACCAATTTTAGCAGTAGCTTCGACAATTCTTCTGACAGTTTCCTTATCTAAATCCTGAGGTGGAACAATTAGAGTAGCATCACCAGAGTGGACACCAGCATTTTCAACATGTTCAGCAACAACATGCATAATTAACTTACCGTCCTTGGCAACAGCATCCATTTCAATTTCTTTAGCATTTTCAATATACTTAGTAATAACAACTGGATAATCCGGAGAAACTTCAACAGCTTGAGATAGGTAAGATGCTAAATCATCTCTAGTGTAAACAGTATTCATAGCAGCACCAGATAAGACATAAGATGGTCTAACTAAAACAGGATAGCCAACTACATTGGCAAACTCTTCAGCTTCTGCAAAAGAAGTTAATTCTTTCCAAGCAGGTTGATCAACACCAATGTTATCTAACATTCTTGAGAATTTATATCTGTTTTCAGCGGAATCAATCATCAATGGAGAAGTACCTAAAATTTTAACATTTTGTCTGTGCAAGTGTAGAGCAATATTATTCGAAGTTTGACCACCCATAGAAATAATAACACCTGAAGATTTTTCTATTTCATAAATATCCAAAACTCTTTCTAAGTTAATTGTTTCGAAATATAATCTATCAGCTTCATCATAATCAGTAGAAACTGTTTCAGGGTTGTAGTTAACCATAATAGTCTTGAATCCTTCTTGTCTTAAAGTTCTAATGGCTCTAACAGCACACCAATCGAATTCAACAGATGAACCAATTCTATAAACACCAGAACCTAAAACAACGACACCATTATCGTTGAATTCAACATCACTACAATCAGCATTGTAAGTGATGTATAAATAGTTGGTGAAAGCAGGAAACTCTGCCGCAACGGTATCAATTTGTTTAACAAATGGAATAACACCAGCTTCTTTTCTCAATCTTCTAATAGCAACTTCATTGGAGTTTAAGAATTTAGCAATTTGTCTATCTTCAAAACCTAACTGCTTAGCTTCTTTTAAAACTTTAACTGGTAATTGTTCTTTGGTGACATAAGATGCAACCGTGTTACCATACTTTATTAAACCTTCTAATTTGTTTAAGAACCATTTATCAATGTTAGTTAACTTATGAATCTTTTCAACAGAATAACCATCAGTCATAGCATTTGCAATGGCAAATAATCTTTGATCGGAAGGAGTTTGCAATTCAGAGTCGATATCGATTGACATTAAAGCTTCGGTGCTGCTGAAACCGATATTGTGATAATCAGTTGATCTAATAGCCTTTTGGATGGCCTCTTCAAAAGTTCTACCAATGGACATAACTTCACCAACAGACTTCATAGAAGATGATAATAAGGTGGAAACTCTGGTGAATTTCTTTAGATCCCATCTTGGAATTTTAACAACACAGTAATCTAATGAGGGTTCAAAACAAGCACAAGTAACTTTAGTAACAGAATTTTTAATTTCATTTAATGGAATGTTTAAACCTAACTTAGCGGCAGTATAAGCTAATGGATAACCGGTAGCTTTGGAAGCTAAAGCAGAGGATCTAGACAATCTAGCATTGACCTCAATAATACAATATTCCTTAGAATATGGATTTAAAGCATACTGAATGTTACATTCACCAACAACACCTAAATGTCTAATAACATTAACAGCAGTAGTTCTTAACATATTGTAATCTTCATCAGATAGAGTTTGGGAAGGCGCAACAACAATAGAGTCACCAGTATGGATACCTAATGGATCGAAATTTTCCATGTTACAAACAGTAATACAATTATCAAATGCATCACGAACAACTTCATACTCAATCTCCTTCCAACCTTTCATAGATTTTTCAACTAATACTTGAGGAGATGCAGCAAATGCCTTGTTACATAAATCAACTAATTCCTCTTCATTATCAGCGAAACCAGAGCCTAAACCACCCAATGCATAGGCAGCTCTAACAATAACTGGGAAACCAATTTCCCTAACAGCAGCTTTAGCTTCTTCAACTGATGAAGCAGATGCTGATTTGGCACATTTCTCATTAATTTCCTCCATAGCCTTCGCAAATAAATCTCTATCTTCAGTGGTGATAACAGTATCAATTTGAGTACCTAAAACTTTAACCCCTAAAGATTCGAATTCATCCTTTAATTCAATACCAACAGATAAAGCGGTTTGACCACCGAAAGTACAGTAAATAGCATCAGGTCTTTCATGTTTGATGACTTTTCTAACAAATTCTGCAGTAACAGGCAAGAAGTAAACTTTATCAGCTAAACCCTTGGAAGTTTGAATAGTGGCAATATTTGGATTAATCAAAATAGTGTAAATTCCTTCTTCTTTTAAAGCCTTGATAGCTTGAGAACCAGAATAATCAAATTCACCAGCTTGACCAATGGATAGCCCACCAGAACCTAAAACTAAAACTTTTTTGACAGCTTCTTTTGGATGAGCAGCTCTATTTTCTTCTAATTTGCCACCTGGGAAATGAACTGGTTTCATAATACCATTGGATTGCTTAAATTCAATAACAGATTGAATGAATGTGTCGAATAAGAATTCAGTGTCTCTTGGACCTGGAGTGGATTCAGGATGGAATTGAACAGAAAAGAAAGGCTTTTCAATGTTGTAAATACCTTCATTTGAACCATCATTGGAATTAACAAATAATTCTTTCCAGCCTGAAGTTAAAGTATCAACATCAACAGCATAACCATGATTTTGAGATGTAATATAACATCTACCAGAGATAGTTGAAGTACATGGAATATTGTGACCTCTATTACCAAACTTCAATTTCAAAGTACTAGCACCTGAAGCAGTAGCCATTAATTGATGACCCAAACAAATACCAAATATTGGAGTTCTAGCTTCCTTTAAGGCAATTTTTAATTTTTCAACAACGTCAACCATAACAGCTGGATCACCAGGACCATTAGAAATAAACAAACCATCATATTCTTCTTTGTTGAAATCATGATTGTAAGGCACGACTTTTAAAGAGACACCTCTGTTAACGAAACATCTGACTTGGTTGTATTTCATACCGACATCAACAGCTAGAATTCTGATGACTTTACCATCTGGGCCTTTCTTAGCCAAATTAGAAGGTGGATCATAAACAACTGGGGTTTTAATCGAAACCTTAGCAACTAAATTTTGTGTGTTTGGATTATTCCATTCAGGGAATTTAAAATTGTCTCTCCAAGTTAATTCAGAAGTTAATTCTTCAAATGAAGCGTTCGAGTTAGATAGCCCGATCCTACCTAAGGTTGAACCTCTCTCTCTTAATCTTTTAGTTAAAGCTCTAGTATCGACACCATACAAAGCTGGAATACCTTCGTCCTTCAACCATTGGCCCAAAGAAGACTTCGCCAAGTAATGAGAATACTCTTCAGTGTAATGAGCAACAATTAAACCTGCAACGTGAATTCTAGAAGATTCAAAATATTTGGGTAATGCTTTAACGATATCATCTTTCAAATCTCTATCAGGAACACCATAGTTACCAACTAGGGGATATGTAATGACTAGAATCTGACCCTCATAAGAAGGATCGGTAATAGATTCAGGATAACCAACCATACCTGTTTGGAAAACAACTTCACCAGCAGCAGAGACAGGAGCACCGAAAGAGTAACCTTGTAAAGCAACACCATCACGGGTTTCCAATGTCATCAAAACATCAGTTTTGGAGTTTAATGGTGGTGTGATTGGAGTTGAAAACTTTTCAATAGACATGGTGTAAATTTGATCAAGAGTTCAAGGAGTAGTTAAGGTCTAGCAAACAACAATGGACTGCACGGAAAAAACTAGATGAATCAATCAGTTAGTTAGTACAACAGACTTTCCTTCACGGAGAACACAAGGGGTCACAAGAGCATATGGAGAGCTGGTTGGGACTACAGAAACAGCTTGCCTACAAGAAATTTCACTAATCACGACTTTTAAAGGGACGACACGGCGATACGGGAAATGACTAGTGGAACTACAACAGCAACAACTACTGAAGGCGACAGACAACAAGATGGAGGAATATCTCTTCTTTTTCCTTCAGAAGAAGTTGATTGTTGAAGAACCAACAGTCAAAACCCGAATCTTGTGTCATCCAACTAAAAGTGTCTTAAATATAGTAGAAAATCCAAGCAAGTCAAACCGAAACTGAAACTAAACATACCTTTTGTAAAAATCAAGAGGGAAATAATTAAAAGATGATTTTAGTATTATAATCTAATCGGTTGGGGAGTCAATTAGAAATAATATAATAAAAAGCAACTGTGTATATGTAAACTATTATTGAAAGGGCAACTATTTCGTATAATATGTCAAAGTTGTTTCGTTTCAGATGAAATGGCTTTGCAGGAGGTTGTTGGAATTGCGATAAGACACTTAAAAAAGGATGAACAGACAAGAAAAGAGCTTCTTCTGAAAGAAGAAAGAGAAAGAGAGAGAAAGAGAAAGAAAGAGGAAAAATGAAGAAACCAACCTAGTAGTTGAAAATGGGTTTGAGCAAAAGGTGATTTAGCTTTTTATTTATACAAAAAAAAATTTGTGAAAAACTTTTTGTGCGGCGCACACCGACGAAGTCACTCTGTCAACATAATATAAGGGTACCTCTGATGCTGGTGCTGGTTTGTTGGTTGGTTGTAAGATTATAGGGTTACTGTGTTAGTGTATGGATTTATTATTCAGAAATTTGTAGGGGGAGAGCGAGGTCGGTTCCTGTCCCTGAATATAAGATTAAACTAGGAAAGGCCCTTTAAACGAATCACAGATTATTTAAATCATGCAGTTAGACTAACTTTAAAAGAAACTGTCTACCTAATTAAATTTGAGTTTGTCAAAGGTCACAAATTTTGTGTCGTTCTATTTTATAGCATAACAAATCGCACTTCGATACTTACTGTATATTGAGAGCATAGCTTGATACATTAGAATGGGACAAATCTAGTTCGTCTGAGGTAAGAGATGCTGCAGATTGGCGTAGAGACAGTGACGTTATAGTGCATGGATGTGTTTGCTTTGTGGACATCACCACTTAAGAAGAACTTTTTTTGAGATTCAAACACAACTTAAACTTAATTGACTTATCACTATTAATATTATTTTATATCTCATATACAAAATACACAATATTCTAGATAGGAATAGCATTATAAATATAGATCTCAATTGGACTATAGTATGAGCATTTGAATTCTGACATCAAACAAATCAAAAGTGTAAGCTCAGGCAATAAATAAATACAGAGACTTAATTACAATGGAAATTTAACAAACGATTATAAATTTTAATAAACTCTGCCATGTAATTCCGATATAGTGTAACGGCTATCATGGTCCGCTTTCACCGGGCAGACCCGGGTTCGACTCCCGGTATCGGAATATTTAGTCTTTTATTTTTCCACTATGAAAATGAATTTGAATAATTTAAAGTAAAAAGCTGATGCGAGGTTAGCATCATAATAATTTCTAGAATTCGATCAGCAAATTATATAAGGGGAAGCCGAGGTGATGCATTACACGCCGTGTACATATGTATCCAGGTATTATTACAATTATAGGTAACTAACTTACTAACTATGCACACTAGTAACTGTAGCTTAACAGATAATAAAATAGTTGAACTGGAAAGAATTTTAAAACTCTGTACATTCGATGTTAATTTTATGTAATTTCAGGATAATTGATTGAATTGATCTACGATCGATGGAAGTGGAGAGCGTACCTCTTATCAAGGTTTTAGATTTAGAAAGTAGAGGAGATCATGAGATTGGGACTTGGTTATACTTGCTACCAATTTTGTCCGATTTTCCTAAAACAGAGGGTTAAGAGAAACTGAAATCTACTGTTTGATCGATGCGTCTGGCCATGAGGTTGCTGCAACTAACTATTTCTTTTAGCACTAGGAAAGTCTAGTTTTCCGATGGTCCATCTATTCGAAGCTGCTGAAATCTTTTAAAGTATCCAGAAGTGGCATGTAATCCTTCTTAGATTTAACAATCAACCATCTTTGGTCTCTCTACTTTCTTGCAAAAAGGATAAGTACCATATTGGGATAAATGACACCTGAAGAAAAGAAGCACACCAAACTTCCATCTTTTAATGAACTAACTAGAAATTTTCAAAAGACAGATTTAAATAGGGATGGAAGTATACAAGATTCAACAGGAAGACACCTTCAAACAGCATTACCTATTCAATGGAACCAACCAACATTTCAGCAATATTATCCACGGCCAACTGGTATACAGTACGATTCTGGGCCTAAAGGTAACTCTGCCCCTGGTCCTACATCTGGTCCAACATCTGGTCCTGGTCCTGGCCCTGACCCTGGTTCTGGTTCTAGTAGCTCTGTTCCCAATATCATGATTACCAATGGAACGCAATTTCCAGGAAGACCTAAATTACAACCTCTTCAAACTGTTCCAAGAACATATCAAGACACACCACCAGTAATGAACGTAGTCCAAATAACAACTGGAAGAAAGCCTCCTCCACCTCCACTTACTACAATCCCCCAACAACAGTATCCACATCAACTTCATCAACAATATCACCAACTACAAGCTCAACCACAGAATAGCTTATGGGCTAGAAATACCAACTTTTCATTCCCAGATAGAAGACAATCAGGTGTTAATGATCTTTCAGAAACGTCATCATCGCCAAAAAGAAGAAGAAAATCTGTTCAAGCTTTCATACCACAATCACCATTAGTAGACTTCAATGTGCAAAGAAACATTAATAACATGATGGACTTGATCAGTCAAATGCAACGTCTGAGTTCAATAATGCAGAGCTTGAATGAATTCAGCAATCTTGGAGTTGAAAACACTTTAAGAAATATACCAATTTTAGACATGAATGATATTGAAAAAGTCAATCTGACAAAAGATATTATATGTCAGTTGCCTGACATTACTTTGGATATGGTTGCTAAGAATATCGATGACATGAGAAATTTGGTTAATACTTGGATGAATTTCAAAAGATCATCGATGGTTGTTTACCCGCCATTGGAAAGGCAGCAGGATCCGGCATATATGACTCCTATGACTGATAGTTCGCTAGGAGGTTTACGTGGAAGTGTCGGTAGTGGTGGAGCTAGTATTAAAGTAGCTAGTACAAGTTCTCTAACAACTGCGTCTTCACCAACGGCAAAGAAAAAAAGTTTAAGTAGATTTCATAAAGCTTCCAAATCAGAGCCAACAGTTGACGAGATTAAGCAATTAACTAAAAAAAAAACTGATAATTTCGAATTGAATCAAAGGATGATATCAACTCCTGAAAAGCTGGGAGAGACAGCAATGTTAAAGGTCGACCCAATTAAACCATCAGTTGATAAAAAAGACATGGCCAGCTTTTACCCCAAAGGAGTTTTGATGCATGATTTATCAATTAGACCTAAAATAAAATGTTCACAGTGTGGCTCTGAATCAACCCCTGAATGGAGAAGAGGTCCTGAAACGGCAAGGATTCTATGTAATGCTTGTGGTTTATTTAGAACAAAGTTGATTAAGAAATATGGTAGCGATGCTGCCGAAGAACTGATGAAAAAGAGAAGAGATGAAGGTAACGGTGAAGATAGAAGCACTGTTTAATGTACTTCAAATCTTTATTTTAGTTTATTTATTAAATGTAGTTCTACTCTTTGAAGTTTTGTATTTAATAGAGGTTATATTGTAAGTTTTATTGTTTGTATTTTAAAAGTTAACAAAAATGATCCTTTAATTTATGAATTGATCAATTGGCAAAAGAAAAATTCACCTGCTCAAAGTATAATTTAAAATTTTTTTAGCTTGCCTTTCATCATCATATTAAGATGCACGAACATATGGTGATTATACTTACTAGTCATTCACTTCTACTAGAAAACCTGTAGAATATGTCCAACCACAAAGATATTAAATATACCAAGAAATCATGATGAATCACGTTTCTCGGGATTTGGCAAAGATGATTGGATAGAATCGAAGCGCTCTAACTAACTCAGAGTTTTAAAAAAAATTGATTCCAGTCACATATAGATTCGATGACCTCGGAAGGAATACTAAAAAGAGTTGGCCAATTATAAGATTTTTCCTTTTAAATACATTTCTATTGTTACCTGCTCATACTAATCACCCCAGAAATTCTCCGGTTGAGGTCCGTTGATATGGTGGCCCAAAACGGAATTCCCTCCGCATTTACATAAATCAAATTTAACCTTTTATCTTCTATCCTATTTATTATCACGGTGGTTGATATCTTTTCCTATTAAATAATCATTATGAAGCCTCTATCTACGAGATCATAAATAATTATGTGGCTTAACATACAAGTATGTCTTTTGCAGTTATGAAAATCTAAATTCTGTACATTTTGCCAAAAATTCCCCAAGTATTCCCCATGTTTCATCTATTGAAACAGTAATAAGAAAATCGGCAACACAAATGTGCTTCCACAATTTATGTTCACTTAAGTCGTCATAATTCAAGTGTGTTGATCCGGAGAAACTGGAAAAACAATCCATGCCATAAAATAAAAACTTTCTATTGGCTGGTTTATGATCTGCAGTGGCATAGGTGGCGGTGCTTTTGGGTAGTAATTCAATAAGGTTGGAAAAAAAGCCGATCGGATTATTATTTTTCCTGAGTTGTGCAACACCTCAGATTTGGATTAAATATTTAAATATGAGGCTGTTCCCTCATTTTTTAACATGTGAGATGTTCTTTTATGTTTTTTAGTAAAATATTTTTCCTCTTTTCCTCTTCACTTCTACTCCTCCACTTCCCCATTTTTGCTATAGTTCATTAATGATATTCAACCCTGCAGAGTCAAAAACTCCTCAGCATTTTACACAAAACGCAAGAGATGCTGTTTATAAAAATTTGAGACCAAAGTCTACTGCAACAAAAACGAATTCTCAATATCAACGACTTCCTTCAATTTCTCAATTAGAGCCCCTCTTAAATCCCATTCCTTCAAATGGTGTTGATCTCACGAAGGTTAAATCAAGTTCCTCCATATTTTCTAAATTCAGTAGGAAGTCACAAGAGTTTGACAGCCAGAGTTACTCTAATTCCACCCCCAGCTCCAAGTCTGGTTCTAATTCTCCAATACAAGCTCAACCACATCAACAGAATAATTACTCTTACTATCCTGACTCTTTCAATTCTGCTTCGGATGGATCTTCTATCCATTCCAAAGATTCTATGTCAACCAATAATTCTTTATTCTCTTCAAATTCTTCCACTCTTAGCAACATATCTTCAACTATATCATCTTTGTATTTTTCGGATTTTCCAAGAAATGATTTCTCCATGGAGAAATTTTTGCCTACTAGTATAACAAACAAGCAAGTTATATTGGGATTATCCTCACTGTTGGATCATATATCTCTACATCCATCTGGTAACCTCGGAAATGAGATTTTTAATGAACTAAATACAACACTCCGAAACTATGGAGATCATGTTAACATAAAAAATGATGCTAATTCTCCTGAGAAACTGATTGACTGGAATTTGAACATTCTGAGAGTTTTGTTATTTATTAGTAATGAACAACTACCTAATGAATATAAAGACAAAGATATTTTTGTTAGAATAAGCGACAAAAGCGCAATTAATAATTTAACTTCTGAATTGATTAAAATTAATAATAAAACTCCTAAGAATGACCACAAAAACCAGCGGTTTTTGAATAATGTGATGAGCAAAGTTCCCTCTCACGGTGCTTTGTTTGGCGATGGATCTAACGATTTATATTTAAAGGTTGAGAAAATAAATGTATCAGCAGAAAACGATACGGAAATGTTTCTGAAACAATTATTAGATTCGGATTTATTTAAAGAATTTAATACTGATGATAATTATAAAAGATTAGTTGCCTCAATCTCAATTCAAAATTCAAGAAAGGTATCTCACTCAAATAAAAATTATAAACTGTTAGCTTTAAGAAATTATTTCTTGAATTTGATAGTTGCTACTCAAACCTTATTTGAATTTCACTATTCCGAATTAAAAGGTTTAATTCGGATAAATGAGCTATCATCAAATGATAAACAAATCTTATGGGAAAGTATCAGAGAAAGAAATTTCAAAAAAATAAAAATTTTTGGAGCTTGTTAAAGCAAAACAACCATTCTTTCTTACGTCATCTACTTGACAAAATACAAAGATATTACTGCTACAACAGAACGCAATTTGTTTTTTATTCACTGTACGACTTTTATTATTACGCCTTCCTTTTCTCCTTTCTTTTCCTTCCTTCTGCCTGTTATACCTCATATATACCAATTTTTTTATCGCTTTCGGGATTGCTTTTCTGGGGATTAGATCTTAAGTATTTTCTTTATTTCCTTTTCTTAATGACAATTATTGGATGCCATCAAAACACAAGACAAAATAAATCAAAACAAAATAATTTAAATTATCAGTAGGTATGTAGTAATTAATACACAAACAAACTTATCTTTTAAATCTCTTAGCCATCTTGTCCTTATAATACTTCTTACCACCGCTCATTTTTTTTTCTTGAATTTCAGAGTACTTACGTTTAAACCATTTCTTGGATATATCATCATTCATCAACTCCCCTAACAAGCCCATATCACCACCTCTTTGTTTTCTGTTCAGTTTAGATCTAGAAGACCCATCAGCAACGGAATCACTAACGATTTCACCTATTTGAAACTTCTCTGGGATTTCCCACTTTTGTTTTTTGTAAAAACGCTTAGGATCGATGTATTGCCTGTTCTGTAAGATTATTAGTTGTTGTTTCAATGGTTTACTGAGTTCGGGTTTTGGTAGTTCAAACCATTTTTCCGATCTTTGTTTCTTGAGCTGCGTTTTGTCATCTGTAGTTTTGATTTTATTAGAATTGTTTAATAATAATGACGTTATTGGATCGTTTATTTTTTGAACTTTGTTAGCCTGGGTCGTTGTTGTGGTTAGCTTTTTTCCTAATGAGTTGGATTTAATGGTAGGCAAGTTCTCAACAGATTCTTTTAATTGTTCAAACTTACTTCTTCCTGTCTTGTTCATTCCTTCATCAGTTCCTGTGCTTGCATTTTTTGGTTTCTTGGCTCTAGCCATTATGTCAAAAATATCATCTAATGATAAATCATCTTCATGAGATGATATATATTCTTCAGAAGATAAGGAGGTTGTTGAAGAGGATTCATTTATTGGTGACAAATCCTTGAGTTGCTGAGATTTTTCAGTTGATGTCATTCCTTGCTTTACTAAATTTTAAGTATATGTATATGTGAAAACCATAGGATGTGATATAACTAAGGATTATATACAGATAGAGAGAATTTTTTTTAGTCAGTGGTCTTGAAATTTTTTAAGAAAATATACCATGCGCCGCAATATACACAGCCATGTACTTCTACCTACACTCGTTACACTTTGAAATAATATACTAAAACTGTCTTCTAAGTTTCCCTGAAAATCTAGCAATAGTTTGTAATTAACAAAATCGAGTAATCGTAAAAAACTGTGGAAAAGAGAATAAATGGAAGCAAACAAAAAGAAGTTAAAAAAAGGAAATGAACCATAGATAAGACTAAAAAATGAACAGGAAAGATACTGATTGTAGTAAAAAACACAAAAAGAGAAAATCAACAATGGTGTACAAAAGAAGCAACTATAGTATTATAATAATACCTAAAAAAGAGAGAAAAAAAGTAGGGAGGAAAGATGAAAAAATAGCCAAGTAAGATTGCGGGTCTGGACTATATACTGTCGGGGCCAGAACTCAATGCGAAGGAACACACTATGTACAGATTATTTTATCGGATTAAGTATTAATAGAAACAGCAGCAAATTATTTAAAGAAACAAATTAGGAGGGGTATTATTATTGAATCAAACCTGAATGGATTCACTTAAAGCAATTAATTTGTCAATACTAGCCAAATGTTTACTACCATAACCAGGAACACCCGATTTTTCATTAGTAGTGATTAACTTCAAGTAAGCTCTGATTTTCAAGACTAAAGCCTTCTTCATTTCCTTAGCTTCAGTTAATTCAACTAATTTTTGAACAACATAATTGGCAAATGGATCTTTCATCATTAAACTTAATGAACTTGTTTCATCTAATGGTTCGTTAGCACCACCTGTATTGCCTTTCATAACTTTATTATATATCTTGATTCTGTTTTCTTTAGTTTGATGGATAATACACTTTTCAACTGCATTTGAAGCAAACTTGTGTTTCGATAAATCAACTAAGTTTTCCAAAACAATGTTTAAAACAGCTTCTTTATATTCAACTCCACCATGTTCAATAATATGTTGAATAACGTAATTACCAAACTGATCTTGAATTAAATAATAAATAAAATTCTTTAGTTCATCCAAAATAAATTTTTGATCGGTTTCATCAGAAAATTCCAACAATCTTTGAATAACACGGCAACCATATGGATGAGTTGATAAATGATAAATCTGATGTTTGATTGATTCTAAAATAAATGGAACTTGGTCAATTGGGATACACTCAATTGATTTTTGAACAACATGGTTACCATTTTGATCTTTAACCAAACTTGGAATGTTATCCTTTAATTCCTCCATGATTTCTAATTGTTCAAACAATGGTAATGCTTCAAGAGCTTTTTGAACAACCCTACAGCCATACATTTGGAAAGACATATTGTTAAATTGACCTCTCATCGATTCGAATAAAACTTTTTGCTGAATTGAATTACCATGCTCGAAATATTTTTGAATAACATAATTACCAAAAACGTCGGTCATCAAGTCAATTGAAAAGTTTCTAATTTCATTGAAAATAACTTCTTTTTCTTGATCGTTTGCAACTTCTAACTGTTGTTGAATAAATCTAGAACCATGTTGATCTTTAGCAAACTCATAGCCATGACCATAAATATCCTTTAATGTATATTCTCTATCATTCTTTTCACTTCTAAATTCCTCCAATAAAGGTGACCTAACAATATGTTTTTTAGGTTTTATTGATTTTGGTGAAGAGGTACCACTTTTCTTTAAACCAGATTTATTTATAGGACCGCCACCAGAAGGCTTTGGGGAACGTGATGGAGGAGAACGTTGTCTATTGTTGCCAACAGGACCAATACCACCATGAGGAATCGGTGCAGCAACTGGACTGCCAGGCATAGATCCAGGGGGCTGAAACATACCGTAGGGACCAAATGGAGGCATCATAAAGGGAGGTTGTCTATTCATTAAACCAGGTTGGTAAAATGGATTTACTGGAGATGATGAAGTAGCAGCTTTATTCTCACTATCACCAGTTGAATCAGATTGACTTTTATCTTCATCATTTTGTGTGGCTGGAACACCAGCACCACCAGTTGGAGGTGCTGATGGTGCTGGTGGCATGAATTGAGACATCATTTGAGGGATTTGAAAGAAATTACCTGGAGGCATGCCATATTGAGACATCATAGCCATGTGTTGCATAAACATATTCATATCCATGTTCATGTCACCTGTTTGAGGAGGCATTTGCATGACATTATCCATAGTATCAGGGTTTGTTGAAGACTGATTATCAAATGAAGGATGAAAAACAGGAGCTGCTGCTGGGTTCCAGATGTTTTTATTTGATTCAGTTGAATTATCTAAAATAATTGAGCCATGTTCTGAAGAATGTGAATTGCCAAGTGGAGCACCAGTAACATCTGAACTAAAGGATAGGTGTCTTGAATTTCCTGGAGATCCATTATTAGAGATATAAGTTTCCAATTTTTCACTGAATGATTGTTTTCTTGAATCTCTGAAAGGGGCTTGAGGTGAAGTGAGGTCTGGTTTGACATTATTAAACATTGATGATCTTCTGCTAGAACCAACTAAATCAGTACCAGTTGCAGAGTTCTGTAACCCTTGCAAGTTAGAAGAACTTGACTTGTTTAGATTCAACTTACCTAAACCAGATTCCAGCTCTCTAGTTTTTTCAGTAACAGAGGCAAATCTTTCTAAGAAATTAGTACTGCCAATGTTATGCGAACCGGTATTAAAATTGGAAACACCAACACCTGCAACAGAAGCAGAACCAAACAAATTTGAAGCAAATCTTGATTTTTGGGCTTGTTGAGCAGCTGCAGGGGCACTAATGGCACTTAAAGCATCTCTGAATCCATTTGGATTAAACAAATCGGAACCTGAATCGCTAATAACAGCTTCATCGAGGTTAGAAATGTTATGGGAATTAATATTAGGAGCAGCAAAAACAGAATTAGCCTTTCCAAATAGATTGGTATTTGGTTGAGACAAGCCAGAAATGATTGATGCTACATCATCATTGGCATTAGAAATGACAGTAGGGGGAACTGGGGTTGGAGCTGCAAATGACGTTTTGGAACCAGTTGATTTGTTTTCCCAAGGACTTGAAGTAATTGGTTCATCAACTAATTAGTAAGAAAGAGAGAATGTTAGTATAGAGTTTTAAGAGAATATGAGCAGTAATATCCATTTTCTAGTGCTATTGCAGAAAAGAAGACATACCTGACATGCTTTTAAAATCCCAGTTTGTAGACATTCTTAAAATATTGAGAGACGCTATTGTGTAATGTTATGGAAGCTGATAAATTCTTTGAAAAAAATATTTCTCGTATTGTACTTGACTCTATAATGTAGGCGTGAAAGTATGTTCAGGAAGTAAAGAGCAAGACGCAAAATGTTGTGACTATATACAATTATTTAACGATGACTGCAACTTTTAAAGAAATACTGTTTTCCTTTTGAGTATATTTTATGAACAGGATGGAACAAAAGTGGAAATAACAGAATATTGAAAGATTTAAAACGTCTATCTAAAGGAGAGAGCCGGACCGATCAAAAAAAAAGTTAAAGAGTAACGATGTGGGCAAGCCTTGATTTGAAGCAACTATGTACAGATAGGTTTCAAAGATGTGTGGTTATAAATAAGAACACAACTCTAAATATATTTTTGTAAATTTTTAAGGATGGTGACTGGAAAAAGGGATGAATGTTCTGTTTGGCTGGTAGTTATGGTGGTCCTTTACATTTTGGTTTTTGTTTGGGTTGGTCCAAATTTTTGATTGAATTTAAGTTAGCGACTATGGTGGCGCCCGTGTATCTGCTGGTGTACAGATGAAAAGTTTTTCTGCGCCGCTGCAAGATTCCCCGCTCCGAGGTGTTGGTTTTTATTGTTGGTTCTGTTTCAAGAAACCACAAGATTCATTGGTTGGTGTTTACACAGTCCATCCAATAATCTCTCTTATTTCTAGATGTCATTAATCAAGAAGTCATTTGCTGGGCCCATCACAATTTTGAAAGAAACCTCAAATGCTGCTCCTCTAGCACAGTTTCTAGCCAATGAAATTAAATCACCGTCGACTTATGTTAACAGTAGCCTCATAGATAAAGAAGTTGGTGACATGTTAGGTCTCTCCAATTCAAAATTAAACTTCCAAGCTAACTCCATTAAAGATCTTACTGATCCAACTTCAAATCTACTAAAGGTTCTTGTCAGAGAACCTATACTTCTTGCCAATGATTTTCTTTCTTTGATCCCCAAAACTGAACAAATCTCTCTCACTAATGTTGTTGCAGGGAGGTTCCAGCATAGTTTACTCAAAACAAGTATATACTATCTTCGATTTAAGTCTAATCAAGATGCCTTAAATTATTTCAATTTTGCAAATTCTCAAATAATAAATACTTTACCGTGTACAATAACATCTCTTAATGATTATAAATCTGAGCTTAAATTCATTACATTTCCTTATATTCCTTCAAGTGCTTCTATAATAAAGCAATTAGAGGGGAGCTCATGGGATAAATATAAGGTATCGGATGAAATTATGGAAGAACACAAGGGCAAAGAAGCATTGCAAAATGCCTTTTCAATAGGAAATGATAATGTTCTTTCTGATTATGCAACCAGTTTATCTCTCTTGAAATCTGGTATGAAAGACTCTGCTGTTAAACCGGCTGCTTATTCATTTCCACCAATTAAACGATCCCAAGTTGTTATAATGAGAAATTTCCCCAGCAAGATTACAACTCGCAAAATACTAGATTTTTTTTGGGATCTTGAGTTTTATCCAGTGGATGGCCTTCAGATGAAAAGAGTATATACGTCAAAAGATCGTAGATTATCAACGTTTGTTTTGTTATTCAAAGATACAAAAAGTGCTAAAAGATGTGTTGAAATAAGTAATAGGAAAAGATGGTTTTATGATAAAAATTTACCGATTGTTGAATCCGAACTGTTAGATGAAGATATAGAGATTACTGAATATAGTAGCTAGGTTTGTACTTTAAATTGTAAATTCTCATTCTATAAAAAATATTATGAATATAGTCTGGAAGGTGATAAACTTATTCAGTTCAATTTACTATACTAAGCGGAAATTAAATGTTTAAGATTTCTCTGTAAGAGTTCAATACTTTATTGAAGGTGCTGCTTATCTTGCATTAAATGGTGTAGCATTTACTTTTTTCATGAAATTTTATCCAAAATGCTTAATAAGGTTTTACTCAATGATTTCATGCACGTAGAATACATAAAATATGTAGTTTATATATTGGATTAATAGATATAATTTAGTTGGTCAAAATAACTCTATGAAGTATACTCTGTCCGTGAATCACCGTTAAACCTTATCGAAAAAAAGCAAAAAAATAAAAAGAATCGTCTTTGTTGACTCACGTCAACCCTAATTGGGACTTGAAATTTTAAAAATATTAAATATCCACGCATACAATATCTTCAACATTTGATTAAAGTCAAATATTGTTAAATCACCGTAACCCCAGAATTTATACAACCGACTAAATACATTAGTCCTACCAAGAAGATGTGTTTTCGATGATAAGTGTGTGTGTGACATAATTTTTATGGTAAATTCTTAATACTACCCGAAATTAAATTAAATTAAAGTAAATTAAAATTTTCATATTTTTTAAAGATTTACTTTTCAGGAAAAGTTAACTCTTAATTTAAATTTTATTGTAAAGATATTTATGGTAGCAGAACATGGTCCAAAATGTAGGTATAGCTATGATTTGTTTTCAGGTGTGCAGTCGACAATCCTCAATACGCTGAGCAACTTCTTGGAAAAATTCATATCGACATATTATTGGCGTGTTGAATTTCTATGCTTTAGGTAATCTTCAAACAATTAACTTATTGAATAAAACTTTAATTTATTTTCTACATCGCTGAATTTAATTCTTATAGTTTCAGAGAAGAACTTATGAAAATTAAACCATTGTTTTAAAATGAATAGAAAAACGTAAAGCACGCAATTCCGCGAGCATCTTCCAACCGGAGACTCAATCGGCAATTCAAAGTACAACTTTGTAGGTATTCTAAAGAAAAACGGTTGAGAGGCACCCGGCTCTATTAGAATACCTTTAAACGAATTTCAGTTAACTCAAATAGTTCGAGGACATATGATCTGTAATGTATAGGAATCATTTGATTCAAGTACTTTTGTAGGCTGAATAATTTTATATAGGCTTACTGTAAAATGATCGTAATTGTTGATCAAGGTTAAGTAGTATCGACACTGACCTCCCTCCCATCTCATAATATTCAGTTTTTGATCTTTATGTTCATGACAAAATAGGTTTTTCCAATGACCACAGTAACTGGTTAAATGAAATTTCTGTGATATATATATGCATCATGAATGGTAATTTAAAAAAACTGTTCAGATTTCAAGAAACTGCTAAAAAACAACCTCTTCCAAAATTTTGGAAGCAGATCTCAAAACCAAGTCTTTCTCTATGATGAATAGAATTATAATATTATAATATTTAGTTGGGGTTGAACGAAAGTAATGAATGTACCTCCTGTATGAAAAATCTTTACAATATTTAAATAAATATGTTTTCTATTTAAAATATAAAAAATGCAAGATGGTCGAGCACATCGAATGCAAAGAGGGATATTCGCAGCAGCTATTAGCCCCAAAGTCTATTTAAGCTACACATTAAATATCAACTGAAACGTAATGAACCATTTCCAGCATTGTGATCGACTCAGAGTATATCTCCGTTTTGAACAAAATAATTTATATCCCTAGTTCGATCAATTAAAAAATACTTGGGGTTCTTAATGTAATGGAGTGAGGCATTCAAGAATTATATTTAACAGTCATGCTCCTTTTCTTACTTTTTGAAATGTATCGAATTAATTAACAGATTTATTGGTGTGACTGTAAGAATACTGGGAATTTCATCGAACATCATTGGCCGTAATTTTTTCAATGCCCTAATTTAACTAAAAAAAATCCGTGTTTGTGAAAATTGTTGATGAAATGTTGTACTGTAAGATCAATTTAGCAAATTCGACATCTTGAGTAGGCGCACACAAATGTTCGACAGGGGAACTGATTTTACTGAAATATTGTTTAATAACAGCAAACTCGTTATTAATTAAAATAATTTAAATTGGAGGACAATCCTACCAAATTAAGACATGATTGATTAATTTAAATGGTGAATATATTGTGATCTAAGATATGTATTTGCTACATAGAATAAGCTACCGAATATATGCACATGTTTAGTTGCAAATTCAGCATATACAGGCATGGGCCCAACTATATAACATCTTGATTATACTAATTTTCAATATTACAGATGTATCCACCTATATGTATATATATAAGTTTTAATTGATCGTCTGATTAGCTTAATCCAAATAATTTCTTCTTTAAAATGTAGCCGGTATGGTTGGATAACATAGATCAAATGAATTTATACAATTCATGTAATATACCGCTGTACAGCCTATATTTCTTAAAACTAATGTCAGATATATTAAAAATATAATTCTGGATAGTTTTTAAAACACAGTACTTGATAGTAGAGGGCTTAGTGGATTATAAGAGAACCTGAGTTAAAGTTACAAACATATATATATATATATATATGCATGATAAGATCGGTTAACTGCAACATTAACATTATTAGATCCTAAACTATATATGTATGTAGTGTACATGAGTAGTGCGACAAGCCTTTAAATCTCAAATATATGTATATATCTTAAAGGTTTTATAAATAAGTTAATATATATTATAATGAAAGATACAAGAGTAATACAACAACAATATATGACGTAGCAAGTTATGCCATGCACATAGGCCATGCAATATGACAGCGGTGTCTTGTATAATTCTCTCAATCCTGCACTAGTGTATCCTCCTGTATGTTGTGCTATGTCAATCTCTATTTCTGACTCAATTGATCATGCCTTATAGAAGCAGCATTGAATTGTATATGATGTAAAGTAATACCAACTTCTGATCAATCCAAATTCATTTCTTTTTTCGACATGACAGGAGTGGAATTTAGCATACAAAGAATTAGCTTAGTAATTAGTTTAAAGAGACGAGACTTTATAATATATCTTCAACTCAGTATGGCGCAATCTCACATGTCTTAACAATAATCATTATAAATAATTCAATGGAGTTCTCAGAAGATGACAACAATCTTTAACTAGCCGATCGGACCGAACATATGCTTTATGGTGCACTGGCGTTTTATGTATGCACATATCGCAGTACAACGTTCCTGGTTATTGCATCATTTAGTGTGCATACTCCAAAAGTTTGAGTTGTACAGTAACATACTTCTCAATTTTTCATCTCATTAATTGAGATTTATTATAGTGATAAAAGTAAAAAAAAACATTTAGTTTGACGAGTTAACCGGATATTAGAAAATTTCAAATTTGGAGGTTTTCAACGGTCGGCGCGGTTCTTCAACACTCCATTAGTCTGAGATTTGGTTCCAGATCAAATAAGCCGAGCAAGCTTACTAAGTTAAATTTTAGGAATGATAGACTTTTACCCGAAAAAAAAGCAAAAGCAAAAGCAAAAACAAAATAAAAACAATGTAATTTATACGATAATATACAGCCAATCAAACAGTTCAAGTGGCTCAGTTAATATTTTATACCTCGATTTTTTGCTGATTAATTCATTTGATTTAGTTATAGAAAGGGAAAAAAAAAGATGATTTAGCTCGACTAGATTCATACTTCAGGTTTTAAATTTAATTAAAATTTAATACAAAGGAAATAAGTTTTCCACCATGCTAATTCTTACATCTGATTGCGTCAAAAGAATGTGCCAGTAAAATGAATCTATCAATTAAAGTTTAAATTTGTGGAGCAATTAATTGAAATAATTTATTTGAACTTTAAAATCTTAAAAATTAGGCTATATATAGAAGTATGGGGAAAAAGATCAAGGGATCGGATTAAAAGATATTTGACTGGAGTTGTAGTAAAACAGTAAAATGAATGTTACATATAGTAATATAAATTCTTTTTGGTGTTTTGTCTACCTTATTATTTTATTATTGTTTTAAAAATCAATTGAATCGATTTGAATTCGGCCTATTCATTTACATGGCCACTCAATCTATCTGTTAATATGCTTTACTGCCTTATTTTTATGTGTATAATGCTATGATACATGTATTTACCTAACTATATAATTAAAGGAAATTTCAAGACAGGTAGTCTGAAGTAATTATACACCTGCGATCTACCGCCTTATTAAAAGAGAAGAAGTATACACTGTACTGCACACACTACATATCGAAACCTATCACAGACATTGAATGTACGTTAGATACTAAACTATTGACTCTGATTGCATTTGACTAATGTGCCTCTGTTCTGATGAATTTTAGCATATTACACCAACTACTGATCTACTTAGCTGAGATTAGAGGTGGGTGCACTGCAAGTAAGCTTCGGGCAATAGTGAAGGTACAAATAACAAAATGAATTATGTTAGGTTTGGTGATGTTAATCATCTATATTTAGCTTATACCTCACAGTATAAATGTTGAAAGTCTGCTAAAATATCAATTACTTTAAGTTTTTAATAAAAGCTTTCTTGCAGTTTTAAAGTTAGTTATTTAGTTATTTAGCTAGTTAGTTATGCTTTTGCTGTTTTTTTAGATAGCTGAAAATCGCTAGTGAGTTTAATTATATGCGTATGCAATAGTCGGTTTCAAATAAGATCCGAAGATTCTTCACTATCTAAATGAAACTCTATGCATTCTATCTGTAAAAACTGTGAACTTAATTTTGTTGATATTGTTTTGGATCGTCCATCTGCGTAAGCATGCTACACCAACTATAAAGGATTATATGGCCGGACACACCGGATAGTCCAGAAGCCAGAAAGTTCATGAACACGTATTTATTTAAACTGGTCTTTGTGGTTAATTGAAATTCTTAGGTCAATCTAGAGAAAGATCTTTGAATATTGTTTATTAAAGTTTCTAGTGGCTTTTGAAAATATTCACAATCATCTTTAGAAGATTAGATCTGATGAAATTACAAGATTTGAACTTTTTTTCTTTGCCTATATAAAAAAACCCTACATCCTTAATTCCACGGACCTATATATGTGCATGAACACACATATACTTTGTATTGACCACTGGAAAGCTTTCAAATCTAACTATATTCAATCCAAGTTAAAGTTTGATCCGAAAAATTAGGTTTACTCACTATCTCGAATCTGCAAATCAAGGATAAAAGGATATGGAACGACATACAAGCGAATATCCAACTACGGAAATAATAATTGATATTCAGATGAAATATATATCATATATGAATCTGAAACTTTGTTATAAGATTTGCCAGAGTCATATGGAAGAAATGGATTGTAAAGTGTGAGGAGCAGGGGGGAGGAGAGAGATACGAGATGGAGAGAGATTTTAAGGTACAACAACTAGCTTCCATGTAACATCTACTCATTACGTATCAAGATCACAACGTTTGTTTGAGATAAGGTTTCTGATAATAATGACACTTTTGCGACAAAAGCAAGCTGTTTCCCAACAAATTTTAAACTAGAAATTTCAATCCAGTAGGTTTTTTTTTGATAGGTGAAAGATCTTTAACCAATGCGAGATGTATAGCACAATAGAAGTTATATCAGTTTAAATGTATAAAAGTTATAGAATAGTTTATTGATAATATTTATTTTAAAGAGCAAAGTTAAAAATGGAAGCCGAGAAGGAAAAAAAATATGAGGTTCGCCCATTTGGACAAGATATAATAGAATGGAAACACAAGCACAACATAACACAAACACAAACAAAAAAGCAAGAAGAGGACTAAATTGTAGCATGTATATAAACAAATCAAAGGAATACAAATAAATAACTAAGTAAGTTAAAAAAACAGATGATAGGTAAACAAAAAAATAAAAATAAAATATATATATATAAGTCAAGAAGACAGAAAACAGAAAATAGAAAAATATTAAATAATTAGAAGTATTGAGATATTTTTGTACAAACAATTGTCCAAGATGAGAGATACAACCTCATTTTTTACAAAAATTAAAAAATAATTTATATAGCAAGCAAACAATCTTTCATTTATAGACATCATTAAAAGGAAAAATTGAAGTGTGGTTATTTCATGAAGCAGAAATGCTATGAAGTCAGTTTGACTTTCAAAGCAGAATAAGTAAAAGACAAAATAGAAGTTAACAAGCAGTAGCGATGCGCAAACAAATTAACATGAGTGAAACTAATGGGTATGAGTATCGAGTAAATCCTTTTCTTCAACCTTCTTGCCAACACTGTCTTTAATGTTTTCGTCAAATAAAGGCAATAAAGCTTCATACGTTCCTTCGCGCTTGGCTAACATAACAGCCCTTTCTAAAGGAATCCAAACTCCAATAAATGGCATGGAACCAAACTTGATAACGTGCCTCACCTTTTCATTTTTCAAAATACCTGTTCTACGGCCTCTTGTAATACCTTTAACATTCAATAATTTAGTGGCGTTAATCATATCATTATCTGATCTTCGAAGAATAATAATACCATTATATTCCAAGACATAACATTGGACGGCCTGGTCTTCCCACCAAACGTATGATAATTTCGATTGTGACTTAGGTAAGACACTGTTAGCACCAATACCTGGATTAGCATATGCTGGAGCACCACCAGGCGGAACCATCCCCACCATTGGTTGATAGGAAGGATTATAGTATTGTGGTGGATACGAAGCCATATAGTTTGGATTTGGATGTTGTTGTAATGGAGGAATTGATTGCTGTTGAGATGGGTCTGTTCCATCTTGAGGTCTATAGCCGTAATAAGATTGTTGCTGAACAGGCGTCGAACTTGAAACATTATTAACTGGAGGCAAAGTAGATGTAGGATATGAGATTGAATTAGTTGAAGATTGAGGTTGGGTTGAAGATTTAGCTTGAGGAGGATAACCAGTATTAGGTTGGGGAGGATACTGGGCATAATTGTTATACATTGGAGCTTGTAGTTGATACGGGTAAGTATGCTGTGGTTGTTGCTGTTGTATATATTGAGGAGGGGTTTGTCTATTTGGATATAAAACTTGATCGTATCTTCCTTGTTGATTCTGAATAGAAGGTAGGTACGAACCAGTAGCAGCATGAGGTAGCTGAGAAGTCTGTTGCTGCTGTAAAGTCTGGACTGGCGACAGTTGACGAGGAATACTTTGTTGTTGTTTCGAATGATCACCTGAGTGGTACTGCATTTTAATTTTGTATGTGTATAGTATTTGTAGAAATATTGAGAGTAATCTTAAGGAAAGAAAAGAGTTGTAGAGTATAGAATTTGATTTGAATAGTCCGCTGTAATATCGGGGATCGGCGATTTGAAAGTGCTTAACAAGAGGAAAGACAAAATAAGAGGTAAAGCTATACTTATTTGAAGGAATAATAGAAAAAGAAGTAGAAATAGTTGAGAAAGGGATAAAAACAGTAAATCAATTTTATGGATTAGAGATGAGCTGAAATCAAGAAAAAAAACGGGACACTGCGAAGTATAAATACCAGAGCCTCAGAAGCTCGTACTCTCGTACGCAACGCGGGCTATTATGCAGCACCTATCCTGTCACCTGGGAGGGGTCTTACAGAGACTATATAGCACATGGCGCATACATCCGCGCTGCAATGGCTGTCGCTATGATTCCGCGCTTCGACATTGCTTCATCGGCAGACGGCTCAACATATATGTGACCCAATTGGGAAGTTGCCACTATGAGAATATGTGGATATTGAGCCGTCTCGCGATTTGATTTTCCAGTAAAATGAAAGTGGAATTGGAACTGGAGTTGAAATTTAAGGGCTAGAGCTAGAATTGAAATTGGGGTTTAAGTTAAACCCTAGAGTAGGAATAGGAACTAATATTGTTACTGCAATTATAGGTAGAATTATAGCAAGAATAGTTTTTTTTTTACTCCTCATCAAGGTGATGTAAATATTAGTTTCAGATATATCTCGTTAATCAAGTAAAGTAAAGTAAATTGGATCTAGGAAGAATGAAACCTACTCACCAAATTATATATGCAAATAATTTTCAAAACTTTAGTCGAGCATTTAAAAGAAACCTCAAATTTTAAAAATATATAGTTAGTTAAAGTTGAGAAGTGAAAGCTGAGCTGAAAAAATTCAGGTAGTCGCGTTTGTAGCTGGCCATAATTCAGCATATATTTAATATCTTTATAACTATCAATTGAACTTAAATCATTTTATAAATTAAATCATTATTATTTAGTTTGAAAGGTGCTTTTTTAATTTTTGGTTATCTAGGTGAATCTCAAATTTCAGGACACAAAATGATTAATTACATTCGAATATATTCCACTTTTAGAAAATCTATGCTCTGTACACCTAACATTTATTATGGTTTGATCAAGTCATATTAGAATCATTCCAATTTGTAGGCATTACTTTTGGTCCATAATAAACTAATACCAGATAGTATTGTTCATAACAAAATTGTTTTGATATCGTACATTATATAGTGTTCCATTCGAAAAGTAATCTCTATAATTTGACAACTTCTATGAGCACCAAACTTTAACAGTTATATACAACAGCCTGTTTTTGATATTTCAAAAAGACAAAAGAAAAGAGATAAAAAAAACGCAATAATTGAAAGTCAAAAAAAAAAGGTTTTGATATATTAGTATTTCAAAATTCAAAAACAAATTGTAATAATCTAAGGGAGTAAAAGCACAATTTTTAAAATAGGTCTGAAATATCTAAATGTCAATGTTAACCTGTTCGGTCAATTCAAATTCAAAATATATGCGACAAATTTGAGAATTATACTTTAAGGATTTAATTCATGTTTTTTGTTTTTCTGAATAAAGTCTAAATATTATTATAGTCACTTAGTTTTTTTTGTAGGAAGCTTATTTCATGATTTGCCTTCCTCTAAAAATCTCAACGCAGCATTTTAGTTGATTTTCGACTTTTCTATTATCAATATTATTAAATCTTATTTCTCATTTCTTAAGTTTAAAGTTAAAAGATTTCAAGAATAGATTAATTTGGAAATTTCTCTCTTGATATTTCCCTCAACAGAATATATATGGGAGAACAATTTCAAATTAGGTAGTTTATTTCCATTTACAGTTTTTTAACTTATACCTATTAAAATCGATCCACTGGACAAACTTGACAACCGAGCATATACAAGCTAGAGATATAGCCTCACATTTTATTTTATCATCTTTCTTTTAGGATTTTGAAAGCAATGTACCTGCTAGATGACTGGGCGATATGTATGAAAATAATTTAAGATAAGTGTGTCATGCCCCTTTATCAATTGTGGAGTACACTAGGCCTGCATTTATTGTGAAACATGTATATGAGGCTGTGCACCTTGATCAACCCATCAAAAGTACAGCGCCTGGTCCTGGACTTGCTATCTTTCCTATAAATCTAGTCAAGGCGAATTTATTCGAATGGATTCAGAATCAAGTATTAGCGTCTTAATGGGTTATAAGAACTATCACATTCAGTGTGTGTTTTTTTTATAAATTACAGCCATATGGTTAACTCAACTCCGTTGAACTGAAATTTGATACAATGTAGGTAGGAAATAGAATATAATTTCATTACTTACTTACAGATGAATCGTACGAGTCGGTGAAGCTGACCACTCCACCCATTCTTCTTCTATGTTATATTGTATAAATTCTCCCATGCTTATTTGTATTTTGTCTTCAGTTTCATCCATTCTTTTTATATAAATATAAACTTAATTGATGCTTATTATTAAGTGTACTTGTTAGTTAATTGTTTTTGGGTCGATCGGGATTAACCTATATACCGAATTCGTCGGGGGCGGGGGGATCTAAGTGATAATTAGCATACATATATTTGGGCATTATTTTTTGCACACTACAGATTTTCCCGAAACCATGACTTTTAACCTATATCGGGCCGAAAATTTTCTAGAAGCTATATATATACTCTGGTCTCAGTCAAATCAATTATTCTTCACCAATAGTTGATTTGTCATTTTATGTTGGTAAAATAAAATTTAACAAATGGAGATTTCACCAATGGGTCAAAAATAATATATACCGCAGTTAAATTAATGTAACAATAATTAAACTAGTTTTCGTTGGAGTTTGTATAGATCTATATTGTCGAGTACAATAAATCTTCAACTTTTATTGTTGAATCGACCCATATTTTAAACGCATTCAACTGATATTTTGAATGTACAGGTGAATTACAGTAAATTAAAGACATATTTGATTATAATATATTTATCTGCTTAAACAATTGCATGATTCACCAAAATGCTCCAAGCTTAAAATTAGTGCATAGATTTTTAACAGCTCTATATATATATATATATATATATATATATATATGCATGCAACGACATTCTATCATTAATGGCCCCATAACCAACATATAGTTAGCGCCGATTGTATATAATGTAAACATGTATAGACCGAGATGTTCATTCTAATGCCATCGTAATTTAACCGGCTGTAAGTGTTAGAACTGATATGGAGAATTGTTGATGCATATAATCAGTTAGATTTAACGGAATTAGCTTGTGGATTGCTTTAGTTGCATTTCCATATGCAATATTCAGTTCATACTATAAACCAGAACTTACTCGGTTATGGGCGATATGTGAATATTGTTTGATATTTTTGCATTTATCTTAATTTAGTTCTTGTGTTATCTTGCAGAACCGTTAATATAATTGTCTACTTGATATACATACATTTCTATACCTATCTTTAATACAATTGATTGATTGGTTTAAGATTAACTGAGATTCGCTTTCAAATAAAACCATACATTTATTTAATTATCAGACTAATATACGAATTTAAAATAAAGGGATAAACAAACATATATAGCCGATGGAGTCGAGTTAAGCCCTGTGTACTATATTATAATAGTGGAAATAAAAAAACACAATAACTTTCGACCACTACACAGACATAAATTAAATTAGTTCGCAAAAGCCCCACAGTAGTGTGTTTTTATTTTACTGGTTTATGATAAGGCTTGTTGATTCAGACTTTCTCTCTACAATTAAGCCCAATATGGAAGTCATTTTACCTGATCTGATGATTTTTCGTATACTTATAATAAATTTCAGTGTCTTTCATTGATCTAAATCAATTAATATTGTGATATCCAGTAATCATTTTCACATGATAGTTATTTGACGAATATCAATTGGATGTGAAATTTTATTTAATTATTTAGATACCTGCTTGAATCCATTATCATTTGATATATTCGTTGTTTTTAATAATTGATCCTTTAATCAAATGTTGCTATGCAATTTCTATTCTATTTTACCAGAAAGAATGACTTTCGGGTTAGAACTGAACTTGCAGTACAACAATCTAATAAACTTTTAATCTGAAAAAACTTGAGGAGTTTAGGTCAGTAGATCAGCAATCTAGAAGTGCAGGAGAAGAAATATAAAATAAATAGACAAAAATTTTAAAGATCATGTATACAGTTGCAAATTTCTATTAGCAAATGACATTATTATTAATTTATATTAAACAATAACTATAACTTAGTATAGCCTTCAAGCACATCACGAATAAAAAATCTAAGCCCAGGGACTTTAGAATCATATTCATATATATATATCAAAATTTAGACCGATCGATCTAATGAATACATACAGCTAGTGCAATGATAGCGAAGGTACACCAAATTTGTGTAGAGACTAAACGGCCTATGTGCACGCTAAGTAACATTTGCCCTGGTGATTGATTGAAGTTTATCTGATATTTGATTAAATTATTTTTAAAGTTCTCGACATTCTGGAAATTGTAATTATATTCAATTAACTATACTTTTCCAACTTATGACAAAAACACATATTCTTGTAATCTTATAAACTTATATAATTTTCATTTTTTTTTCTTTTTGATTAACAGTTTATCATGATATTAGATATCGATGAATTTAAGATGGTCTAGCAACAGAAAAGGTAAGGTTATATATCAACCGATGTTAAAATATAAATAGAAAATATGGATTTGTAGATTAGTTGGATTATGTTTAACATTAAACTGAATAAAACAAAAATTCGATTTATACTATGTTTCAGTTGAAATTGCATCACCGATGACAAAATGTATAAATACGGCTAATTCTAATCAAAGTTATATTTTACCAAATGTGTTACGTAACATATACTCGCTTAGCTAAGCGAGTCAACATGATCGATGAATCAGACCCTTATGCACTTCAGGTGATGTGGTTTGACTACTTCCTTAGGTATCAAAAAATACATGCTGTCGACTCAAGATTGGATAAATCAACTCTACTAATTCTATATATAGCGTTTTCGAAAGTTGGAAAATAATTATAATGTAACTAATCATATATAGTTTACTAAAAAGGAATTAACTGAATCAAGGCACGTAGACATACGTTATGCAATGGCTATAATCTCTATTCACTTACAACAATTGATGATTCAAGATGTCGATCCAATTATCTGTTTTTGTATATATTTATGCGTAACTTTACATTAAAAAAAAAAAAAACTGAAGTTTGAAATTCTACCTTACCTAAATTGGTATTGAGAATATAATAATGAGTTTAAGTCCAACACAATTATATTGAGGCATACTATTGTTTATTTCCCTATTAACCATTCCCGACCTATATAGGTATTCTAGTTGCAGGTTTTAAGATTCAGGTTAATCTTCAGCCCCACAAAATTTTGAAGACTTTACTTTTACAGTTTTCTTCAGTTTTTGAATTTCCTCAACTTCGCCCTGTCCTCATAAAAACTCCCAAATTTTATTTAATGTACATTGCTGCTATGTACGAATATATATATATATATATATACATAAGCATTTAGCTATACACTTTTAACGTACGTCACGTACAAAACACATGTATATATTTTCATAATTGATCTCATATCCGCCACGTCAGTTGGTAACTAGATATACACCATGCACAAGCCGGTCTTAATTAATGGCTCATGCCAGTTATCGGCTGGCATTCTTCCAAGTTTGTTACAGTCAACAACATTATTAGGACAAGAAGTAACGTTCCAAACGTTCAGTGTTATTGATAATTTATGTAGGTTACTAGACGAATTTCCAGGTACTACTCTTATACAAGTTGATGTATTCATCTCGGACTTTAGAAATGCTAATTTGGTTATTGAATTACTGAGAAAAAATGGTATTATTTCTGGTGAACTGATTAAAAGCTGCTCAGTTATCCGATTCAGCAATAAAAATCAGTTGATAGCATTGGAAGTCATGATACAATTCCAAAGGTTACTGAAATCAAAATTATAATATTGCTGGTTCATTAAGTTTCATGATTCGATTCATGCTTATTTACTTGTTTATTCGTTTCTTTATTTATTATTTTTGATTATACACGCAAAAAAAAGATATGAAATATTTATTTATTATTATTATGATAGTATTAATCATCCAGGTTTCCAAAACTTCTCCAACCTTCTCTAACTATTTCCCACTTTGACCTGTTACTAACTAAACTTGAATTCGATGAAGACATGTTACCGGTCGTTGTTATTAATGCTTCCTGATTTCTTTCTACTATAATATATTTTTCCCAAATACCTTTAAATTTCCATAGGATAATGATTGAATCATTGTCGGACCAACCAACTACACCAAAATCATTAACTAGATCTTCTTTGTTACCCACATTTTTAGAAACAAAAGACCAAGTAGACTTAAAGTAATTTGGAAGTAATGGTAATTTTTTTAAAAAATGAGATTTATTTAGAGACCAATTTGAAGAACCAGTAGTACCTGTATTAGATACTGTTGAATTGCTTTCATCATCAGTGACAGAACCAGCTGTTCCTGTTGTTGAAGGAGAAGTACTTTGTAAATTATAAACATGCAATGTGTTCTTATCACTTAAGACGGCTAATTTTGAATCATTTGGAGAGAATTTCATAGATGTTATAATGGCCTTGTCTAGACCTCTTCTAAATTCGTACAATAAGGTGCATTTAATAGTATCATGAATTCTAATTAAAGTACCTGTTTCAGAAGCACTGGCAACCATATGACCAGAATTTGAAATGGATAAACACCTGATTTGAGATTTATGAGCTTTAATTATTGAGATTAAATTTCGATCCTTATTGATTGGAGATATATCAACTAATTGAATTTGACCTATTGTTCTACCTGGGAACACTAAAATACTGATTTGATCATTTATTGATAAATCCGCAACTCCTGTTTCATTGTTAAACGTTTCATAAGAGTTCAATAATCTAGGCTTTGATTCAAAGGCATATATCAATATTTTATTCTGTAGCACTACTATAATTCTTATTCTTGATAAGATGACCCCTAATACTGGACTCATAAACTCTAAAACAATGGAAGACTTCTTTTTTAAATCATCCCATATGCATAGTTTGTTTATAGGAAAACGGGGCTGTTTACCACCACCAACCAAAGCAACATAGTTAGTTCTATGTAGCATGGATATTAGACCTATTCCGTTGTTGTCACGAGTCGAAACAAAGTTTCTCTTCATTCTGAGTTCCATTGGATCTGTGTTGTACACTCTGAAGCCGTTTTCGTGGCAGATGGCAAAACAAGACTGATCTTGATTGAAGGAAGCATTGAGTAATTTTGGCTCTTTGGATTTTCCAGTTCTGGAAATGGGTTGGTGAGTGTTCATTATGTCAGCTATTTCCTGAAGTTCTAATATTCTAAGTGGTAGTTGTTGATCTGTAAATACAGGATAAGAAAGTGTGCGAGAATCAAAATATCCAGACAAACCCTAGCGAAACATTTTGAAGTGATCAGTATATGATAGATAACCCTTTTCCCTTTTTTTATCTTACATTACATACATTCCTTTGAAACACCCAATTGACCCTGGATATACATACCAAAACTACCATGGACAACCAGCTCCCTCTTCCGGAAGGAGTGTACCCCTTAAATAGAGGCCTCACGGACACCACCACGGGCACCACTACACCCACAGGTACAACAAATAAAAAACTCCTCTACCCTGACTTTAGAGTGTGGGAACATACCAGCAAAGATGACACATTGATGAGAAAAAATTTACAGAAGGGCTATTATGAGCCTCCAATAGTGGCTAACGAGTGCTATTCAGGTCGTCAGGTCGTTTATCAAATGTTCCATAAAAACTCACAAACTAATAACCGTTCAAACAACGGTAATAATATAATGGGTAGTAATAGTAATATGGCTGCTCAGGAAAACATAGAAAATACAGTCAAATCAAAATTGACATTACTGAGTGAAGTGATGATTAAAACTATTGTTAAGAGAAGAGAGATAAATAAAATTACATCAAAATCAAGTTATAAACCACCCCCAAGAGTCACTTTAACTGATCATAAAAGAGAATTATGGTTAAATAATTTAGCAGATTCAAAAGTTTCCTTAAAACAGTTATCCAGAGCTATCCCTCATGGTTTAAGGAATAGAACTTTGTTAGAACAATGTATGAATCACAAAGTACCGGTTCAAAGAACGCTTTGGTTAATTAGATGCGTTTCCGCTAATGAACAACGACAATTGAAGAGAAAAATGGGTAATAATATGAACAGTAGTAAATGGGTTATTGAATGGACTGAGCAATTAACTTTCTTTGTTGAGAATGTTATTGATAGTTGCTTTAAGGTTGTTAATAGGCCAAAATGGAAGTACCAGTTAACTTATACAATTGAATTGTTAGGAAATATTTATTCTGAAGAATTAATGTATCGTGAAACTTTTTTAAATTGGTTAGTTGCTTATTTAAGAAAGATGGTTAATAAAGGAAGTTTGAATGTATTTAGTTTTAAAACTCTTTCGGTTTATTATTTGTTTCTGAGGTTGTTTTGGTTTAAAGTTATTAATATTGATTATTTGGCTAAAGAATTAGGTGAATGCATGTTGGTACTAATTGCTAAATTACAAGAGTTACCAAAAAATATCAAAGTGAGCAATTTAGATGATTCAAAAGATTCTGATTATTTGATTAACCAATTAAGTTCAAAATTTCAAACTCTTACAAAATATTTGTTTTATTATAACAGTGATTCCTTTATAATTCCTACTCGCTGGTTCCATTTGAAAAGTTATTTAAGAAAAATAATAGATACAAGCCAACCTATAGTGGCGGAGCAATTCAAATTGATAACTTATAGAAATGAATCACTAACTATAGATGATTCTTACACTGGTGATAAGAATTTTAATAAATCTGCTTTGATTGTTAACAAGTTAGATAACTTTAATTCAAATAAAGAATCTGATTATTATCAAGAGGAAGCATTAAGAGAAATTCATAAATTAATATTTGGTGAATCATTACCTGAAACAAACCATGAAGATCCTAACAGTAATTGGAAAACAACTTTGAAAGTGGTATTGGAATGGACAATAACATCGAATAGGGATTCATCATTAAGTTTTCAAAGAATTTGCTTAATTTCAACTATTTTACAAATGAGGATTCAACAAATTGCTTTGTTTAAACCTAAGAAGTCAAGATTTATGAGGCAAGAATTAGAAATGGAAATAACGGAATTCATATATGAAATGTCTGATATTATAACCTATAGTTATAAAGGCATAAACAAGGAATCTGATTTACGCTGTTTGAATAGTTTACTATTATTGATTGTTAAACTGTATTCATTGGGATTATTGGTCATTTCAACTTATTTAAGACGACTGATTGCATCTGGTGTAATTTACTTAATGAACGCAGATAAATCTTGTTATATTCATCTAATTATCTTGAATTCATTACCTATGCTTAATGATTCTAACTCCAAAAATATTTTGAAAAGATTGTCAAATTCAACAAGTATACAATTGATTGATAAACGTGAAGTTGAAAATATTGATGAAAAAATCACCCATTTTATGAATAATGTGTTAAATGATATCGAAGAACAACATACTTCAGGTGACTCATATGAATTTAATAATTATATTTGGAATGTTATTAATGATGTTGATCCACTCGGATTTGGTAGGAAAATTCGATTGTTGGAGAAGTTAATGGAAAAGTTTAAGAATGTATTATCAAAACAAGAATTAAAAATTTTAACCTGTCGTTCATTGATCCAATTGTCAAATATTTTTAATAACAAATTAATTATGTTTCCTGATTTTATCAAAGCTTTAATTGAATACCTGAATTCTTCTAATGAGCGAATTTCAATTGATCTAAATACAAGCATTTTAATTTTAAAATCAATTAGATTAAATGAGCATTTATTATCAAGTTGCGGATACGGTGAAGAAAGTAACTATTTAAATATTATCTTAGAAATATTAAAGGTATGGATAACAAAGAATAAGTACAATATGGCCAAAGCGTTTCGAAATGTTCCAATGCCATCGTTGAAGATTGATTTGAAAGAGATAATTAATTTTCAAGTTCCAAGTATGGAAGATTACCCAAATTTAAGTATTCAATCACTAAACATGTTAGGTATAAGTTCATTTGAAAGATTGATAAACACAGCTGAATTTTCAAATCATATCAATCAATCAATCTCTCAGTATATAAACATAATTAAAGGGTTTAATAACTCACAATTGGAGTCAACCATTAAAACTGTGTTGAGTGTGCTAAGAGATTGGAAGCATAAGGATTTCGATAATATTATTTCATTACATATTAAAAAATTCGTTCTGCCTACATTATCATTGGATTATGAAGTGAGTTTGAAACTAATTTTGAAATTACTAATTGATAATTTTGTTAAGCTAGAAACGGTGGTGAATCTATTCATGAACTCGTCAATTACGAAAGATGAGTTTTCAACTTGGTCAAATGATAGAATTGTTTGTGATATTTTATTTGGATCTGGACTTCATAGATTAAATGATTTAGAGTTGTTTTCATTGATATTTGAAAGAGCCATTTATAAAAACAATTTCAGAAAGGATTATTTTATGATTGTTTCATTGATTACTAAAAAGACTCACGCTTCCAATAATAAAGAAAATTCAAATAACCATGATGTTAATGATATTGTTGGTGTTGTAGATGACGTTGTTCCTGTTGATATGATTAACTCATTACATGATTTAACTAATGTCTCTACAAGTGTTGATAACGAAGAAGAACAAACTAATAACGTTGTTAGAGATAATGGTGTTAACGTCGTTGGGGATGGTAATAATAATAATAATAGACCTAATATTCAAGGGGACTGGAAATCTAGTCCAGAGTTAGTTGATTCGATTTGGAGTTTAGTTGGGACTAACTTGGAACTTTTTAATGAGTTGTATTATAATGTTGATTCGAGATATATTAATGGGATTAAAAATTTCTTTTTCTGGTTGCTTGAAATTCCAGTTCCAACTGATAATAGCAATGGTATAACTGATCCTTATATGATTGGGCCAATAATTGCTAAATTAACTTATTTCAATTTACCTATTTGTCAGTGGTTATTCAAAACATTAATTGAAGAGAACACAAGTTTGGTTGATGATGATTATGATAATAGAAACAATAAAATTACAGATGTAATAATTCAGTTGTTGAATCATTTAACTGAAACATTTCAACAGCTAGATGATAATGAAACTGACTCATATTTAATTGGAGAATTATTTGATCAATTGTCCAATAATCATAAATTGAAGTTTTTATATACTTGTGAAAATTTGTATTTAGGATCAGAGAAATTTCCAAGATTTATTACAAATGGCAAGAACCTGACTAGATTTTTAATTAACATGATTTCAAGTTGTTCAAGATTGAAGGATTATAATTCAAGTGTTTTACCATTGAGTGATGCTTTGGTTTTTTCGTTAAATATGTCATTAGAGAAATTAATGTACTTTTGCTCCAACTTGGAACATAAGAAAAATAAGAAGGAATCAATGAAAGATCTAGAAACATCAATTATATTATTATCTAGAATTATACTGATCCACAAAACTTTCTTAGTTGAATTAATCTTACAAAGATCAGTGAATTTACAAAGGGATGTTTTATTATTGAATTTAACCAAACTATTTAAAAATAGAGTCATGGACAAGAACTTGAAATTGAAAAATCTTGTTTATGATGTATTGATTTCAATTAAATTGCAAATATCAGATACATTGGCAAAACAACAACATCCGCAACAACAACAACAACAACAACAGCAACAGCAGCAGCAGCAGCAGCAGCAACCTTCACAACAGTCGATACATACGATTCAACATACTCCTCAAGTCATAACCTCTTTGTCATTAAGCAGGAGCACACCAGGCGGATCCCAATCTTTCATGTCCCCAACTAACTCACCAATACAATCAAATATGGAAAGATCAAATTCAATAGTTCCAAACACTCCAGGATTAGTCATATCCCCAATGCCAGCTGGTACTACTAGTTCCATAAGAATTACTAACAATGGTATAATGAATATAAGTCCTCCAAATTTCAACAACAAGCTACATTTCTTACTAGATCAATTTAACTTTAGTGATCAGTTACCTGAATCCAACAAGAATTATTATTTAGTTTATGGTAACACTATTGGTGGTGGTAGTGTGAGTGAACCAAGTATGGTTCGATTCACATTGAAGAAATTCGAAATGATTGAAGATAGTTCCCCTAGGGTTGGGTTGAATGATTCGTTTGTTAGTTTGAGTTATTTTGATAGTTCTGTTGAAAAAAACAACCCGAAATGACTGTTTGGATTTGGGTTGAGGCTAATCTAACACACTACCGGGTTTCTTTACTACTTTAACTACTTTACTATTTTTCGTCGTCATATTTATTTTTATTTTTTTCATGTGTCTCACTTCTGCGTTTATTCAGTACTGTTTACAGTCATTTCATCTAATTTATTTTGCATATACATATATTCACCTCAAGTTGAGCTTGCATTTATAACTTTACTTAGCTGCACTTTTTATATGTGTGTTTTTAATACAGTTTTTTTATCGCATGAGGTTTGGAACGGACTTTTCCAAGTTAAGTTTCTGGAATTGGTTATAAAATAATCCAAAGGGTTAAATAACAGAAAAAGAAAGAAAAGCGTTCCACAAAAAGTAAGATGCAGCTGATGTATCTCATAAATTTAAATAGAATCAAGTGATCTGATTCGTCAGACGCGATACTGTAAAAGACACGGAACACGGTTTTGAAACGCGCTTGACGTGGTTTCTGATTAATTGCGGAGCGGATGAAAAAAAATCTGCAAGCAATTTAGTGCTGAAAAATCGAAGATTTACATTACAAGATTTGCAAGATCTACTAGATCTAAAATTACAGTGTTAAATTTAAATGTATTACAAAATTCAATATGAAATTAAGACCAAATATATAACTCCAGCTTAAGACAAGAGTAGAAGAGAAAACCAAAAACTATATAAACATTAGAAAAGCTGAATAAAAAAAATTACAAAATTTTGTAGGACTAAATTACATTTTAGAAACATTGAGCAAGGCTATTATAAATGGAAAATGCACTTTTGAGATGTAAGCATTTATATTTATAAAGCAGCGACGACAGCAGTCAAACCGAATAAACCAGTAAATAAAGCAACCAACTTAGCATTGGAACCATTGTATCTGACTGGAGAACCTAAAGAAGCAGCAGCACCAGTTGAAGCAGAACTTGAACTACTGTTACCAGCAACAGAAGAAGCAGCGACGTTAGAGTTACCAACTAAAGATAAAGAAGAGGAAGACATTTTGTAATATAAGTATTTATTAGAGTGAGGTAATAATATGAGAATATTAGACAGTTATGAGCTGATGGAAGAAGAGGAACTAAAGGAGAAAAGAATATAGAATCATAAAACGGAGGGAAATGGCCTGTATTTATATTTTTCCAAAAGTATGGATCCAGAGTGAGATCAGCAACGAGGCGCTAAGAGATATTTCTATTTTTAGTATATCTTGGTACTTTTTTAGTATACGCCGCATCCTACCAGGAACCGAATCGTGTTAAAGGAGGTGGCTTGGCTTATGTAAGCAAGTAACTGCTTGAAATGGCTGGTTTTGGGTGCGGTTTAATTGGCAGACCGATACTGATCTAGAGAGATCAACTTCCCAAATAGGATTAATTGAAATTATTTAAGGATAATCCAATTAAGAGAGTCAGATGATTTATAATATAAGTAAATATAGGCTTATACATGTATATATATATATATATAATTTTATGGAGTTGTAGTTAAAAACCAATATAACCTGTCCCATATATTGTTAGGTTAATAACGACCCAATTAATTTGATACTGAGCAAGCGTGTTCATGCGTATCGTATTATAATCAAGGATTATAAAGCGTATCAGCGCGTTTATTTAATCATAAGAATATGATAAAGTTTAAACTAATAACTAATATTTCAATTCATTTTTGAAATCGAACGCATGGCTGTATTAATCACACTCACTATATAAGTCTGAGTCGTGAATCGTGAATCTTGGCGTTTAAAGTCTAGATGTTAATTGTACTTGTAATTAAAATTTAAACTTATTTGAAGAATCAGATAGCTGAATGAATGGCTGGGTGAACATTTATTTCTTCCTGAAAACGTCTAAATAGAGAACAAAAGTAAACTATATATTCTTCCAGTTATTCCCATTATTAAATATTTTAGTTCCAATTAGCTTAATTTAGGTACTTAATTAACTATAACAGAGTAACTAGCTATTTATTTTCAACTCTCTCGACTTTTAATTATATAGACCCAAGTTGTACCAGCCCCCTCAACGTTTAAAAGTTTTTTAGGTCCAAAAAATGTTTTCACAATCCATTCATTTAGAGATTTCATTAACAAACTATTTTAAATTCTCTTATTGACTGAAAAAACTGAAGTAAAATGCAAACTCAAGCTTGAATAAGTCACAATTGAAGTGATTTAACAGTCGATTTGCAATCTGCGATGTTTTTAAACACCCGTTTTTGTTGACAGCTGCCTGATTGGGAAAGTAAATTACCTGCACAGATCTTGCCGCACGCCCTAGACTCAACAACCTCATCGCAAGAGTTTTACCATCTTTTAGTCCGACATACTTTGATCCAACCTCCTAGTTTTGATTCGATTCAAACATACAGGCCAGCCATTTCACTGGATTATGTTGTAATAGTTACTTTTAAGTCGGGGTACCCTCATTATTGTTACGATAGTGCATGATAGCAGATTTTTGCATCATTTCAAACTAGTTTTGACTCTCATCACTTCTTATAAAATCTACCTTCCATCCACTTATATCCTGTCGATCCAGTTACAATTAGAGATTTTACTTTTTAAGTTATTATAATTTACAATATCGTTACATTTTTTTGATAATTTTATTAAGACATCCATAAATATTTACTCATCTTTTATTTCATTCACTTAATACTTTATCACGCATTCGTCACATATTAAAAAAAATGAGTCTCCACCCATCTTTATATAACAAAAATCTATTAGTTCTGGGTCTTTCATTTTCATATCTTATATCCTTTGTTTATGCTGACCCAGTGGCTTATGCATTTGCTGAGGCTGAAGCCTTACCATTTGCTGATCCTCTTGCTATTCCTGTCCCAAAAGAGGCTTACAACAACATAGCTGGTGGTCTGGATTACTATGGCGGTTCCACTTCTTCCAAAACAGATGATAATAATAATAATGATACTGAAACAAGTACCGCAATTTCTGCATCTATGAATTTAACCAAAGAAACTGCAGAAAAAGCTACTACCGACTCAACTGCTTCCTCAAGTGCTATTAGCCTAGTTTCTGGTTCCTTGTCTTCCAATGATGAAACTGCTGATATATCCCAAAGTACTGTTACTGTTGTCGCAGATACTACCATGTTTGTTACTGAAACTGCGAACACTAATGATGGTACTACCACTGTTTTATATACTCCTGATCAATTTGTAACTGTTACTGCTGAAGTGTCTGCTGGTCCTTCTGTTAAAACTGTTACTGCTGGCTCCAATTCTCCTACAACTAAGACTATCTGGGTTAATGCTCATGGTGGTAATAATGTTGTTACAAAAACTGTTTCTGCTTCTTCTAAATCTACTAAAACTCTTTATGTTGTCAATGGCACTCCTTCAGATGCTTCTGAAGAGGCCACTTCAACTCAAGAAGATGATGCTTCAAGCAACTCTTCAGTTGAAAAAGCAACTGTTACTTCCACTGCTTCACCAAACATTATAACTACTACCATCACCCCAACAGTTACTCTTTCTAACTCAGATGGTAGCTCTCAAGTCACCAAACAAGTCATCACAACTACTATTGCCCTTGCTGGTGTTGAATCATCCACTAGAGATCCTTCCACTTGTGGTGCAGCTTGGGAGCAATGTGGTGGTTTGGACTATTCTGGTGCTACCTGTTGTCAAGATGGTATGACTTGTGGAAGTTATAACACTTACTGGGCAAGATGTGTTCCAACTACTACTTTGGAATCAGTCATTGTTACCACTATTTCTGGTGATAATGGTGTAAGTACTGTCACTCAGAATGCTGGTACCGGTGATGATGCTGATTCTGATGTCACTAGCGTTCCATTTATTATTGTTTCTGGAGACTCAACAATGACTGTGATTCCTACTGCTGCTGCTGCTGCTGCTACTGCTTCTACTACTGTTGTTGATGGTACTTCTTCAATTATTACAATGAGCAGATCATTTAGCAGTTCAAAAAAAACTACTGTTACTCAAACTATCTACTCTCTAACCACAAAAGTAGCCACTGTCACTGCACTGGTCACTTCTGATGGCTCTACTTTTCAAAGTGTTATAGTCACTGAAAGAGTTTCAGGTATTGCTAAGGGTGTTTCCACCTATGTCACTACTGCTGCTGTTACTAATGGTGCTTATGCTAACAAGCCATTTGGTGCTATTATTGCTGGTTTACGTGGTGATAGTTGGAACCTTAATGTTTTAGTTGGTGGAGTCTTTGGTCTAGGTTTATTAATCGGTAATCTTTAGGGGTGCTCAACTTCAACAACAGTCATAGTTACAACGAAATGAAATGAATACTTTGCCTCCTCATTCAAAGACTCTCTCTCTCTTTCTTTCTCTCATTTGCATTTTTACAAGTTATCCGATTATGTGTTTTCGTGTTGAACTTATAATACCACAACCTTCATCACTTTCACCTAATTTAAAGAAAATTAAGTTATTTCTTCTTTCATTCTTATTTATACTAACAGTTTTGCTTGACATAATTATTCATAATCACTCACACATGATTACTACATTATTTGCATTTTCATATTGTCATTCCTGCTTGTTATTATTCAAAGAGTATCTACTATTTTACTTTTTTTTTGTGCTCTTTTCACTTCTTCAGTTCTTGGTCTTCCCTGTCTATGCTACTTTTTGTTTTTTTTCAGTCTTTTTCTTTCTCTCTCTTGTATTTCATTATTGCATTCTAATTTAATATAACATTCCACGTATCTTAAATGAAATTAAAATCCTGGGTTTTTAGTAAATATGGGGGATTTCAATTAGTGATTTGACTAATTTATTGTTCTCTGATGTTAGGTTATAGTCATAGCCACGTCAACTCTGGCATCAGGGGAGTGAAAATTCAGTGGCAGTTACAGTGTTAGTTAAATAAATTATTAGATAACATGGGAAACTGATGAATGCATCGGTGAACTTAACCAAGCATCTATTGTCATTTATGGAAAGCATAGCTTCCTTCACCTTGATATACTGAGGAAGATGATAATTATGAAAGTTCAAATGGTTCTGATTAAAAATCTAATTTTAAAAGGGTATACATTAGAAGAGAGAGAGAGAAGGGGGGTGGAGGGCTAGGATAGAGAAAAAGTTACATTACCAGATATTTTTCATATTCTGCACTACAAACTCCTGTCTTACAACAACGAAAAAGAAGAGGATTAATATCAGCAAAAATCAGAGTTAGCTTTTTCTTAGACCATCATCTCATAGGACTCATCAAGATATGGATTTACAGTTTCTAACTTCATAGGTTATGGGATATCAGGATGAATAAGAGATCGATTCTTGTATCAGTAATACTTACTAATATCATTCCTTTAGGCAAGAAGAAAAGCTGGTCTAAAGAGAAAATTAAAAAGCAGAAAGAACAACATTTTAACTCTAACTCAAGAAGAATACCATCTACAATATAGGAGTGCAACCAAAGATATTTCCAAAGAAACACTAAATATGAAAACACCATTGTGCTTCTTCTGATTCTTCTGATTTTTTGGACCTGCTATGCAGTATTAATACAGCATTTAGCATCTAAAAAATCACCGTCCTCCTAACTCATTAAATCTGTCTAATTTACTAAACATTGATATATATCAGTTAATGGGAATTCAAATATATTACTAACAGATATGAATTCTAATAGTGAAAATAAAGTGAAGTTTAGTAAAAAAAGTTATTCGTCTCTAGATAAAAATGGGCATTTACAAAAGACAACACTCGAAAAAAGAAGCTCAATAGTTGTTCAAACTATTCGACATCTTCCAGCTTCTACATGGTATACATCTAATACAGAGAAATAAACTGAAGCAGGAGAGCAAAAAACAGGAAGATGAAGTGATTAAAGAAGATAACACTTTTAATGCTTGAAATCCAACCAATGCTTCAGAGTTTAGTACTAAAGGTGGATTCAAGCAATCAAGGTTTAAGTATTACTGTTTACATTAAAAAAAAGAGATATAAGTCAAAGAAGGGATGATTATTTGAAGAAGATCTTAATGAGATAAATTTTGTACTAATTAAAGAAGGTGTGAATAAATCAATTGAGGGTGATCACTAGAAAGAAGAAAGAAAAAAGAGCAATTCGTTATGAGATTGTTCCTAGAATTACCATCAATGATCCAAATGAAATTCTCCAATTTTTCTTTATCAAAAGCATAAACCATTTGTTATTTCACAAGCTGAAAAGAAAGAACAAAAGTCCGAGAATACTAACTGAGTGAAGTCCTCCTCGATTGCTAATTTAGGTTAGTGTGATGTGGGAAATCAATTGATACCCTCCTAATATTTGCATGTTATTACAAGATTTATTTTTGTATGTTTTAGTACTTTACCTTTTAATACCTTGTATTTTATATTTTGTGAATATTTACTTGTAGTAACAACCGAATCAAAACCCTTAGCTAGCTCCAAAGTAAAGCCGCACGAGCCAAAAAAATTTTCAATGTACCTACGAGTATAAAAGCACACACAATTCCTCATCTGTTAATCAGCTTCAAAAATATTCATTAGCTTTTCTTGAAGGAATAATCAATCTTCAACTTATCACCGGTGATTGGCTAGTGTTAACACCCATGTGGAGTTTTCATTGGTTCGTGTTCTCTTAACCGAGAACTACAGTTGCCAGATATGATTGCACGTCGACGCCTCTTTTCAAGGGTTTGAAGCTAGTATCACCTTGTCTACTTCTTAAATGGACCTGTCCACTTTGCAAAAAGTGTATTGATGGGATGATTTAGGTAACTGACGCTTTAAAGGATACAGGGTTGCTCCGTCGAGGGATTGTATATGGATTGGATTTTAAGGGATTCTTATTGTTTCTTCGGAAATGAGGCTTGTTTCTGAATTCTTCAACGCATTTGAATTGATGATGGCTCTGCTGTTTGATAGGATTACAGTTGAATTGAGTTCGTTATGGGTTGGGTTCTTTTTAGTTCATGGCGGTATATTCCTAATCCTTGCGAAGTTCCTAGCGGACTGTTATCGTTTTGGAAACAACCATACTGCATACATTTTATTGACTTCTATAGTTTACTTTAATTTCCTCTCATGTTGACAAAGTTTCAAGTTTATACTAAAGATGCTCAGAAGTAAAAAGAATAGGTTAAAGTAGAGTAGATTGATAAGACAATAACATTAAAAATTGAAGGTGGCATATATAAGCTATAAACTTAATCAATACATGGATGTAAACTTAAACGATGAACTTACACAAAGATAAAGGAGAATACTGGTCAAGGCAAAAATATAATAAACAGACGCCAAAAACATATTAGTCGTAAAAATATGTTACAAATTTAATTAAATAACAGTTTCTTAACAACAACCAGAACCTGAATTTATTTGATTACCTTGGTCATTAACATTTAACTTACTTTCACTGACTGGAGCAGCATCATCACCAACTTTCTCTAAGATCAATTCAGTTAACTTGTAAAAGACTTCGTTGACGTTAATACCAGCTTTAGCGGATGATTCTAGGAAAGGCAAGTTTAATTCCTGGGATAATAACTCACCTTGTCTAGTTGAAACTTGTCTTGAATCATTATCATCACATTTATTACCAACTAAAAATAGCTGAGCATCATCCTTGGCGTGTTGTTGCACGGTCTGGAACCACTTCTTAACAGATTCAAATGAATTTTCATCACAAACATCATAAACGATAATAATACCAGTAGCACCTCTATAATAAGCAGTTGTAATTGTTCTAAATCTTTCTTGGCCTGCTGTATCCCAAACTTGTAATTTGATCTTTAATCCATTTATTTCAATTGTTTTAATCTTGAAATCAATACCAATGGTAGTTATAAAAGATGGGTTAAATTTATCATCAACAAATCTTAATAACAAACAGGATTTACCGACACCTGAATCACCAACTAATAACAATTTCAAAGTCTTATCGAAGGTCTTAGGTCTGCTGGCTGACATTTTAATGTATTCGTGTGATTTAAAACTTCGTATAGGACAAATAAGAGAGGAGTCGATGCTTAATCTATGTGATCTGAGCTCTTGGATGCGTTAATTAAGTAAAACGGAAAAACTGTCGGAGAAGACGGAACCTATATTATATGAGGAATATGAAAAATAGAAGATGTTTCTGAGATAGTTGCAATCAGGAACGCACAGTAAATCAATCAAATCACTAAAATAGGAATGAAATAGGCGTTACAATGCAATGACACGCCTTTTTACTGTTCCCGTTACGTAAGCAAAAAGTAGGGTAAATACACGTGATAAATATCACATGTTAATTGCTTTCACGTGTAATATTTTTTGTGAATTTTCATTTCCAAGTGAGTCAACAAATCGAAAAGAATTGCAGGTACTTGTGAAGAACACGATGAACTGGAACTGACGATCACCACAACAAACAACTCCCTTAATACATTGTCATGCCTACCATTGCCGTTGATAAAGAAGACTTATTTCAGTTGTTGGGTAAAACCTATACCAATGAAGACTTCGATGAATTATGCTTCCAATTCGGTATTGAATTGGATGAAGACACCACCGAAGACGTCAAGGGAACTGATGAAAGACCTCAATTTAAAATTGAAATTGGTGCTAACAGATACGATATGTTATGTATTGAAGGTATTGCTCAAGCTTTAAATGAATATTTGGGCAATGTTAAAGCTCCAGTTTATAAATTATCTCCTTTAAAGCCAGAAATTTCTCTGACTATCAAAGAATCAACTACTCAAGTCAGACCTTTTGCTGCTTCTGCCATTTTAAGAAACATTAAATTTACCCAAAGAGGTTATGATTCCTTTATTGCTCTGCAAGACAAGTTGCATACAAATTTATGTAGAAATAGAACTTTAGTTGCTATGGGTACTCATGATTTAGATACTATAAAGGCTCCATTCACCTATACTGCCTTGCCTCCATCTGAAATTAAATTTGCTCCATTAAATCAAGAAAAGGTTATGGATGGTAATCAAATCATGGAATTTTACGAAAAAGATAAGAATTTAGGTAAATATTTACATATTATTAAGGATTCACCAGTTTATCCAGTCATTTTAGATGCCAATGGAACAGTCTGTTCTATGCCTCCAATTATTAACTCAAACCATTCCAAGATTACATTAAACACTACAAATGTTTTCTTAGATATCACAGCAACTGATAAAACCAAGTTGGAGATTGTCGTTAATACATTGGTTGCTATGTTTTCAAGATATTGTGAAGAACCATTCAGCATCGAACCTGTTGAAATCATTTCTGAACATAATGGTGAATCAAGAGTTTGTCCAGATATATCACCAAGAGTTATGACTGCTGAAAGAAGTTATATCAATTCCTGTTTAGGCTTGGAGTTATCAAGAGAAGAAATCTGTAGATTGTTAACTAAGATGGAATTATCAGCTAAACCATCTACCAAGAATAATGATTTAATTGATGTTACAATTCCAATCACCAGACCTGATATATTGCATCAATGTGATATAATGGAGGACTGTGGTATCGCTTATGGTTACAATAACTTGAAAAAAACAATTCCACAGACTGCTTCAACTGTCGCTCACCCATTACCAATCAACAAAGTTGGTGATATTATTAGAAATGCATCTGCACAATCTGGCTGGTCTGAAGTGATGCCATTGACTTTGTGCTCCCACAATGAAAACTTTGAGTACTTGAGAAATGGCGATGATTCATTGGCCGTTAAATTGGCTAATCCAAAAACCATTGAATATCAAGTTGTCAGAACCACTTTGATTCCAGGTATTTTAAAAACAATCAAAGAAAATAAGGATCATTCATTACCTATAAAAGTTTTCGAATGTGGTGATATTGTTTTCAAAGATGATTCTGAAAGAGGTGCCAGTAATGAAAGAAACTGGTGTGCTGCATATGCTGGTAAAACTTCTGGTTTCGAATTAGTCCAAGGCTTATTAGGGAAATTAATGCAAACATTTAGGACTCCATGGTTAGCTGATCCAAGTAAAGGTGAAAAAGGTTATTGGATTGAACAATCTAATGATAAGAGTATGTTCTTCCCAGGTAGAGGCGCTAAAGTCTTTTATAGAAGTAAGAGAGATGCCAAGACTCAAGAAATCGGTTACATTGGTGTCTTGCATCCTGAAGTTGTTACTAAGTTTGATATAACTTTTGCCGTTTCTGTTGTTGAAATTAATGCTGAAGTTTTCTTGTAAAGAGTTTTTTGATTTAGTGTTGTACATATTTATTTAGTATAAGCTTATTCTTTTTCGTTGCTTTTTTCATATATTTTGTTTATTATTACACATACTACTATTGCTGTAATTTTCTAGCTTTTTGTGTTGTGAGATTTTATTTCAATCTATGTACTTCATTTTAATTTACTTTTAGAGGTTTGTTTTAAATAAAATTGAATAGGACCTTGTGATTATCATGATTGTGTTATTCATTAATTAGCCTTACGAAAGGTGAAAAAATAATATAGTATTATGAAACCGAAAATTCATCAAATGCAAGCAAGTAAAATATAAACAAAAAAAAAATTCATGAAATGCAATATTAATAATAAGTAAATACAGAAAACATCCAAAAACAAAAACAGGAGAACTGAGAAGAGTGAGGAAAGAAAGAATAAAAGAAATATTTGTTAGAGGGAAGTACTGGTAATTAATCAACTAAAAAATAGTAAAGTAAAGTGAGGGTGATATGTGTTTGAGAAGGGATTTAACATACTCACAAATAAAAAACATAAGTTTATCAATAAAAGAACAGTTAATTTATAATAATCAAAAAAAAAAATGCAATGCAACATGCTATTCTAAACAAAATTCAAAAATAACTTATGCGAACGTAATTGATATATTCTTTTCATCTGTTGGGAACTCGCTGTCATCACCATAATCTATAAAGTCATCCTTCTTGGTTTTGTTGGCATTAATAGTGTCAGTGTTAATAATGTTGTTTTGTTTAACATCACTTTCTTCAGTATCATTGCCGTAAGTACCAAAGTCAAAATCATCATCATAAGAGATCTTAATATTTTCTTCTTTTGGAACATCGTAATCATCATAACCAATAGTGTTCTCAGTTAATTTCTTATTATGTCTTTTAGAGACACCTATTTTCTCGGCTTTCTCTAATTGTAAGCTGGATGTTCGTATAAGTGGTTTAAACCCATCACTAATTGATTCTGGTGATTTATTATTATCCGAAGTTGATGAGCTTTCAGTTAATATTGGCATACCAAATGATCTTTGACCACCAGTAAAGGTTAATTTCTTAGAGGGAGTGGATACACTTTCTTGATCCGCGGCGTTATCTTCATCTTGATTTTGCTTTATAATATTTAATTTGAAAGATGGTGTTCTAACTTTTGGACTTGAACTGGTTGAACTTGATATGCTTGATAATCTAAATGGCTTAATTCCTTCAGGTTTAGAAGGAGCTTTGGTTTCAACTACATGAAAATTTAAGGTACCAGGTCGTCTTTCCGCACTTGATCCGCTTGAAAAACTGCGATTTGTGGGTGTGTAGACTTGAGGATGGTCTGACTCAATAAGTGAATGATTCGCTGAATGATTTTCAGACTCTATCTCCTCCGAATATTGATCTTCATTCATTCCCATATTTAAAACAGGTGTTGATACAGTAATGGAATTAGAGTCAGAGGAATGGCCAGAGCCGGAAATAGAAGCAATTGCTGATGTTGATGCATTTGATACATTCTCTGAATGTTTTAGATGAAACTGCTTCAGTGAACTATTGTTAGAATGGAGAGATGTCTTTGAAGCATGATTTCTACTGTCAGAATTCAAATATCCACTAAGTGTTGAGGTTTGATCCTTTGAGGGTGATAGTTCTTGTAGTTTCTCTTTCTCTAGCTTCGCTTTCTCCTTTTGTGCTTTTTCCTTTTGGCCTTCTTCATACATTTCCCACCATTCTTTATTCTTAGCTGCAGACCTACCAAAAATTTTATCATACCAAGATTTCTTCTTCTTCTTGGCATTGGTAGCTTTATCAGAAGCAGCGGCAGCTTCAAACTCACTGATCAACTTTCTTTGTCTTTCAGCAACCTCTGGATCAGGTTCATCAATTTCAACGAATTCTTCGCTTAATACTTCCCAATCCAGCATCTTCAAAATCTTCGGCATGACTTGTCTGTACTCCATATGACCTTGAACAAACTCTGAACAATCAAAATTCTCTACTTGATTAATTGGTGATAAACCAGCAACAGTACTTAAACCACCGGATGTAGCTCTGTATAGGTATCCCAAAATCCAATCTTTTTTAGAGTATCCGTTGATAAATCTACCACTAACGACAGATTTAGCTAACGCAATTTGATCATCTTTAACAACAAAAGGAGAGCCAAATAAGTAAACATTTTCAACTAATCCAAAATCACCAGTCTTAGCCAATTCTAGTAAGCAACTGTAAATCAATCTGGCCCCTAAACTAAAGCCCACTAACGTGACTGGTCTAACACCTAGTCTTCTTCTTCTTAGTGTATCAGCCAAAATCAGACCTGCGCTCCAAGCTCTATCTAAGGAAACATTCCAAGGATTATCCAAAAGATAACCTAGCTTAGATAACATCATGGGCAATTGAATAGCAGACATCAATGCAATTAAAATTGTACTACCTAAAATCTGTTGAATTGATTGCGTTAAAACTTCACTTGCTAAAATATTAATTGTTTGACCCATAGAAGTTAACATTTCCGGTTCCCATAATAAAGAATATAAATCACCCATAACTGGATCAACTGTACTGAAAGGCAATCTGATATCATCCTTCGTACCACTCATCCAACCTGAGACTGTCAAAATCAAGTTAACTCTGCCGTTATTATGCAATGGTTTAAATTCAAAAGTCTTAACGGGGCCAACTCTGTTGGACATACCATTTTGACCAATTCTCATACCTGTTAAAATACCACCTGTTGTAATAATTGCAGAACCACCAGCACCTGCTAAAAAACCTGAAGTACCACTAATACCAATGGTAGTTAAGCCAGCAGCAACACCAGCACCAATGACTGGAGCCAATAATCCGGCAGATAATCCAATAACTAAACCACCTGCCGCAGTGGCCAGTCCAATCTTCACCATCTTATTACTTTTAAATTTCTTCTTATGTTCATTTATGATTGATTTCTCATTTAATCTTTGTTCATTCTGCAGCATTGCCATTGATTCATCAACTTCTAAAGCATCTGTGATTCTTCTTTCAAACTGAGAAATTTCGATGTGATTGATGCCAATTGCCTTTGAAAAATTCATTAATAGTGTTCTTGATCTGGAATCATAAATTGAGGATTCTAGAACAATTAGGAACAAATCGCAAATCAAAGTCCATCTCACATCAATTTCTAGTCTTTCTTTTTCTTCTTCGTGATCAAAATCAATCATTTTGACATCTGCACCCTTAATATCAGTTAGATTTTTAAATTCATTCGAAACTGTTAAGTTCGTATCTAACCAGTTAATGAAATCCTTTGCTTCGACGCCATGACAACTTAAAACTTCAATCATTTCACGTTCTTTTTGTTCGTGAATACCTAAATGATCATATAATAAATCCATTACAGTCATTGACCACTTGGTAAATGACTTTTGAGCTTTTGCTAACTTTTGCATAATTTTAACAGAGCCTGAACCTCTGATTGCAGTTAATTGCTCATGCATATTAACTATAATTAACTTAACTAAAGCTGCATAGGCAATTTTCTGTGAGCCGGTTAACATATCTTTCATTGTTGAAAGTTGGGTATCTGGACTTAATTCATCTTGATTATCTTCACTATCAACTGAATATAAAGTGTCATGATCATTTGAACTAAAAGAATTCGTGGAATTTAGTTGATGCAATTTTTTCAAGTTCGATGGTTCATTTTTAAATAAATATTGAAACTGTTGGTCCATTTCGTGAAATTTTGTAGCTTGCTCTTCACCTGCTATTCTTGTGTAACCTGTATCTACGTCTTGATTTGCTGTTGAGTTTCTTTTCAATTCTTGTTTAGATGAAGACTTGTTAAACATTTTAATAATCACATTTCGGCTAACTGAGTCCTTCTCATTATTGGACATGTCATCTATTTTCTGAAATTTGTTTCCATCGTTCAATATATCTTTCGAATTATATACAAAAGAGTCGACTTTCTCTCCTTTAAGGTTATAAATATCAGGTAAATCCAGTTGAGTATTCATATCCTTCCATCCTTCATCAGAATCAGAATCAGAAGTTTCTAAGTCAGTAGTCAACGATTCTCTAATATCTACATTATCATGCAATTCAGTCTGTTCTGTGCCTGAAGATTCATTAGAATCCACACCCTGCTTTTTTTGATTGTGATTATCGTCATGATCATGTTCATGCAGATTTTCCTTGGACACAGTGTTTATATCGTGGGATATCATGGTGACGGACTCTTTCTTGGTGTATCTGGATCTATTTATGTGGAATTCAACAATATCATCCAAATCATTACTTTGTGATCTGCTATCATGTTTTTGTTGCTGTTGTTCTTTTTCAAATTGATCTATTTTGAGCTCTGCTGAATTGGGTATATTTATAGTTGTGGGAAGCGTGTTCTGTATGGGACCCTTGTGGCCGTCTTTCAATATGGAGTCTCTCTTCACGGCCGACTGCATGATGGTAGTAAATGTTCTGTTTATTAGTAAAGTAACAGGATTTAACTGCTACTCAAGAAAATGAGCGGTCTTTTGGGGCAGAACAGGGAAAGGAAAGGAAATACTCTTCTATTTACAAGGCAACTCGCTCAATGTGTCCGGATTATGTAAGCAGCGAGGTGTTAACTTTTTGTAGCTCAGGGATTAAGTTTTTTAAAAAGTAGGGATTAACTGGATTTACACAAACTACCCATATCCTTTTGTTGGTTTTATACTTGTATGTTATACTTTGAGGTTGATCATCCTGGAAATATAGATGAGATAAGCTGGAATTCTGGTATCCAATACCGAGCTAATGTACTATTAAATACAATTTAAAACTATTACATGACTATTGATGAATGCCCTAATCTTTCTCATTTTTTGCCAGTATTTGAGATTAAACTTTTAGAAAAAGGTTTCGATTAAATTATAAGAATGCAAATAATACAGAACTATAAACATATCTATTCTTCGTCTTCTTCTTCTTCATCGTCACCAGTAACATTGTAGAATTGTAATTGGTAGTCGTTTTGCTTAACAGAAACGAATCTAATCCAGTCTCTAATTTGGTTCTTCTTTAAGTATCTCTTAGATAAGTATTTTAAGTATTTACCAGAGAACTTAGCAGAGGAGACAATAACAACCTTGGAAGCACCTTCTTGCTTAACAGTGATATCATCACCTAATTGACCAGTAACACCTTCAATCTTAATGTGTTCAACTAAGTACTTAACGTAAGCAGCTGGATCGAAAACACCATTTTCAGTTGGGGCAGAACAATCAACGATGAACTTTTTGGTGGTCTTGCTAGATTTCTTGGTCTATAAATATAATTAATAAGAGTTAGTCATCACTTCTAGGTAATTGAAGACATTCGACAAATTCCAATGATACAATTTTACAATGCAAAACTACAAATCAAATACACATTTAAAAGAAAAAAGTACACCCAAAACATGTATCATAATTGAAGGTCTCATATTACGGATTAGTCACTCATTTATCTATTCAATAATTCTATCTGAAACATTTTCATTATTTCAGAGAGACTTTAAAAACTAAATAAAAGCTCTAGGTTAAACATGACTACCCCATAAAAAGAGAATTTCACTATAACCATGTTCCAATTTGTGCATCATTCTGATAATTGTTAATCGATTTGCAGAACATTGAATTTTTTGTTGGATCTTTCACAAATTGAGAAAAAGAACTCCAAACACTTAACTTATATCGTGAAATTTTTGAGCAATCTGCTCATTTGATCTCTAAATTAGAATTTCAAACATACAATTGGTGCCATTTTTGATTATATGTCTATGGTCTGAAGGTATTTGTTTTAAACGTTTACCGAAGATTTTTAGAAAATTTTTGAAAAATTGGAAAGTCTCAGCCGGAACAGACCCTATATCAGAATTTCGCACTACGTAATGGGGTTGGTAACCCTTTTGAGATGCACGTGATATTTAAAATTATTATATTGATGTTATAATCAAGGCGGGTCCCTCAGGTTCCTTTCTCTCTGTTTACATTTTGTTGAAGGTGTGTTGTAATTAATTGACTATTTCATGACCAATTAAAATATTGAGCATTAGCAATTATTAATTAATGATTAATAACTACGTATATCATAGCGTATCACATAGTTTAGATGTATTGATTAGGAGAAAGATATATATATCGAACTTGGATCTGTAATATGGAACTCACTTCTCAAAAGATAGCTTGGGGACTAATAATTATGGTAGCAAGAAACTTTCTGAAAGCCGGTGAAGAAGTTTATCTGTGGAGCTATATAAATAGCTTTAAAACTTTAGATTCATACTATGTAGATCTTTGGTATTTTAAGTTTTACTAGAAGTATACGATATATTCCTTGCTTAAGAAATGTACCATGTAAAATGGTATAAGAAAATACACTTTAAAGATAGTCAAAGAATTATAAATGATTGAATAGCAATTAGTGTTAAGGGCTGCGACAGAATTCTGGGAGAAACGGGAATACAAAGAATTAATTAAGGTAATAACACAAGAAAAAAAGGCAAAAGCAAGTGAAAACAAATCATAAAGTAAAAGAATAAGTAAAAACAAAATGAATCCTCAGAAATCGAAGAATTCAGTGAAGGAAAACCGAGGCACAAAGATTAAAAGATATTGGATTAAGAAAATACTCTAACGGGGTAGATGTAAAGCAACAAAGCCATAAATAACAAAAGCAAGTAAAATTCCAAACAATTGAGGCAGCAGTAAATAAAATGAACCAGAATATAAATAGATACATTAATAATTAGGGGCAGAAGTAAGAGAGCTTAATAATTACTCGGGAGCATGCAAACATAGTAATGGCTTATAAACCAGAAGCCATTAAAGCAGTACCAATCAAACCATATAGAAAGAGTTTCAATTTAGTGTTACCTTGCCCATTAATAGAGAAATTGGCTGAACCAGCAGCATCGTTGGAAGAAGAAACTCTAACAGTAGAAGAAGAGCTTGAACTTTTGGTAGAACTAAATGAGGCATCAGTGAAGTAAGTATGAGATGAATGAACTGATTGCAAATCAGTTTGAGTAGAATCCACAACAATTAAAGAATCAGACTGAACCTGTGATTTCACGAAAGAATCTGTTAGTGTGCTAGATGGTATTATTGAACCTAGAGTACCAGTAGCAGCTGAAGACGAATTTTCCAAGGTTGAAACTATTTGTAGGTTATTGAAAAATTGAGGAGTTGATGTTAAATCAGACATTATTTTTGGTGAGCGAGTGGAAATTCAAGTGTATATATTTATAACAAGTAAGTGTCACTTATAAAGGATTGAAAAATGAACAGCAAAGGAAATAACAACTTTTGTAGCTATAAAAGGAGGAAATGAAACAGCATATCAAATTAACGTCTGGGAATACGCTAGTTAATATACTGTTGTTGGGATCTTCATAACGACGGATTTGGCAATTTTTCAAGTATAGTGAGATCGAAGATCGGTCAACAAACTAATTTGATTAGGTATCTATGATATCATAGTTTGAAATCACATGCAGGGACAGTTGGAATCGAGACAGCTGGAATCGAAATCCTTCGAATAATTTTAAGTATATATTGAATACAAGTCTTGTCTATTAGTATAAGCCATTGAAGTGACCATCTTTAATAACTTTGTTTTACATCCAACTAACGTAAAATAGAGAAGAGAAAGTTCCTGCATTATGGCTTGGAAAGCGCGGGCTTTTTCTTGCTTAGTTTTAGGGGAGCCGGTAAAATTTCCAGGTACAGGCACAACTGCGCATATCTTCAAGTAAAAATTAGCAACCAACGCGTACCTTTTTTTTTCCGCTTTGCTTGTATCCTAATAATAATAATAATAATAATAATAATAATAATACGTAATCACTGTAGCACAATGAAAGTTTCATGCTTCAGGAAAGAGACAATAATGATCTAACTCCACTGACAATGAATGAATTTTCTGAATCTGGATTGATGTAAAACTTCCCGTCTTTCAATCAATCTCAAAATGAATATATCTTAGGTAGAAGTATATTGTAACAAAGACTTGAATAATTCTAAAAATTAGAGACTAGTAAACGACAATAGATTTTATAGCTTCTTGTAAATTTGCGATTGAAAATAATATATGAGTTAAGTAAGGGGTGGTGACAATTACATATAATATATTAAAAAAGTTAAAAGTATTTTGGCATGAATTCATCCTAGTTTTGTCATAAATGCATTTAAGGCAACTGGATCTTCATTATATGCCCAATACACCAGAATAAGGTAACCCAGGAGGAGTTAATCTCACGTCATAGGTTGGATATTAGGCTAATGTTGCTGGCACGTATTATAGGAAAGTATATTATTAGAGCTATTGCTGTTGTAATACGAGATAGGATGTGGTTGTTGAGATTAATCCAAAACTAGGAACTGATTGGTCTTTATATTATTTAGGTTAGTGCTATAAAAGTTGTTGGGAGTTCTGTTAAATTCTGACATTGAAGTCTTTGACGACCTTCACCTGTAGAACTTTGGTTTGAAAGATGTTCTTTCCTGCAAATGTTCATCTTTGGAAACCACCCATCTTAGTCCGATTCCTGTTAATGAAATTTCTGTACACATAATTGAGGTAGAAATACCCTTATTGTATAATTCAACTATTGATTTTGACACTTCTTCATTTTGACCAATAGAATAGAATAGTGGTCTATCAATCTTATCACATAATATATAGGAATCGACTCATTTAACTATTTCGATTAATGTTGTCATAATCACACGATCACATGGTCCGTCTAACAAATAAAATGTGAGTAATTTTGCACCGACAGCATCATTGGTTATCACAACTTGATTAGAAAAAATCTGAAATTAAACTTGTGGCTTCATGTCATATTGGCTTCATGTCAAACATGTAAACTAAACCTACCTACTTATTGAAGGATTTCCGATATAGTGTAACGGCTATCATGGTCCGCTTTCACCGGGCAGACCCGGGTTCGACTCCCGGTATCGGAATTTACTTTTTTGAATTTTAACATTGATTTTGTTCAAGTCTTGCAAGTATTACTTTTTTTTCTATCTCTTCTGCATCCTTTTTAAACTTGCCAAATTTACGAGATCTAATAGATCGTTCGAAAAAGTCCAATCCCTGAAAATCAAAATATTTTGATCACTAATTTGGCTTTTCCTCTTAGATTTTTTTTCCTTTCGAACGGGTTCTCCAATTTCTGAATGGGTGACAACTGACACTTTGATATTGCGAGAGTTATTGCTCTATAACTGTGGCCATAAGTGTGTGGGATATAAAAAAGGCGTGGGGGCGTGGGGGCGTGGGATGCTTTTGATTTTTACTTTGGTTATTGAAAAGGTGGGATTCTGTTCTAGTATTTACTAGTATTGAAGGGTCATCGAGGCTTACTTTTAACTCTGAAGGAAATCTCTCATAAAAATGTGCTGTTGATTTATTCAAAGAGCTAATTCTCCATTATTTTTGTATTAAGTAGGCCATCATTACCATCTCCATGAATCAGAGCACAGATCTCAATGCTCACATACTCTTTTTCTCTGATTGGTACCTAGCCTGCCAAGGCTTTGAGCCGCACCCCACGATTACTCCAACATTTCAGACTATTAATCTTTCTGCTAAACAAATTGTTTATATGGAGCAACTTTCCTGATTTTTGTTTTTTGTTGATCTATCTTAAACACACATCTTTCTAGAGCATTGAATAATATTTTTATATTGACCATTAAAATGCTCAGAACTCAACTGACAAGGGTTTCTTGTAGCTCCTTTTCACGTATTACAACACTGAAAACTTCAGCTTCCCCACAACAATTGTCCCTCATATCTGCAAGATTTGCTCACTCAGCTTCAAAGTCATTGAAAAATTTAAAACACTCATCTAATAGTGGAGCTTTATTTCTAACTTCAATAGCTATTGCGACCAGTATAACTTTTGCTTTGGCCTTGCCTCTTTCAAATGAAGCTCCTGAAAAGCCAGTTAAAAAAATATTAGTGGAAGAATTTGTGAAACATAATCAACCAGATGATTGTTGGATAGTGGTTAATGGTCAAGTCTACGACTTTACTGATTTCATTAGCCAGCATCCGGGTGGAAAATTTCCTTTAATTAGAAATGCAGGTTTTGATGCTTCTGAGACTTTCAACAAATTACACGCCAAAGGTACAATTGAATTGAATTTACCTAAGGAAAAACATTTGGGTGAAATAGAAGGCAACGCTCCAGTGATTGAAGAAGAAATGGATGCGTTTGAATACCAAAGACAGGAAAATATAGCTAATATTCCACCACTAGGTTTGATCACTAACGTTCATGATTTTGAACATGTTGCCAAAAACATATTGTCTAGATCAGCTTGGGGTTACTATTCATCTGGCGCAGATGATGAAATTACATTAAGAGAAAACCATTATGCCTATCAACGTATTTATTTCAGACCTAGAATCTTGGTTGATGTTAAAAATATTGATACTTCAACTACTATGTTAGGAGCTGAATGTTCTGTTCCATTTTATGTTACTGCAACTGCGTTAGCTAAATTAGGTCATCCAGATGGTGAATGTTCAATTGCAAGAGGTGCTGGTAAAGAAGGTGTTGCACAAATGTTATCTACTTTATCTTCTTGTTCAATTGAAGAGGTTGCTGAAGCTAAAATTCATGGTGCTACACAGTGGTTTCAATTATATGTTAACGAAGATAGAAACAAAACCAAAGATTTGATTCACAGAGCTGAAAAAGCAGGCATGAAGGCTATTTTTTTAACAGTTGATGCACCTTCTTTAGGTAATAGAGAAAAAGATAGAAAGGCCAAAGCTGCTGAAGCCCCTAATGTTGAGTTGGCTCCTGATGCTAAAACCGATGAAGGTAGTTCAAGAGCCTTGTCTACTTTCATTGATGCGTCTTTGAGCTGGAAAGATGTTGAGTGGATTAAACAGCAAACAAAGTTACCTTTATTGATTAAAGGAATTCAAAGAATTGAAGATGTTGTCTTAGCCATCGATGCTGGTTGCTCTGGTGTGGTTTTATCAAATCATGGTGGTCGACAGTTAGATACTTCTCCTCCTCCAGTTGAACTACTAGCTGAAATTGTCCCACAGTTAAAAGCAATGGGCAAACTAAGACCTGGATTTGAAATATTTGTCGACGGTGGTGTTAGAAGAGCTAGTGATATTTTAAAGGCTGTTGCTATTGGTGGCCATAATGTCAAAGTTAATGTTGGTATTGGCAGACCATTCTTATATGCTAATTCAGGTTATGGTGAAGAAGGTGTTAGAAAGTTGATTCAAATTTTAAAAGAGGAAATGATGTTGGATATGAGATCGCTAGGAGTCAGAAGCATCAAGGACTTAGATGAATCTTTCATTGATACTAGACGTTTGATTGGTAGAGATGCCCGTGATATGTTGTACAATCATGTTTATTCGCCATTACAAACCGTGCAATTTGTAAATCATTCTGATGAGTAAGTGATGATCTGAGTTTATTATATATAGACATTTTTTTCTTTAGTATTTCTCATGATTTACAATAATTATTTATTCTTCCATACTATTCATGATTTGTGTTTTTAGTTTCTTTTTTGTTTTTGGGTCTTAAAAAGTACTGATTCAAAAAAAAAAATGTGAAAAGAAAAAATTATATCGAAATACATGTTTTATAGTTAAATTAAAGTAATATACAAAGTAATATGGGTAATATAGAAAGACATAAGTATTATTCAAACTGTATCTGTTCATCTTCATCGTCAGCACCATCCTTTGCAAGATCTTCAGGCTTCACGACATCATTTTCAACAAGTAAAGAATCCATCAACAATTGATTTTTTAACCAATAATATTTCTTGAATTTGCTCAACTTGCTATATTCTTCCTCCAACGAGTCATGAAATTCCACTTGCTTTTCATAATATTGATCCAATCTTTCATAATATTCCTTTAATCTATCCATTGGTAACGTATCAACAAAATTTTTAGTTAGTTCTAATAACTTACCTTGAGAATTATTCTCCAAATCTGAAGTCTTTTTAGAATAATCTTGCAAAATATCATGAGTACCTTTATAGATTCCCTCCGTAATTGAAGGATTCACTTTAATTTTCTTAATTCCATAATATTCAGCAAATTGGTCATTTCCAATTTCTGGTTGACCAGGATCTTTTTCATGTCTGTAAAAAGCATTTGTTAAATCATGATATTTATTGATCAAATGAGTGTTGTCTTTATGTGTCTTATCGCATTCATAAACATCTTTATCTTTCTTCAAATCAAATTCTCTAAAATTATCAAAATATTCTGTTTTTCTAGCATTATTCCTATTCATTATATCATAAGCATCAATTAAATTATTAGATTCAATATCATGCACTGTTTTAAGATGCTTAAGCAGGGCATCTGATCTTGTGAATGATTTTAAACATTCAGGTATTATACAATAAAATGGTTTTTCACCTGTGTGAGTTCGAATATGAGAGATCAAAGCAAATCTACTATGTTGTAAAGTTCCCTTTCGAGCACACTTTTCCCATTTGCATACGTACTCAGCACCAAATGTTGTTTTCTTTGAAGTAACATGTTCCTTAGTTATATGTTGAACCAAATCATCCAATTCTTTGAATTTCAGAAAGCAGTTATTCCATCTACAGTACGTATCTCCATGATTTTCGTCCTCAAAATCTGCCAGATCTTCGTTGTTGAAGAAGTTTTCTGATTCCATTCTATCAAATTGTACTTCTAGTTCTTCGTCTGTAACTTTTGTTCTTGATAGTTTGGGTGTTTGAGCCATGTGTTCCGGGATCGGGAAGTGAAAAACAACTGACTCCTCATCTTGTTCAAATTGCTGCAGATTCATGATTCTTTGTTCTTATATGTACTTCTGTCCCTATATTCCTGGGAAACATTCTCTTAATGATGCCCAAAAACTGTAAGTTAACCTGTAGTTGAACCTCGCTGTCTGCCATATAGAAACACGTACCATTAAGCGAATTTTCATTTTTTCAACTTCAACAACTTTCAGTGAACTAAACAAATAGTCATCGTGTATTTAAAGTTGTTATATTTCTTTCAGTGCTCACAATATATCAGATACAAATCCACACAATCCTCCTATCCATATTTACAAAATGTCTGATTTACAATTGACTATTCTTAAAACCCTGGGCGAAAAGGGCTCCATACAAGACTCTTCCAAAGAGTTCCCAGAAATCGAATCTCAAAAAGTGTTAGCAGCTTTGAATTCTTTAGCAGCTAGATCCATGATCACATACAAGACTAAAGATGCCGATGTCTACGCTTTGACTGAGGAAGCCCAAGATATCATCACCAATGGTTCCCATGAGTATAGATTGTTAGAAAAAGTCTTGGAAAGTTTAGAAGGCTTGAGGATTTCTGAAGTTGAAGGTATTATGGGTAAAAATGGTAAAGTTGCTCAGGGTAGAGCTTTCAAAAACGGTTGGATTGGAAAAAATGGTGACAAATTAGTTCCTAAGGTTTCGAAAGATACTAAAGTTAGTGATGCTACCTCTGAGCAATTGAAACAGATTCAATCAACCGGTGTATTAGATAACAAGAAAGATTTAAATGAATTGAAAAAAAGAAAATTGGTCATTCAATCCAAAGCTTATACTTATGTCATTTCTAAAGGTCCCGAATTTGCTTTAGAAATCAAGCAATTAGAAACGGATATTACTTCAGACATGATTGCTTCTGGCTCTTGGTCTAATTCTTCTTTCAAACCATATAACTTCAATTCTGAAGGTGTGCTTCCACCCTCTGGTGCATTACATCCTTTGAATAAAGTTAGAGAAGAATTCAGACAGATTTTCTTTTCTATGGGTTTCACTGAAATGCCAACTAATCAATACGTTGAGTCCGGTTTTTGGAATTTTGATGCTTTATACGTTCCACAACAACATCCAGCTAGAGATTTACAGGATACTTTCTTTTTAAAAGATCCTGCTTCTGCTAAAGAACCTGAAGATAAGGAATATTGGAATAATATTAAAAAAGTTCATGAAGGTAACTCTTTTGGATCCATTGGTTACAGATATCCATGGAAGGGACCAGAATCTTTAAGAACAGTTTTAAGAACACATACAACTGCTATTTCTGCTTACATGCTAAAACAATTAGCAGCAGATCCTAAACCAACTAGATTATTCTCTATTGATAGAGTTTTCAGAAACGAAGCTGTTGACGCTACTCATTTAGCTGAATTCCATCAAGTCGAAGGTGTTTTTGCTGATTACAATTTAACCTTGGGTGATTTGATTGGCTTCTTGGAACAATTTTTCAGCAAGATGGGTGTCCACGGCTGTAGATTCAAACCAACTTACAATCCTTATACTGAACCTTCATTAGAAATCTACGCTTGGCATGGAGGTTTGAACAAATGGGTCGAAATTGGTAATTCTGGTATGTTCAGACCTGAGATGTTAGAGCCAATGGGTTTACCAAAGGACATGAGAGTGTTAGGTTGGGGTTTGTCTTTAGAAAGACCAACTATGATTAAGTATGGTGTTAGTAATATTAGAGAGCTATTAGGTCATAAGGTTAATTTAGATTTCATTGAAAGTAATCCGGCTGCTAGATTAGATGAAGATATATTTTAAATTTGGTGGCTGAAGGGCCAGTTCCACTACTTTCTTAAAAAAATACTGTATGTATTTTTTGTTTTCGAGCTTTTTTAATTGAATATATTTTATTTTTTTGATATGATATATATTTAGTTTCACTTTCCTTCCTGTTTATGCTTATTTTAATATAGTTGTTTTACCCTAGAGATTACATTAATATCAAAAGAAAATGAAATTATTCTAAAATAATTCACAATGACCATAACTATATCAAATAGACTCATTCACCAAACCCTTTGTAAGATATTTTTAGTCACATTTCTATCAGGATTAGGCAACAAAACCCAAATTGTAGTAGTTCCAGTAAACAATCCAATAAAAAAAGGTAGCACAACAAACGCACCAACATGTTGGGAAATCAAACCTATAATAAAAGGAAAAATGGCACCTCCACTAGAACCAAATGCAGTCATTACAGTTAATGAAATGAATTGAATTTTACGTGGTAATATTCTGGTTGAAACAGAAATCATTAATGGATAAACTGGCCCAACAAACAAACCACATAATGCAATAAAAGCAGCTTCTGCACCAATTATATCGATTACCCAAATAAGTACCGAACAGAGAATAGATAGCCAAATAAATATGAAAGCGCCTCTTTTACAGCCAGTATATTTAAAAGACAATGGAGTTAATACCAACCTTCCTATTGTCAATCCTCCCCAAAAACCCGAAACAATATAACCAGTACTTGATTTAGAACCACCTCTGTAAGTTTCTAAAAAGGTGATAATCCATCCTGCAAAACCAGCCTCTGCACCTTGATAGAAAAATACAAATAAAGCAACTAACCAAGTTTTACTATTTCTAAGAGCCAACTGTAACTGACCTTTAGGTACTATTGGCTCATCCGCTTGAGCATTTATGGTATTACTTTCATTTTCGTTTGAAGTAGAAGGTGTTTCGTAATTATCCCACGGCTTTAAATCTTCATTACAACCTTGAAAAGCAAACCACATATTGAAAAAATTGACTACACTTAATGCCAGTAAAATCAAATAAAAATAACTCCACTTGATACCACTATCCACCATAGCAGTAGCAATTAAAGGTGAAACAGTAGCACCCAATCCATACCCACCATGATATAATCCTAAATAATAAGAGGAATTCTTGAACTTGGTCATGTAAATATTGTGCTGTGATAATCCAATGGCATTTCCAACTCCACCAAAGAAGAATCCCACAACCACTAAAGCAAATTTAGATCCAGGAGAAACCAAAACATTCATTATAAATTGAAAAATGCACCCATAAGAAATTAATTTTTGTTTAGACAACCATTTTTCCAACTTATGGGCAAATAAAGCAACAAGAATAAATCCAACAGCATTAGACATCCAAATTAATGAGACCACAGTGTAATTGATACTATAATATTCCTCAATTCTTGGTAATAACGGACCTGGTGAACCATCGAGAGCACCAACTGTTACAACCCAGAGTATAATTGAAGTTAATCTCCAACATCCTTTTGGGGGATTTTTAAGAGTCATTCCAGATACAGAAGATTCAGAGGAACCATTACTTACTATTGGTCCAGCGACAACCACATTGGAACTATTATGTGAAGACTGTTGGAAAGACGACCTAGTACTAACGAAAAGTCTTTCGGCACCTGAAGATGAGGGAGGATTGATATGAACAGAAGAAGAAGAAGAAGCGGTGATTGCTCTTTTATAGATAGTATTAGCTGGTTTTATGATTGATGGGACTGTGAACTCAACATTGGTTTTTTGGATATGGAATGATGGCTCAGCTTGATCTTTTAATGATTGATCCTGCAAAGAATTCAGCTCAATGTTATCATCACTTCTAGACATTGTTGCTAAACTAAACAATAATATAAGAAAAGACACAGATGTAAAAATTGAAAAGAATGCTATAAAACGTTGAAATAATTATTGAGAAATAGTTTTTTGTGGGGTGGGGGTTACATACCGGGCGGGTTTCCTAAAACTGAATGGTAATGGAGTGTTGATATTTTTAAGGAAAAAGTCAGAAATTAGAAATCAGGATAACCATTTTCAGTTCTTAATGGAAATAATCATCTAATAATATCAACAAATCAAAAATTTCTTGTTAAATACAGTAACCCTACTGCTTTTGGAATTTGGTTACTTAAGAACCTTTCTCCTATTTAATTTCATTAATTACTATTTTGAGAAAAGCAAACTAAATATTTAATTTCTGATGGTCTGAATAAATATTACACTAACGAATAAAATATTAGATATTGGAAGATTATATAGCAAAAAGTCATATTTTTTTTTTTGATTGGATATACACGTTACATAAAAAATCTGCCTAGATAAACAGATTTGATCCGGCAATTGAAACAGAAGGTAGTGGCATTGTGGCATATTATACAGTAGTAGAGCATGATCAATGCATTATGTTTGGCCGGATGCCCCTTTCACTATATTAAAATTCGGCTTGATAAACAAAATAGGAGCTCTCAGATAGAGCGTGAAATGGGCTGAGTCACTATTTAGTATATGTTTCGGCCTATGAAAAAAGTATATTTTCGGTAACCCAAAACAAAAATGCTTAGCTAAATGTTTTTGCTTATTTAAATTAACTCACAATAACAATGCTGCTTCAACTAATTTATGTTGGGGCTGATTAAATTAATTAATACTATAAAGGAGTTGAAACATCCACATAATTACATATAAGTTTTATTACTTAACGTTCATCGTTGTTCTTATTATTTATCCTTCAAATCATAATCTCATTTTATTATGAAGTTAACCACATTAACCACCATTGCGTATGCACTATCTGTATCTAATGCTTTGCCATTAGTTGAACCATTTACTGAATCTCAAGAAGTTGAAGCTGATCCTCAAGGCTTATTATCTATTTTAACCAATTCAATCAGTAAACTAATTGGCACTGATGAAAAGGAACAGGTTTCTTCAGAAGAACTGACTTCTCCAGAAGAGCCAGGAAAACACTGGAAGCATTATGGTAAACATCAAGGTAAGAAATGGAAAAAGTATGGTAAGCATCAAGGTAAGAAATGGACTCCAAAATATCCAGAAAACTCTGATGATGAATTAGCTGAATTGTCTGATGATGAAGATCTAGAGCACCCACGTAAACATTTTAGAGGTAAGCATCACAGAGGTAAGAATTGGGCTGCAAAGCATCACCCTCATTCCGAAGACTCTGATTCTGACTCTGATTCTGATGATGAAGAATTCATGGAAGTTAGAAAGGGTCAAAGAGGGCAAGGTCCAAGAGGTCCACCTAAACACTGGAAACATTTTGTTAAAGAACATGGAAAAAAGTGGGAGTCAAAATATGATGAAGAATATAGAATTTTAGAAAATGGCTCAGAAGATTCAGAGACTCCATCTAAACATTGGAAGCATTATAGTAAGCACCAAGGTAAGAAATGGAAGCATTATGGTAAAGATCAAAAGAAGAAATGGGCTCCAAAAGAAAATCAAGACCTTGACTACCCTGAAGAATTGACACTACAACCAGAAGAACAACCAAAATTGGAAGTTAAAACTGAAGCTTTGATCTAATTTACATTTTAAATTGCTTCGTTGATTTTATTTGGTTGAACTGATTTTGTTGGTGAACTAATATTATGTGCGCTTCTCTGTATCTTGTTTGCTTTAAGTTTTTCTCTTGAGTGTTTTAGTGTTTTAATGTTTTATTTTTTTCTTTTTTTTTCCTATTTTTTTTGTTCTTTGCAGTTCACTCATTACTTTTTATAATTTTTTGACAACACATTTTGTATCTTTTATATGGTATATTTAGCCTTTGTTAATTAATGTATCAATTGGCACTTTGATGTAGTTTCGGATCCGGAGAAAGAATATACGTCGATCGATGTGAATGTGCGTCGCTTGAGATTTCAAGTTTAGGAAACGTAACAGCAAATTCAAAATTCGAAATTCAAACAGTCGTGTCGTTGAGAAGAATTCAGAAGTGATAAATTAAATAAAACAACTTCTAGGCAAATTGAAGTCATTCATATTCAGATAAACTCTTTATATTTATCCTTTATTTGCTCGAACAGTCATGTCCAATTATTCCACCTACACAGTCACTCAATTAAAAGACCTTTTGAAAAGCAGAGGCTTGGAACAAAAAGGTTTAAAGAGTGACTTAATTGCAAGATTAGAAGAAGCTGATTCAATTGAAGCTGCGTTGGAAGAAGAAGAAGAAGAAAAGGAGACCAAGGTTGAAGAACCTGCTGTTCCAATTGTTGAAGAGACTAAGAGTGAAGAACCAGCTCCAGCTCCAGCTCCAGCTCCAGCTCCAGCTACAACTACAGCCACAACTACAGCTCAAGTTTCAGTCTCTGCTGAAGATACTAATACTGAGAAACCTAAAGAATCTTCTAACGAAGTGAAAACCATAACACCGGAAGAATTGAAGGAGGCTGCTGTAACATTATTAAACACGAAGATTAATAGAGCCAGAAAGTTTAATCAAGATGCCGATGTTTCAAGGTTAGAAGGTGATCTGAAAAGAGTTGAAAAATTTGGTGTTGCATTAGATAGTCACTTAGCTGCTGAATTAGGGTTCAATGCACCATCTGTTAAAAGTAACAAGCAATTACACAAGAGAAAGTTCGGTAATAACAGAAATCATGGTGGTTTTAAGAACAGAAACGGTGGTGGTAATAGAAGAGGAGGTTTTAATAAAAATAGAAGAGAAGGAAGAATTTAGAACATGTCTTGTATTAGCTGTAATATCATACATATATCTTTGTAGTACTGTACCATATATCTCGCCAGAAGTAAAATATAAATAAAAATGTGTATTTGTTGTAACATGTAATGGGTCTGCCATCATTATTTTCGTGCCTCCAATTAACTGGGGCTGGGTAAACCAAAGTAAAATAAATAATCAGTATTGTTTATATGCATGGTTGGCCATTTGACATATATACAAGACACAAATTGTACTGAACTCAGAATATACAAAGTAGAACAACTAGTCAGAACCCTGTAACAAGAATGATAGAAACTGATTGGTTAACCAGTAATTATTAACCTACTTTGGCGTTGTTATACGCACATTTAGATCCGACAACCTACGTCTGACCAACAAATCAAAATTAATTAATCTCAGATCAAATAGTTACTATCTTTTGACTTTTATGTATGCAAACACTGCTGCATTGTTTTTATCCCAAGACAAGTACAGTTCTAACATCTTTTTCCCAGCTGCTTTCCTGTACTATCAGGTCTCTTCAAATTCTGCTACAAGCATTCCAATTGTACCCTCACGCATTTCTTCCTTACTCTTTCTCAAATCCATCTCCGGTTTTGATCTTTGATCCATAACTGGGCATAACTATTTTCCAACTGACAATACTCTTCACCTTCATAACACATAAATTAGATCCATTTATTAAGCTTCTACATCTAAAGATATCCTGTATCTAATCTCAATTCAATTTCGTCTGTACTTCTTATATTGTTATCAACACATTGAGAATACCTCCAGATCAACCTGTTGAAACCCCTTTAAAAAAACTTCAGCGTTTATTTATTTAGAGCCTATCCTTGATATACGAACCAACACAAACACACATAATCAACACAAACTAATATATATTGAAGTAATGTCTTATCCAACTGACCAGTATTCAATGGTATACATGCCATATCAACAATCTCAAGGGCAAAACTCAATTCCTCCTCAGAATTTTTATCTTCCAAGTTATTATTATGGCCTACAGCCAAATCAAAGTAATACGTCCAAGAACAATCAACAGATACATGAGGTATTACAATACACTGATGAGAATGATAATGAGAATTACAGTAATAAGGATAGTAATGATGATGATCAGGATGATGACATATTTTCCCACATATCTGCAAAAGATGAAGGTCAAAGTCAACAAGAATTTTTTATTAATATTTACAATTTGCCAACTAAAGAAACTAATAGAAAGAACCTAAGGGACCTCCTTGTATGGATTATACAAAACGATAGTAACACTGATTACTCTACTGACTCTCTGATTACCAGTCTTCAATTGTACAAGTCCAGTGGCAACGATTTCTGCTGGTCCTGTGTGAAACTAGCCAACTACGACTGTCTCCTTAAGCTCCTCAATGCGCTTAATGGCTACTCCTTCAACGGCTGTCTTCTCAACGCCATCTCGCCGCAAGTTTCATCAATTGTTCCACCTGGTGGCCCTGGAGGTCTTCCTACCCATTCTTCCACCAACGCAGGTCCATTCTATTTCTCACCCTATGGTATACCTCCTCAAGGTCCTGCTTCTTTGACATCCTCTCCAATTTCTGTTTCAGCTGTATCATCTCGTGTTGGAATTGTAGATAAAGATGATGCCGAACCAACTGCCACCACACTTCTTTCTGCAGTGCCTCCAAATTCTGGCCCCGTAAGTGCACCAGGCATAACTCAAGCTGCTCCGCCGCAATTAATTACCGCATTGCCAATTACTGAACCTACTGAATTTTACAACATGAATACTGTAATGAATTATCCTCCTCCTCCTCTAGCCATAATGTCATTTTACCCAGGTACATTCTATTCACCATTTTCATTTTATAAAGATAATCCACAGAGTGGTCTGAATGATACAGTAAGAGGTGGCAAACGTTCTTCTTCTTATACTTTTGGTGGCGGTAGCACCAGAAATAGTTCATTTGGTTCAAATACATCAAATTTAGGTTCCCCAAGACAACAACGTCAACAATATCAACAACAATCAAGTTTTCAAAGTGGTTTTAATCCAAGATTCCAAGGTAGTAGCACCAGTAGTTCCAGTGGTGATGGCTTCAATAGACATCTAAGTTCAACTAATACTTCTTTCAGTTATGGCTCCAATCCGAAATTCAGACATTCAAGATCACAATCATTGCAAACGGCTTCCGCTTCATCTTTACAACAACAACGCTTTTACATGCCATATTCTTCTAGTTATAGCTCATCTTTACAGAAAGTATCTCAACCCCAGAAACATCCTTCTGTTTCTCATCATTACCATGGGTTCCGCCCTTCATATCAAAAGATCCTAGGAAATAATTATTCATCAATTCTAAATACAGATTTCGAAGATGAAAGCAGTAATAACAATAATGATACATCGTTACCTGGATCTCCACTACAACCAAGATTAAAAACTTATCAGAACAAAGTTAATTATAAATACAATAATATTTCGTCTAGTCATTATAATAATAGCAATAGTTTACATCAGCAACCACCACTACCTTTAACACTACCATTCAGGCCAAACTTTTATTCACAACCGAATCAAATTGCTCCTCAATTATCGATTTATGATTCACAATTTGATTATACCTCTAGTTTACGTACCCGAACTCCTCGTGGTTTTCATTCTCGTCGTGGAAGTGAATCTCATAGTAATTACAATAATCACAACAATTATCACCATGATACTTACAGTAACATATATTCTGAAGAAGATGACGATTTTTCAAGTGACTCAAACGTTGATGATGATGAAAAGACAACCGAAGAATTAATAGAATACAGCAAGAAGAAATATGTGTCGCCAAATCAACTATTTATTGGTAATATTCCGTTCCATTCGACTTATAATTCCATTTTAGGTTTTATGAATTCTTTAGGCACTGTTCAGCTACAGCAACTAAAGTTGAAAGTACAGCATAATGGAATTTCAAAGGGTTTTGCTATAGGTTGGACCAAATCTTTGGATCAGTCAATTGAAATTATCAAATATTTCAATGGTTCCAAATTTGAAGGTAGAAAATTACTTGTTAGATTCGATAAGAAGCCAAGATTAATTTTACGAAGTCATGAATCAAAGAAAAGAAAAAATGATGAGATGATACTGCAAAGACATCAACAGCAACAAGAACAAGAGCAAGAATATCATCAGCATCAGCATCAGTATCAGCATCAGTATCAGCATCAACACCAACACCAGAATCAAAAACAACAAGTAAGGGTCGGAGATAAATTTAGCATTAGTGCTGATAGTATTTCTAACTTAAAGAAAGATAATGTGAATAGTTCTTCTGATTCTACAGTCAATAACAATGATAACAAGACATTAAATGTTAGAAACAATAGTGAACATGACACCGAAGACCCTGAGTTAATAAAAAGGGAAAAGGAAGTTGCTAGAGAATTAATAAATCATATTAGTAATATGAAAACAAGCTGATGATACTACTCAATTTTAAGAGTTTTCTACTTCGTATTTTTTCTTATTTCACCAGTTTTGCATGTATAGTTGTCATATTATTTATCATCAAATCTACTTTTATTTATGTATTCAAGTTCCATGTATTCTTAACTGCTCTGAATCATTTGATATTTTTTTAGGTCCTAAAATATTTCATTTTGTTAGTTACTATACTATAGCTTTGACATTTTTCTTTATTTTAATAAATTTTTCTCTTTGAATAACTCCCCATTATTATAGTTTTTTTTTTTGCTAGTTTTTTAGTATTACCAGTTAGTTTCTATATTATGTTTATTCTTAATGTTTTAGTTTCTTTACTTTTGATTTTTTTACATTAATCACCTCATTATTTTGGTTTTGTAGCCGACATTTTTTTCACCTTTGATTTTTTTAATTATATGCATTTTTAAAAACTGATTAATGGAAATATTTTAACTATTTCTTTTTTTTTACGTTTTCCTTTTGTAGGCTTTTTACTCTTCTTTATTTTATTCATCTCCTTTCAGCTGCTTTACTACCCCCTACCCTATCTTCTCTGCTTCTGTTTAATTTTAATTGATGATACTACTTAATTTTTATTTACCTCAGTTTTTTGATTTTACAATTTAACTGTAACTACTGCTTCATCTACAATTACTACACTTTAAAATATCATGTAACCACCCTTATTCGCATTATTAATAATGTCATCTTCTTGTTACTTTCTTTCCAATTATTCTTTTTATTATAATTTTAATCTTTTTAATTATAATTTTAATCATGTAAGTTCAATTGTTTTACGAAAAATATTACTTAGCTCTTAGGTGACCAAGTATAATCTATTTTTAGTTAGAGAAATGGATGTTGATAAAAGAAATAATTAGAAAATACTTTATTTATATTGCTTACATTTGAAAGTAAAAATTATTCATTAGTAAACCATCCTTATTTTTTAAAAATACAATCGTCATTATATTACTAAACTTATATATTAAAATTAAAAATATAAATTATAAAAATATGAAAAATGTAATATACAATCTATACTCATGGTTTTACATTCACTCTTATATAAGAGTTTTATTATTAGAACAAATTGACAAATTTGATTAGAAAGCATAAAATTTAAATTAAAAGAAAACATTCAAGCCTGAAAAAAAATGTATCAATAATGTGTGTGCTTAGTCAATTAGTATTTTGGATATACTATGTACAGCTATATCAAAAATACTAAATTAACGAAAAAAAGTAAAGTTAATGTAAACTATGGAAACACAAAAAGAATTCATAAGAATTATTGGAAATACAATTGGTATAACTTTGGAGTTTTTCTTCTCAAAGCATTTTTTTCTAAATGATGAACTGAGCAATGAAAGGGCGCACAGAAAATATGATAGATAGCACCCACTAAAGCAAAGGCTGAAATTTCATAAAAGGTAATCTACTCCGTATTCTTGGTTCAGGACCATTATTATTTGAATGTGGATGAACATGATTAATAGGAGGTAACATAACTTTACCATTACCTGTACTACCTGTACCACTAATATCCATAGCACTTGATGAGCTTATATTAGGGTTATGATAAGGGCTATTAGAAGTAGTTGAAACGGCAGTTGAAGTGTTTGAGCCAGAAGTGGTCGAGTTTTCGACACCATTGCCAACGGCAGAAGTAGAGATACCGGGATTAAAAGCAGAAGATGTAGAAGTAGAAGTTCCACTGATGATCGCAGTTTTATGATGTTGCTGTTGTGGTGAATCATAATTCAAGTTTAAGAAGTCCTGTATAACGTTGTAATAGACCAATTCTAAACGTATAACACCACCACCTGCTCCATTATGAATTTGAAACAATCTTTCAATTTCGAAATCATTATTTATTGGAATACCTGTAACTTGATTTCTTAGTCTCAATACTTTATTGTTTGTTACTATACCAAAAGCTGTTTTTGAATTTGAAATCAATTCAAGAATAGTTGGAGGTGAATTCGTATTTGAAGAGCAAATAAATTTCAATTCTTTTTCATTGTATTTGATAATAACTGTAATTAAATTGTCTGAATTACTTGATGATACAAGAGATGAACTGTGTAAAGAGTGCAAAAGTGGTGGAGGTGGAGGTGGTAGTGAAGTAGACGAAGCGGACGTTGAGCGCAAAAGAGAAAAAGGTCCGTTTGTTCCAACTATACCTGACATCGACGATCTCAAGTTAGGAGGAGGAGGAGGAGGTGGTGGTGGTGGTGGTGTGGGAGTATTAGAGGGTATACGTAAAAGACCGTGACTAGTTGAAGGTGGAAGTATTGATAAAGGAGAAGTAGTTGAGAGAACAGGTTTTGATATGGTGCAATCGATAATTCCGATGTCTGTGTTGAAGTAGTCACCTCTGGCAGAAGGTTGCGGAGCTGGTGACACAGAGCTCAACTTCGAGTTGGATTTGGCTTTGGCCTCTCTGGTAAGAAGAGGGTAGTCTTTATCAACAATGGTGTGAAAAATATCACATAACGGGTATAGAACGGCATTGAAGCCGAAATCTTTAATACAGGCTCCAACCAATTTCTTGAACAATTGGGCTGCGACATAATCGCTTAACCTGTTAACTTCTACAGACTTGGTGTCTAAGTTCTTCACTATAGCACTTAATGTTAAATCACCTTTCAGTCTTAGTTTGATATATGACGTGGAATCAGGAGATAAATGATCGTACCATCTCTCTAAAGCCATTAGAACTGATGAACTTATGCAGTTTGAACCTAATTCTTCCAAAGTATCAAATCCACTAAATCCAACAGTTGTATTAACACTAGTGGAATCAAAACAAGTTTTGGATTTTTTAATACATGATAATAAACTTTGAGCAGCTTCAATAAATCCTTCATGTCCATTTAGTTGGCTTGATGTGGTAATTAAATCTCTATCTCGGTGATGGTTGGGGAGTATTGGAGTAACCAAAGAACCAATAGCTAGTTTGGCAATTTGTTCCTTATCATTTGAGTTCAAGTAATTATTATTGGGGTTATTATTATTATTTCTGCTATTGCTGCTGTTGTTATTGTTATAACTAAACCTTCTATTACTCTCATCTTCTTCAATCATAATTTCAGATAAAAATTTCAAGTTATCGCTTGAGTGATCTATTTTCTGTCTCTTCAAATCAGGCATCATAATATCATCTTCAGGAGAGGAAATATTCATTCTTGAAGAAGGTAAGGAGGAATTTTCATTTGAAGAATCGGTCACTTTATTAGCCAGTCTTTTCTCTGATCGTTTTTTATTTCTTCTAACACTTTGAATTGCCAACCTAACTAATTTATCAAATTCAGGTAAAGTAGCATCAGGAAAATTAAACTCTACCATTAGAGTTCTAGCACAAATATTTATTTCATGATCTTGTTCACTTGCTTTTTTGGAACTTAAAGATAATGATTCAACTAATTGTAATCTCCTTGAGGAGAATTTCTTCCACATGGCTTCATCATCAAAGTGTAATTTTTTTCTGATGACACTTGTTGCACCACTTGATGAATTATTTTTATGACTGCTAATGTTTGACTTGTTGTTACTGACGGTCTCGGAGGAAATAAAATTGTCTTGGAGCTCGTCAGACTCCTCTCGTCTATTAGATAATGCAACTATAGACATCTTATGTAGGAAGAAAGGAGAGCTGGGACTAGTTGAAACGGAGAACAATGTAGAAAAAACAAAGTAAAGCCAAAATGTGAACAAACGAGAGTATGCACCAGGTGGAGGTTTGTAGGAGGTTCTTCCGTTAAGAGTATTGGTTGGAAAGGGATTAAAAACATGTTGATTATCAGGATAGTGAATCATGTTGAATCATCGTCATTCGTTTTTTGAAGATGTGCGGCGCCGACGAATGGACTTTAATGCGACGCGTCGTTTTAAGAGACGTTTAATTGAGGAGGTGGCGGGTGTATGGCACAAGAGGGCTAAGTTAGGACTCTTTGTGTTATCAAATAAGTTAGGTTAACTAGTTTTAGTTTTAAAAGAGCTTATTATGTTTGAAAAACTACTGTCATTATACAATGCATTCAATATCACTACTCCTACTCTTTACACTGTCACTTCCACAAATAAGAGCTTCAAAAGACATACTGCTTTCTGAAGGTTTTTTAGACTTAGGCCCACTATGTGTGAGTCCAAACCCAAGTTAATTATTTTCAATGCATAATACTAATAATACTAACTCTAAAACAAAAACAAAAAATCAACGATACTAATAGGACGATGGATTTTATTTAGAATGCCACAATATAGCCAAATCTTCTTATGAAAGATGTTCCAAACAGAATCAAGTTTGTAAATGCTATTATATTGGCACAGTTTTAACAAAATGTTCAAATTATTGCCAATATTATAATAAGAATACATTTGATTTATTTTCTACTTTGTGTCACACTAATTTATTTGAAAAATCATTAGATGGTTTATTAGCTTCTTCTATTCATAAGAATTTACAATTGGAAATTTTAAGATTGGATTCAGAAAGACAGAGAGAGTTATTGTTGGAAAATTCTGCCAATATTATTTACCATAATTTGGATTTTAACAATCAAGAACAAGAAGAGAATGTGAAGAAAGAAGAGACTCAAGATGTTGATAAATCAAAGTTGTTGCTTGATGGAAGTACTATCTTAAAGAGTAAAACTTTAGAAGTCCCAGCTAAAAAGAAACAGCTTATCAAATCTAAAGAATTGAATAACGAATTTAATTTCTATAGTAATCTAAAGCATCAAGTTCAATTATTTGGCAAACCATGGCCATCTGAAATTGACTGGGAAAGAGATTTGTTAGAATTTGATGATAAAAGTCGTGATGATGATTCTGATTCGAATATGCAAAAAATATCGTTCCCTAAAAATAATAATGCTACTAATACTGTTTTGAAGAAAATCAAAAAAGAAAAGAAATTGGTTGCTAGTTACAACAATACGATCTTGAAAACTGGTAATTCAACTGGTACCGCGGCAAGCACTGTTGAAAAAAGTGAAGCTAACAAATTTAGTTTGGTTGTTGAAAGTATTCTTGCTTGTGCTCTCTATTGGATTATTGCACAGGTTATGGGTTAATTTAATTTTGTGCTACCCTATGTATTTAAATAAATATTTTTTAAATTCTATAATTATATATTAAAAAAATTAAGAACCACTAATAAAAAAAAACATAAAACTATTAAAACACAAGTTATATACGGATCCTAAAACCTCCCAAAAACCGTTTTAAGTATAAAGCAAAAGTAGACACCATGTGAAATGTACAATAAATATTAATAAAATGAAAGGAGATAAAAGGTATGAAACAAAAAACAAGAAAGAAAAAAGCTAGTCATAATATGTATGTAATAAGTCTGGGTTTTCGTTAAAATATCTTAATTAATTTGTAATAGGATAAATAAATAAATGATGGAAAATAAGAGTGGCAGGTTCATAGAATGTTGAACCAGAGCAGTAGAGCGAGGTCCTGAGGTGAGTCGAGCAATAAATGTATATTGTTTTCATAAATCTTTCTTTTTTTTTACAAATGCAAAATTGTTTATATGACGTTTTCATTCTTTAGTGATTGTTTGCCTCAAATTTTACCATCTATAAGCCTAATTACCATCTTCGCTACTTTCAAGAGTAGAACAGCTTCTCTCAATATAATTAATGACTAGTCATTGTCCTCATCCTCAAATGCAGAATAATTTTCTTTACACAACCTCTTTCTCAATTGTTTACCCCATTTATAGAAAACAAAAGGTAAAGCAATCATTGCCGTTGAAACAAATGCCAATAGCCAGGATGCCCAGTGCAATCCTAGTCCTTTATACATCTGTGTTGTAAAGAGACAGACACCAGCACCTCCTGCAGATCTAAGAAACACTTTCGTTGCAAGGGCAGAAGCAGCATATTTGGCATAAGTATCAATAATGTAGTTGTTTATTGAATAGTAAACCAAAACCATTCCGTAACCAAAAGCTAAACCAGATGAAGCAGGACCAACCCAAATAACATGTTTGTATGATGTTGCACCCAAGATCCAAAGAGCAATTGCTGGGAAAGGTGAACCAATCATGGCACCAATTAATCTATCTTCTGGGGTTGGTGTTCTAATTCTACAAAGTTGCATATACTTGTTTTCGATAATTGGTGTGGTAATTAAAGCTGCAGCAGCACCGATCAAAATTGGAATCAACATCATACCAACTTTATCATCACCGTAATCGTATAATTCACCAAAGACAACTGGATAGGCAAAGAAAAAAGCATACAATAATGAATAAATCAAACAGACATAAAAACACATCAAGTCTAGAACTGGTTCAGTAACAACAAACATTAATGGTCTGTAAAGACAAGTGGTGATTAATTCTTTTAAAGATAAACCAACAGCTTCTTGTTCAGTCATAATCTTTGGATTACCAGTTTCTTTTCTCAGTCTTCTGGCTTTTCTCTTCAATATCACAGGCGCATAAGTCTCAGGAATCACTGAAACAACAATCCACATGAAACCTGAAAATGCAAAGTTAACCCAAAAGATTAATGATAATTTACCATAATATCTAGTAATGAAACCCGCAACTAAAGGACCAAGAACAGGTCCACCATAAGGAGCAGCAGCAAAATAAGCAATTGCTTTTCCTCTTGACTCAGTTGGGAACATATCAGAAATGGAACCACCAACATTGGCTAAACCGGAAGCAGAGAAAACACCACAAAGGAATCTACAAACCAAGATTGTACCGATATTTTTAGCAACAGCACATGGTATGTTAAAAATGAAATATAAGAAAAATGAAATGAAATAAACTGGTCTTCTACCAATCTGCTCAGATAAGGGGGACCAGATTAAAGGACCAAAAGAAAAACCTAAAACCATCAGAGAGCACGATAAAATCGAAACTTCAGAAGAAACATTATATTTATCTTCCATCAAACCTAAACTACCAGTAACTACAGAAGAACCAAATGCAACACAAACAACGACAAATGACAAAAGAATAGTATAAATCCATCTCATAGTTGGGTTCCAATTGTGTGGATTTTCAGGGTCATTAATTGTAAATGTAACTAATTCAATTTCAGGATCTAAACCTGTTCCTTGTTCATCTTCTTTTTCTTCTTGCTCTTTTTCAGTAGATGAAAAAGACCCTTCTTGATCTTCTTGAAAATTATGAGTTGAGGGCCTATGGAGTATTCTAGACGTGTTTGTTTGAGATCTACCTATAATATGTAAAGTTTTCACTGGAACTAAACCAGTTTCAGTTTCCATTGTATATTCTTCAGGAAAAATTGGGTTTGAGACAGCTTGAGGTCTATTCACATCCAATTGAGTAATATTTCTGGTCAAACCTTTACCTTTCATAGACTTCACAGTTTCAGTTTTAACCATTTTTAAAGATTCAACTCTTGAAAAAGTTGAAGACAAGGCACCATCACCTGACAATTGTGATTGAGCATCTTCAGGATCATATGCTTGTGGAGAAACTAAGTCCAAATCTGATTGAGTGTAGGGTTGATTTGGATTTTGATCTATATCCAGAACTTCATCAGAAATTGATGAATTCAGTGAATGAATTGAATCAGCAGCCATTTGTATAAGTGTATTTAAAAATATGTACTAAACTGAATCTAACAGACTAAAACGCAAAGTAAAAAACATAAAAAGAAAAAAAAAAGAACACAAAGAAAAAACATATGGGAAAGTAGAGTTATTTATATACAATTCCGTACATCCATCAAATTCAGCAAAAAGTAATAAGAAAAAAAAATAGAGGGATATTTTAAGTATTTTTTTTACTTTGTGTAAAATCCTGTCGTTTCCTTAGCATATTCAGCCGTTCGAAGCCGCAAGTTTGCTGCCTTTCATTTTAGAGCCAATTTCCTGTTTTGATTATAAATTCTGTGTATATAAAATAGTTATACAGAATTATTCCGCTTCAAGCGGCAGATTCAAATCATATATAGGGATCCGGAAAGTAATTAGATGAGATGAGCTGTATTTCGATTTAGAAATTTTTATTTTTACAGACCCTGAATTAATTTTCACTAAATAGTTATGACCGTGTTCGGAGAACCGCTGTCAGATTCTAGAAAAATCCTGTTTTGATCTAAACGGATTTTAACTGAGTTGTAAATCGCTAAAATTGCTCAATATAAAGAAAAAGTATAAAGATATAACAAACTTCATCAATTTTCATTTATATTTTCATCTTATTAAGTGTCCCCCCCCTTATACAATTAATTGATGTCTATTTTTGTAACGTGTAGAATAGTCTTAGTCTCAGACTCATGTGATGTAGCTGCGTGTGGCAAGAACACCTGCAAAGAATCAATGCACAGAAATCCGAAATAATTAGAAAATTAATTCTTTTACTATATGATGTATCTTCTGATTTTAGATTTGGACTTAGAATTGAGTATGCTTTTTATTTTCATAAGGAATAGTAGTAAATAGTTGAATTTAGAATTTTACAGTTTTTTTTATTTAGATATGCGTTTGCTTAGATTAAATATATGTTTTTATTAATAGGAAAGTACCCCCCCCTCCCCCACCCAACACATTATATAGCTTATTATTATGAAACTTAGATTTTTTCCATTATAATATCCTTAATTAAGCTAAAGAATATTAAGCTGTCTAGCATGATGCTAGGCGTAGCATTATAGTTTATATTTTTTTACAAATAGACAGCATCCTTTCTCAACTCCTGAACCATTTACAATCTCAATTCTTACAACAAATTCTTGTTATAACTCGATCTATAGAATATCTATAAAGTAACTGTCATAAAATCGTATATGTTTAATCCAGCTGTCTTCTCATCAGCCACAAATATCCTTGTCTTTGTGTCGTTGCAGCCGTACACACTTATGATTTTCAGCCATACCATATTCAACTACATTCCTGCAACGGAAGCCTCATCCGGGTAGCATTCAGCCATAGAAGAGCCCATGTTATTACGGTCATATCAAGTTTTTAAGTCCAGATCACCAAAATTCAACAATCAAGAGAGTTAGTTATTTTAATTAAGATAAAAATTGAGTTGTTAAAAAGTGAAAATTTTAATTGCTTCAATGAGCGAATAAAATAAACTTGGTGAAGCTCAACTTAAGAAGGTTCAATTTCTCAATCCACGGAATGAGAGATAAAAAGAATACCAGACATTTTTACTTTTGTTTTGAATTTGAACTGATTCAGGCTTTAGCCGCGCACTGAACTATTTCTTAAAAAAAAAATCACCCGCCCGATTATTGCACCTGCGCCTCATTTCTCTTCGGATTTATGCTATCTTTTTCGACTTTGGCTAATAGTAGAAAATAATTGAAAACTACGCGGCTTAAGCTCGATTTTGTCTATTAAGACTTGAAATTTGTACTTTTGAATGTTTGGTCTTGAATCTGTAGTTGCATCTAGTTCATTTGTTTACAATATTCAACTCATTTCTTAATTGAAATATGTATCATAATTTTGAAAATAATCATTTGGAGTTAGTAGAAGTTATAAACAAGCCTTACGATTCTGAGTTCGATACAAGATTTTGGGAGCAAGCTGAGCTAGGTTGCTATAGTTCAACAAATAATACACCTAAAGACCAGACGATATTTCTTGTTTTTTTAAAAATTACAGATAATAATTTAACAAGAAATTGAAATCGGAAGTAAGGGGAGTAATACAGGGTAAGTCCTCCTTTATTAAAAGAACAAAACAGATCTTGAACAAGATGGCACTACCGATTTAATTGAATTTCTGTATAATAACGAATACTTGCTAACAGGTTACCTGAGCTTTTTGCGATATCCATTACCTTCAAAAGAGGATTTCATTGAGAATAACGAAAACACATTGATGTTTTTAAATGATCAAATGAAATGTATGCCGCCTGCTTTACAATATTCTGTGTGTGATAGAATTTCAAGAGGCATGGTAAAATGGTATATCGAGGACCTCAACATTGAACAGTTTAAGTTTGATCTTAAAACTTGTGAAACTAGAGTGCATGATTTGTATACTGCTTTACGGGAAACGGCCTACCCCATTTCATTGTTAGAGGTAATAGGACCCTCTAATAAAGACAGAACATTTACCGAAAGAATCTACAGATGGACTTTATCCTTACAAGCATTAAGAATTTGCTCAAATTATGAGATTGATGAATTTGTTGAAACATTAACCAAACAAAGGTTTTTGTTATATACATTAGAGTATCCAGAATTATCCAAAAAATTGAAAAAAATTAAAACTGATATTGAGTATGACCCTGAGACCAAATTCACCCTAGTGGAATTACTATTAAAAATACTAACTGACAAAGAAGCCAAATTAGATATGATATCAAAGATAACGTTGGGAATTATGAATACCTCTGATTGGATGTATTCTAATGATTTACCGATTTTATTGCCTTCTAATCCAGTTTTAGTTAATCAAGAAGAACTCTATTCCCTGTCCGATATTATTCCAAATCCAGAATTTGCAGTGGAACCGCAACATGGAAGTCAAGTGATGTATGATCAATACTACAAACTAGCCTCATCAATGATTTTTGATGCTACTATACCTACTGGAGTGTTGATGACAGTTCCTGAAACTCACTCAAATTTCACTTCAAGTTCAAAAAGTGCCATCCCTTATAATTATATCTCTTCTACAACCACTGCTCTGCCAACAGCTCCAAGTAGTGTATCTCAAACAACAACAGCAACCAAAACTTCCAAATTTGCTTGTCTCTCTCCATCTCCAGATTATCTGAAGTTAGAACAGGAGATTCTTGCACTTGATAAGGTCCCATTGGCTAGTTCAGGCAAAGAACTTATTGCCGATCCATCATATAATTTCTATGACCAATTATTTGCAGAATGTGGATTATGCCAAAGGATTCACCCGAAAGGTCACCATATAGTCTTCTGTACAGCATGTCTTATCAATCACCCAAAAAAACTACATATAGGGAGATTGCCACCTAATGTTACTTACTGTGTAGCATGCCAACTTGCTCATGTTACTAATGTCCATCCTATAATTAATGGTAGAACCCTCAATGAATCAGTTGAAATTAGAAGGAAATTGTCTTCACGAAAGTTAGTTGGAGTACATGCAAGTTATGAAAAACAACATGCAAATGCTCTAAGAAAGCACAGATCTCGTGGTGGAATTATTCTCTCTTCTTCTTTAAACAAGAAAATCTTTAAAAAAATTGGAGCCAGAAAAGTTATTAGCAATGCTAATATTAGAAAAGCTAGTAACAAAAAGGCTAACAGAGCAAAAAAGGCAAAAAAAAGGACGTTCAAAACAGTCAAAAGATTAGAAGATAAAAAAATTACTGAAACTAAACCTGGGTGTTTAAGAAATTTTTATTCACAGAATGTCCAACTATCTGCATCATTAAATACAGTTCCAGAAGATGAATCAAATAGCAAACTTGTTTCATTACGAAAAAGTATCAATGATAACTATGAATCACCATTATCGTCACCTAATTTAAGTAGATTGAATAATACTTTGAAGGAAGAATCACCAGAAACCCCTTCCGCTATTTCAAATATTGCATCATCTTCGACTTATATGTTACCCCCACCTCCACCTCCAGACCTACCAAATGAACCACTAAGTCATGCGCAATCATCTGTACCATTACAACAATCATTACTTAAAAGTCCTGTTTCTAGGCCAATAACAGAAAGACATTCTGTTCATAAACCAATTACTTATTTAAATGAGACACATAATAAAAATAGTGAGGAGTTATTTGGTTTTACATATCGACATACACAATCTTGTACTACTGATAATGACGTTGGCAGTTTAATTCATAGGCCAACTCAACCCAGTGGTATTGATTCTGACTCGGTTTATATATCACCTTCTAGTCCATCACTTGACTATTTTCATAATATTTCTAAACTACCCTCTCACTGTTGATTTCAAATTGTGTTGTACTTTTGTTAACATTCAGTATTGATTTGACTTTTTGGGGCATGTTTACTGATGTGCATGATAAATTCTCTGTTTGCTATTTATTAATAAGCGTTTATTTTCTAGTCATACATGCATTTTTATATTTCTCCATTTATAATTCCTTTGCATTCAAATTATTTCTTTTGTCTATGGTTAGATTAGACCTTTTGCGCAATATTTTTTTTAGGTTATGAAACATTTTGTTTCTTTTGGCTTTTTTGTATTTATTATTGTCAGTGGTAAAGTATAAGTATGCAGCATATTCAAATGTATTAAAGAAATCGAATAGTATAACTAAACAAGAAAACAATTAAGTATAGAGAAAAATATTATACAGCCAAGAGAACAAATTACAAAGCAAAATTAAATGAACTAAAAATAAAATAGATGAAGAGACAACCAAGATCTTTCACCAAATGTTTAAAATGAAATATAACCCCAAAATGACAAGCAGTAAATGAAAAAAGATCAAAAATATATGAATAAATAAATTAAATCACCAAACCTTTTCCCAAGCATGTTTCGTAATGTTTCTGTCTGGATTAGGTAACATAAACCAAATAGCAACAGTAGCACTGAATAAGGCAATGAAAAAAGGCATAACAATGAATGCACCAGCATATTGAGAAACCAAACCAACAATAAATGGGAAAATAGCACCACCTGAAGACCCGAAAGCGGTCATTATTGTTAAAGAAATAAATTGAATCTTACGAGGAAGAATTCTAGTAACGACGGTAATCATTAGAGGATAAATTGGACCAACAAATAGACCTAAAAGCGAAACAAAAACAGCTTCAACAATAATTGCATCTATAACCCATGCTAAAATACAACAAACAATGGAAGCTATTAGTAACAAGAAAACACCTCGTTTTCCACCAACATACTTATGGGTTAATGATGTTAAGAATAATCTACCTAAAGTTAGCCCACCCCAAAATCCAGAAACGATATAACCAGTACTTGATTTAGAACCACCTCTATAATCTTCCAAGAAAGTGACAACCCAACCACCAATGGAAACTTCAGCACCCTGGTAGAATAATACAAAGAATGAGACTAACCAAGTTCTGATATTTTTGATTGCTAATTGTAAATCACCTTTTGGGATAATTGGTTCAACAGATTCGGTGGCCATTGGAGCATTACTGGATCTTGTATCCCTATTAACACGCTCGAAATCACTAGTGTAAACAGAATTACCGCCAATTATACTTAATTGCTTATCAACTTCTTCTGAGGGTGTAGCTATTGGAGAATTATCTTCAGTTTTGGTTTCCGTCTGATCAAAGTGATCCCAAGGTTTCAAGTCCTCATCACAACCCTCAAATGCATAGAACTGATTAATAAAATTTAGAACTGATAATCCTAATAAAATGAAGTAAAAATAACTCCATTTAACACCCGAGTCGACCATAGCTGTCACAATTAATGGAGAAACGGTTGCACCGATACCATAAGACCCATGATAAAAACCTAAGAAATGCGACGCTTTAGTGAATCTACTTAAGAAAATATTATGTTGTGATAAACCAATAGCAACACCAACACCACCAAAAAAGAAACCGAAGACAACTAGTCCGAATTTAGAACCTGGACCAACGAAAGAATACATTACAGCTTGTGCCAATGAACCACAAGAGATCATTATTCTTTTACCAAACCAACCTTCTAACTTATGAGCAAATAAAGCAACCATGACAAAACCAACTGCATTAGACATCCAAATTAATGAAACCATAGTATAATTAATTCCATAATATTCTTCAACTCTTGGTAACAAAGCACCAGGAGCACCATCACTCAATCCAACAGTTCCGACCCATAACATTAATGAAATCAACCTCCATTGATTTTTGGGTGGATTTGATAGAGTCATACCGGAAGTAGCCACAAATTCTTTTTCTTCTTGGGAAGACTCAACATTGGAATCAGGAACTGTCGATTGTACTTGCTGTGGTGGAGGAACTAGCCTGGTCGCTAATGAAACCTGGTCAAAATATGAATTATTTGTTAATTCAAAGCCTGGTGTAGTTGGCAAACTCTCTGGAATAGGAGGTGGGAGAATAGAATTATTAAAACTATCCAATGGAGCAACAGATTGGTTTTTTAGATTAAAAGTACCAGGCTCAAAATATGGTTTTTGTGAAACTGAAGCTCTTCTATAAGCTTTACTGCCCTCTTGAAGTGAATCAAACTCTTCTTTAATCTCAGCTTGGGATATACCAAACGAGACTGTTTTCTTCTGAACTGGAGAATAATCAGATGAATCTTCTACTCGCTCTTTAATAGCGTCAATGGAATTTAATTCTATTTCTTCAGTTCTTTCAACTGGTTCTTCATTGTTATTTGGGTTCTTATCTCTAGTCATCTTTTAAAAACACGTTTTTGACTGACTGATTGAATACGATCAAATGATCACAAAACGTATAATGAACTAAAATTAAATTTGTGAGTGATGTACGTAAGCAGCAAAAATTTACAAAAAATGAGTTTAACTAGGAATTCAGGATTAATTTATATGGCAAAAAAGAATAGTGGAGCTCCCTTTCATAAAAAAAGCGCGCTGCTCCACGGGTTTAAAAAAAAATTTGATTTGCCGCCGCAGGATCGAAATCTCTTGGCCTGCAGATTATTTGTAGCTACAAATTGAATAATATTAATATGTAAAGGACAATATATTGTATTCTATTTTAAGTGATAGGTTGGTATAGCTCAAATAACAATATGTATCACTCTTTGCACAAAGGTCAGCACTGACAAGTTGTTCAATATTAAGACTTTTCAAACTCATTCTGCGTACAATTCAAAATAAGATCTGAAAAATCAGGTCTGAAATAATATTAGATCCTCGCAAAAAAGATTAAAAAAATATAAAGGAATGTAGTTGCAAATTTTACTGGATTTGTCATTGGATTCTTGTTATTACAGGGGAAAGAATAAAAGGATCCTAGAAAGCATGTGCTTTGTATTTAAAAGAATGAATATTGAAGTCATACACTTGATGTTTGAAAGCTTACAGATTGCAAAATTTCTTTCGAAGCTACCAATCCCAATTAATTTCAGCTGACTCCAAAATTTTTAAAATATCTAAAATTTATTTATATTATAATTCATTCAAAGTTATCCAAAGAGAATTCTCAAAAATAGCTTTTATTGGATTAAAGTAAAAGTAATAATGTTTACTATCTGTCTTCTTATGCGGCGAGCTAAAAATGTGAGGCTTGCGGAAGGATTTCCTAATTAGTACTAATTAGTAGGAAATCCGGGGTGTGATTTTATGTTTTTCCGTGACATATATCTGACTGTGCGCGGGTCTGTTTTAGACTTTTTATAAAGATAGAAGACTAGCAAATTAGAAGGACATTATTCCGCTTTTTGGATTTAATTAATGTTAACTTAAAATAAAATAATTAATTCAAATTCACCTTCAAGAACACTGTAACTATCATATATATATATAATATGAATGGTCTGAAGCTGCTATATGACGATTATGTTTGAAAATTTAATTTCGGTTCATTGGAATGAATCAAATTTAATTCGTATCCAATCAACTTCAATTAGAAGAAATAAAATTATCGAAATACTCCATATACTGAATTAATAGTTCTTCTCAAGATCTGATGATAATTAGAAGTAATGATCATGCACCTTTTAGGCTAATTGTTGGTGGAGAAGAGTGAAGTTGTACGACATGTATTTCTGTTCAAATCTAAATTACGCTACTGTATCAATGACAGAATTGATCCTGAACAATTGGTATGCAATAATATATTCATAAGGATATATTCAGAGATATATAGATGCATGTCGCACTTGAAACAGAGATAATAGCATACCACAAGATCATATGGACGGAATTAAATGGAAAATTTTAACGAAAATTATGGGGAAACAATGAGGCTCTATCGTAAAGTTGACTAAATAATCATTTTATATACCACATGCGGGAGGGATCCAGTAACTTGACAGGTACATGCATAAATATATATTTGGCGTCTTCTGGTTGCAAAATTTAAACTCAAAAAACATTTACCGAGTTTTCTATCTCTGGCTTTAAAGATCATGATCTGCTGAAATCTCCTCTAACTCTATTAAGTCATTTTTATCACGTCGACCATCGAGCTTACGAATTGAGAGATTATATAATAATAACACAACTACTCGGCCCATCACAAAATTAGCAATATTGCATATGTAAGAAAGTCGTATAGTAAATGAGTGCAATGGAGAGTGAAGGTCGAAAATTGTAAAAAAAAATAAAAATATCAACTGTTCAACAACCATATGCAAGTTCTACAATAAAAATAATGCTATATCAAGCTGTGATTTTTATAGATCCAATAAATCATGTATATATTAACTTTTGTAAAACTTACTTAAGAGAAATAAGCTTGTCAAAAAAATTTAATGGACGAGTTGGGAGTTGAACCCAAGACCTCTCCCATGCTAAGGGAGCGCGCTACCAACTACGCCACACGCCCAATTTCTTGCTGAAAAAGAGCCATAATATATTTCATACACATGAACTAAATTTTGGATTTCAACGATTTCTTGGTTAAATTTTCTTTTCAAATGTGTTCAACTTCAATATTCATTTTAGATTTTAGATTTTAATCAAGATGCTGCTCTTTCATAGTAAAAAGTGCATTATTGGCCTATTTTACATATATTTACTATTTAGCACAAGTAATGTGTTTATAGATGTTGATATAATGTGTTTTGTATTTGAAAACAAAAGGAGTGGCACATGGATGGAAAAGTCTATGTATTTTCAGGTTCTTGTAAGAATTACAGATAAGATTATTCTATGCTGAAAATATTAATGTTATGTGTAGTACAAAAAACAAAACAGCTTAAACCATCAATTTAATAGAATTAATAATGTCCAAAAATAATACAATACCAAAATATGAACTAAGATAAAGTTCAGTAAAGTAAATGGCATAAAGTAATGAAAATTATAAAAAAACATCAAAAAAAAAATTGAAAACTCCAGTTGGTATGAGTGAAGTATACCTTAAGTTTCAAATAAACATTAATTCTAAATAAAGGTTTTCTTAGCAACAACATCTGAAACTCCTAAAAGACTCAATTCTTTATTGTGATCTTCAGTTAGACGTAGTTCCAATCCATGAACTGGTATATTATCTAAAGCATCTGGAATAAGGAATTCTACACGATATAATGTGTGTGGAAATTTGGGTAATAAGAAGATCAAATGATCAATTGAAAAAATATCAGGGTTGTCTTGACAGTCTGCATGAATATACAAATGCTTCAATTGCTTGAAATTAAAATTGAGAAAATTATGAGATAAATTAGGTGAGTGCACAGTTAATGAATCTAACTCACAGTCAGAACAGACATGATTCAATAGAGCAGTATATTTTTCTGTGTTAGTTATGAATATGAATGCCTTGAGAGATTCAGGCAATCTGTTCTTATAGCTTGCATCTCTAACATCAAGCTTCAATTTCGTAATGTAAGGTGGAAGGCACTCCAAATTGAAAACAATCCCGTATCCATAAGCAGAAAATGCAAACTCTTGAAGATGCTTTAGGAACGAAAAATTTAAATCTTTCCAAGGAACTGCACTGACGACTACATCAAGTGATTGTAAAGTGAGTGGCAAACTAACTAAGAAATCCCGAGGAAAACTACAAAAGCTCAACTTCAAACTAACTTCTTGAAGATTTACTTGACTGGGTAACTCATGAATTCTTGGGAATTCCTGATCATTACAAGCAATAATATCTAGTTTTCTGACATATTTTGGAAAAGTTATTATGTGGCTAAATTTACATTGCTGCAGAACAATTTTTCTAATGAGTGGAGGAAGTTTGATTCTATTATTCACATTACAATTAGTTAGTGCTAAAGTCCGTAAATTTGGTAAATTGATAAAGAAATCAATCTCTTTGATCACCCAATGCTGCAAGGCTAGTAATTTTAATTTTGTAGAAGAGAAACTTTCAGAGGAGACGTGAGTTAAAGCGGCAGCAGTAGGATCCATATTCATACCTAAGCTGAGATTATCTATCTTTTCATATTCAGAAATATGACAAGCTGAAGCTGGTATTCTTAAGTGAGACGATAGTGCACTTATTTGTGGCTTAATGACTTTGGTTTGATGAAGGAATTGATCAAAATCGATATCGGTATGATTAACCGGATTCTTCATTAATCTTAAAGAAATATTAAGTGAAGGCCGTTTACTAACAACTTCTTCAATATTGAGAATTAAGTTCCTTGGTATTCCATTGTCGTCCGAGGGGACTAACATAATTATAACAAACTTAATTTTATCTGAAGTAATAATAAACTGTAAAACTAGATGTAAAAAGCCAAAAGAAGCTTCATTAAATAAACTGGTGATATTAAATGCCTGCAGATTGGGTAGTTTTCCATAAGAATGTAGGTGTTCACCAATTATGGCACTTTTAGAAAGTGTGATTTCCACTTCTGTTATCTTAGGTTTGGATCTAGGAAAATCATGTACTAAAGAATGCACAGTAGTATGATTTATTGTAATTGTTGAAACCAAATCAAGAATTTGAGATAAATGCCCAGATTTTTCATATTCTGAAGAAGAAGTAAAATATGCCCTCCCAAATTTTATCTTTTGCTGCTTTACAAAATTGATAAGATTATCACATACCTGAGTTCCTAATTTTAATTTACCTTCATTATCTTTTAACTTCAAAAACACATTCATTTCATTTGCGATCAACTCGATACTTCTTTTTCTCAGTATATAAGTTAGGATATCATCTAGTTGAGTATTGCTTCCTATAAGTTGAACTATTTCTCTTAAATAGCACGATTCTTTAATTATTGTTCTCCATATTAAAAAGAAGAGCTCATAAGGCAATGCATTTAGCACCTTTTCGAATTTTTCCTGATCTAGATTGACGTCAGAATTAGAATCTGAACTAATTATACTCTTAATTGTGTGACACATCGAGTTTAGAAGGTTTATAATTCAGAACGGAAGACAAACATTAAAAAAAAGGTCAGTTGAATTGAAGGCAAGACAATCTTTTGATAATGAGCAAATAGTGCGAAATGCCGGACATACGCCCTTGCGCAAAATCTTTATTACTAACAAATCAGCTACAGGCTATTCTCAACCAGAACTATAAACACTATAGCTAGGATTAAGCACGACTATAGCTTCGATGTCTAGAAAGCTAAAGAAGCTGAATTATTGGACGAAATCACCAGAAGATGTCAAGTTCAAGCTCATTGTGACAGACTTACCGACAGAACTCCATTTAAAGATATACAAGATCATCTTGTTTAACGAGCTATACCTTAAAGAACTTGTTTATCAAATTGGACAGAATTCATCGCTGGATTGGATCATTTCAGAACTAATTTCCGAACACAACTTGATTGTTTATGGACAAAGAGAAAATAGTTGCTTTGTTGAATTAGAAAGTATGAAAGGTCGTCTTAGTACGGCGACCCCAGCTTTTTTTATCTTTTCAAATTTTATTAAAGAAAGAAGTCTTAAGTTTGCAAAAACTATACTCAAGTCACATGTTTTGTTTGGGCTTCCTGAAGAAGTGTTGGAGCTTGTTAAATTTTCATCTGAAATAACGGTAACTGATGAAGATACAATCGGATTATTCAATCGTCATACAGAATTGATACCCATGGTCACCGAGTTAAGTATTGGTCTTATTTCTTATAGGCACATTAGAAGCTTTAGGAAATTGACCTCTTTAGAAATTAAAATTGATAGTTCTGATGTATGGACGCAGGTTCTTCTTCTTAGAATGCTCAAATTTTTAATTCAATCTCAATCTACCAAATGTGTGAAGTTATTTATAAGATACAATTTTTCTCAACCCTTTTCTGATGAAGTTATATCTTGTTGTGATAGTTTAGTGGATGATTTACAGATTCAAGTTTTACTTAAAGTTGATGTGAAGGGTAATTATGTGAACTATATTAGTTGCAGGAATTCATTGAAATCGGTCAGTACTTCTACTATTGCAAATGCACTCAAGTATATTGAATATGACAATCAAACTGAATTCATTCAATTTGGACTTCGTTCTGCAAATGATTCTAAAATGGGAACAACTTTTATGTCGTACAACCCCGAACATTTATCATTACGTGGTTCTCCGAATGATTCTAATGATCATCTGCTTTTACTTGCGTGTTTAAAAATTGGAAATTTGAAACAGTTAAAATCCGTTTTCATTTCTGGAGTGAAAATAATAAAAGCGAATGATATTAATTTACCTTGCACTTTAGAAGTGTTAGAAATTTGCCATTCTTTGTTCAAAGGGATGTTGCAGATTCCAAAACATTTGAAAATTTTGAAAATTGTGAACTCTCCTATAATGTTTGAACTTTCTCCTGAACATGAGCTAGAAGATATTTCATTATGGCCACTAAGTTCACTGATAATAGAAGATTTTAAATATTTACCACCAAGTACTAAAACAGTAAGTCTTGATCTCTTCCGTTTCTTTCATGATGGTTCCACGTTCTCTGTTCTTAATGGTGTTGATAATTTAACACTTAAACACTATCATCTATGCCCAAGTCCAATTCCCCAGATTATACCAAAATCAATCAAGAAGTTGACCTTATATCCAAACAAGCTACATGCAATTCCTAAAACAATAAATGATTTAACCATCACAATTGATTCCAATACTTTTTCAGAATTCTTAAGTATAATTGAACGATGCGATTTGGAAAGATTAACTATATATACCAAAAAACTATATCAAAACTGGACTGCTTTTGAGTTCAGAACATTGAAAGAATTATATCTTTATATCGATTGTGAAAATAATCCTGAGTTATATGATTTTAACCCATTTGGTTTAATTGAATTTAAACAATTTCCTAAAAAGTTGGATAGATTCGAATGTTATGTTTCTAATAATCGATTGACCTTTGATTTTCTAGTTCCTGAAAGCGACTTGAATAGGTTTCTGAAAATGGGAGCTTCTGATGTTAAGAATCACATTCGAACTTTCTAGTGTCTACTTTTTTCTCTCCTTTCTATATAATTTAATTTTATTTGTGACTTCAATAAATCTAACAAACCAAGAGTAAAAAAGTTCCAGATTCTTCCAGACAAAAGAAATGACAATATAGAGCAGTTTGGTACAGAGACTTATTGAGCTAATTAGCCCAACTTAATTTTTGGAAAGGCAAATACTATTTTTACCGAGTATACGATAAACCAACATAAGGCCATTAATAATCAGGCCAAACATTAGAAGAAGCACAATAAAAACCGATTCCAAAACAGAACATATGACTCCGCAATTTTCTTAATTATTTTTGACTATAGTCATCTTTAAGGAAAATGGGCCCTTTGTATTAAGCTTCAATTATCACAATGGCAATAAATCACATTCACGACACGAATCTGGACATTATCTCTAACCCTTCACATATAAAAAAGATAGTTTCTTTCCAGGTGATCCACACCAAAATAGAGAGCACACAGAGAGCACAGCCTTCACCACAAAGACCGAGATACCATATAGAAGATACTCACTTCACTGTATCGAAACACTCTCTAAATGAGTCTATCATACCGTTATAGTATAGAAACATTTTTAATTTAGTTTTTCTCCACCAATCATTGAAAGTTTGCCAACTACCCCAGGTTATAAACCCAGAGCAGACGACTACTTGAGTTAATCATCTTTGGCATCAATTTTAATTCCTCCAACTCGACAACAGCAATATCCATTAGTTGCTAAATCAGAAGATGGTGATGTTATTGTTCAACCAGAAAATAAAGGCATAACTTTATCTAATCCACTAAATAACAACTGGAGATTGGTTTCAGTTATTATAACCTTTCCAATTGTAGTTGTACACAGCTAAAAGCGTTATTTAGTCCATGCGTCTTAATACTAGCCATATCGGACTTCTTTTGCTGCGCCACACAAGTTTGAACCACCAATTCGAAAAGTTTTATACCAGAACATCGAGCACTTATGGACTTAGCGAACAACACAGTTTTACTTCAGTAGTGCATACATCATATACAACCATCAATTATCATACTTGACTCTACATAATATAATGTCAGAAACCTTAGAACCTGTGGAAGTGTTATACTGTGGAGTCTGCACACTTCCCGTTGAATATTGTGAATTTGGAAAGTCATTCAAGAAGTGTAAAGCATGGCTCGATTCAAATCACCATGATATTTTTGTTCAATTATATGAATCTGGGGAAAAGCAAGTATCATCTTCATTATCAGCAGAAAGAGAAGCTAAAATGTCAGAATCATTGGCTAAGATGCAATTAAAAGAAGAAAGAAAACAAGAACGTGATTTAGCAAACCTAAAAAGTTCAAAGATTTTGATTAAAAGAGTTCAGAGAACTAAACACAAACATGTTATTGCTATTACAAATTTGGAAGTTTTTGATGTCGATATGAAAAAATTGGCTAAGACATTTGCATCTAAATTTGCTACTGGTGCTTCAGTTTCAAAAAATGTTGAAAAGAAAGAAGAAATTGTGATTCAAGGTGACGTTGGTGATGCAGTTGAAGAATATTTAAATGGATTATTAGCTGAAAAGGGCTTGAAAGGTATCAAGATTGAGCAAGTTTCTGAAAAGAAACCAAAGAAGAAGACTACTTCTTAATTTTGTTTGTTTGTTTGCTTGCTTATTTCTTGATTTTTAGTTTTTTGATGTCTACCAACTTTTTTAATGAATGATATATCCTGATCGCCGTATTGAAATATTTACAAGTATTTGTGGAATCGACTAAATCAACACAACTGTAGCGGTACTTGCAACGTCCAATGAGAATCGAAATATCTCTGCACAGCCATAAACAGATGGCAATCATTTTTTGAACATGTGGGTATATTGATCACTTTTATGTTATGCCTCTTTATCCAATACGAACGACCAAGCTTCTCTGTACCTATTCGAAATTGTTCAATAAGTTCTTCGTTTCCTTATCCTGTACATACTTTTTTCTAGCTGAAGGAACACTGAACTTAAGATAGTTTATTGAATACAACAACTTTCCTTTCTCACATATTAGCAAGACAAGAAGAGTTTCCATTTATTATAGACATCCACAATTTATCATGTCCTTTTATGACGTTTTGCAGAGAGGTGATGATTTCATTAAAGAATACAGACCAACTTCCTCCAAATTATGGAACTATGCTTCTCAAATGACATGTTTGACAGCTGTTGGAGGTTCAAAATTATGTCTTTCATTATTTTATGATGTTCAATTAAAGGGTATAAAAAACCTGGATGGAGGCCTGGCCAAAGCAAGAAAGGAAAATAGAGGATTTGTGACAATTATGAATCATATGAGTGTATGTGATGATCCGTTTCTTTGGGGGTGTCTTCCATGGAGATATTACTTTGATTTAGATGATATCAGATGGGGTTTGGCTGCTTCTAATGTTTGTTTTAAAAATGAAGGATTATCAAGATTTTTCAGTTTAGGTAAGATATTTTCATGCGATAGATTTGGAAGGGGCCCATTCCAAGGAGGCCTGGATGCATGTATTCGTGTTCTCTCTCCCGATAATACTCTAAATACTGAACATATTTTTCAAGATCCGAAAGCCGATGTTCAGATTACTTCTTTAGTTAATTTATTAGTTGATAATGCTAGAAGTTTTTATTCTAAGAGTTATATTCCTCCAATTTTAAGATATAAAACATCATGGGTGCATTTGTTCCCTGAAGGTTACGTTTGTCAACTACAAGCTCCTCATAACAATTCTATGAGATTTTTTAGATGGGGTACTGCTCGAATGATTTTAGAACCAACCGTTGCACCTGTTATTGTTCCTATATTTTCTGATGGGTTTGAAAAGATTGTTCCAGAAACCAAGAATGATGGGTTAACTGATAGTTTTGTGCCACCAAACGTAGGTGCTACAATCACTGTTAATATTGGTAAACCAATTGAGGATAAAATTATTGAGAACTTTAGAGATGAATGGAAAAAATTATGTGACAAATTTTATGATAAAGAGAACCCTAATGATCTGTCTTTTGAATTAAAATTTGGTGAAGAAGCAAAAGAGTTGAGAAGTAGAGTTTGTGCCTACTTAAGAGATAGTGTTGCCCAATTAAGAATTGAAAATGGCTTCGAGGAAGAAGATCCAAGATTCAAGTCTGTGGATTGGTGGACAAAATATACTTATAGTCAGGGTGCCAGTGACCGAGATGTTAAATTTGTTGGACTAAATTGGGCTGTTAAAGCTTTCCAAAAACATGTTCCAACATACGATAAGTATGGTAATATTATTGAGGAGCCCAAAAAGTCATCCAATTAGTTTTATAGCATATTATTTTATTGTATTTATATTTGTTATCGTTATAAATAAAATCTCTTAAATTTTTGATATTTTTTTTGAATGGTAATCCAGTTTACCGCGCCACATTACAAACTCACAATGATTGTTCCTGTTGCTGGGCCACACACTACCCCTCTTTCTCCCCCCAGACGAACCTCCGAAGAGAAATCAAAACGAACTTGTTATCAGACTTTTGGAAAAATCACTTCCTTCTATTATTCTTCACCCAGAATCAGAATTTAATGAGAATTTGCAAGCACATCAGATCCTGGAGAACAGTGAGGATACCTATTTGCTCTTCTCTAGCTCATATTTCTGGGACTTCCAAACGTCTGGTTCACTGTTTCCCCTCATTTACTTCAACTTATTCGCTCAGGATAACCCCAACTTCAAAGATATTACCCATTAACAATGACTGCAACATACTTAATAAATCAATAACTCAATTCAAGAGTTATTCCTCTAACGCTGGATCCCTGTCTACAGAAAAAGCCGATTTAGTTGCTTTGATCAATGACTGTAAGGCTGGGATGATGAGCATATACATGAACCAAGAGATGGCCAATAAAACTAAAGCTCTAAGATTGAAAGACAAATTAAAGCAACTTATATTGATACTGCCCGATAACGAATTTCAAAAGGAAGATTTAAAATTTGTTAATAAAGTCATTAATTTTATAGATCAAACTGAAACACCAACAGACATCTTTAGTGTTTCTGAAATGGCTGTCATTTTAAGAAGTGTATTAAGTGCATTGACTTTAGAAGATGTTCGTTATATTGATTTTTTTCCAAGATTTTATACCTGCCTGAGACAATCCGATGAATACTCCGAAGATGAAGAACTAAGACTACAGTTGTTTGAAATCTTCTTGAACTATATTATGCTAAGTAAAAAGCGAGCTAATATTGTTCGTATTATAGATGCGTTCATAGATGAAGAAAAAACTTTAAACTCAAACGATGTTTCCAAAGAAGTGGTGGATATTGTTCTTGAAGCATTCAAACTGGTGAAGGCTGATACTCAAACTGTTCTAAAGCTGGCTGAAATATCCAAACTTGATAATAAAGAAATCGTCAATTCAATATTAAGCCATTTTTTCATAGCTGGTGATGAAGAGATAGGTTTTGATATTGAAGAAAATAAAGTTTCCGAAACTTTAATAGAGTTGTTGCCTATCATTGAAAAAAAGTTAGATTACCCAATGGAAGAATATATCAACCTGTTATATTTTGCAACTAAAAATTATTTTAAATATTCTTCAACTAAAACTTTAACTATGATCTATAATTTAGCTAAACAGGAAACTAACAATTTCAAAGATTTGACTTTGCTTGATTCAATCAGAGATGAAGAGTTATTGGCTATTGTGTCGGCTACAGTGAAATATCAGGATAAAAACAACATGGATTTGGCAAAACAACTGATGAATAATTTGAAAACTAAACACAAATTTTCAGAATTTAGTAAATCAGATTGGATATCATATCTACAGTGGGAGATGTACCACATTGAGAACTCAGATAATGGAAGATCGACAATAAATCTTGTGAAATATGTGAATGAAAAGCTTGAAGAATTAGGAACTGATTATCAATTTAATGATACAGATACTTATAATATAGCTATTGAAGCGTTATGTTGTTCTGGAAAATCTACCGAAACTATAGAAAACTTCACGGTTATATTTGATGAACAGTATGGTCTAGCAAGAGATGCTAAGTCATTTTCAACTCTGATTGAGTATCAATTGGAAAGAAATGATTGCAGAGAAGCTATTGATTTATTCAATAGATCATTGGAAGAAGCAGTTACTTGGGATATCGAATATGGTGGTGTTTACATGACAACTTTATTTAATTTATTGACGGCATATTGTAATGAGCCTGAAGTTGATATCAAGTCAAAAGCTAAGCTTTACAAAGACATTAAAATTTTTGAATATATCATTGATAAGAAGGCTATGTTTGCCCTGGTGAGAGAGTTGCTGAAGGAACACTATGTTCTCGATGCAATTGAAATTTTTGACAGAGAAACCCGAGCTATTAAAGAAGATGAAAAATATGATCTTGAATTATACAAAGATATCTATAACCTCTACTTGAACTATTCCATTACTACATTCAAAGATCCGAATGAAAACTATCATTTGATGGATTTTTTGGAAGAAAAATTCAATATTCCTTATGATGACTACCTTTTGCTGTTGAAATTTTGGATTGACTCAGAAAGACCAGCTAGAGCATTACGTATATTTGCTAAAATGAAGAAGTTAAGTAAAGAATCGAAGTTGCCACCACCTGGAGAAAATGTTTATATTTATCTATTCAAATCATTTGCTAAATTTAAATATCAAAGGGGTATTTTTAATCTACACTTAGCTATGAAAATGGATTTGGCGATCAATATGGATATGAAACTATTAAATTCAGCAATGGAAGCTTATGCTGCACTTGAAGATCCTTTCAAAGTTAGAGATTTATTTAATTTGGCATACTCATTACCAAAATCACGTGGATTGAATGATGAATCAGCTTATTGGATGTTGAAGAGTTTAAAATTTGCTACTTTACTTCATTTCAAGGACTTCTATAACAATTTACCTGAAGGTTATGGAATTAAAATAAACCCACCAATGTTCAGAGAGAACATAATAATGTATTGCATGTATGAACAATATTTTACGGCATTTAATATATTACGACAAACACTTGAAGAAGGTGAAGGTTATTTAATTGATAGACATGTCTTAAAAGATTTTCATAATTTCTGTTTGAACACAGATATCAGAGAGAAGATCGATGAATTTGCCAGTGAAAATTATAACACCATCTGGATTGAACTAAAAGAAAGCGGGGAATTGCTTCTGGATAATACAGAGCAGCCAGAAATATATGAATCGGCTTATTCAGGTGATACTTCAAAGATATTAGCTTTGAAATAGAGTTTCTTCTGCTTCATAACTTACATATATTTATTATTTATTTTCCTATTTATTTCTTTCTTGTTTATATAATACTTATTAGAATAATATATGCTGTTTTTGTAAAAAGTTCAAAAAAATGATTTGCTGCTCTACTTGTACTGAGCAAGACTTTTAGTTTCTGTTAAACAAATAGAATGTACTTCGACGCGGTAAATCATAAATTAGTTCACGCAAAACATTGTTTGAAACATATTCAAAGAACACCAACATAGAAAAATAGTAAAACATAGAAACATGCTTAATTCTTAGTAGCTTGACCAATATGGGTGCTATTAACTTTTGTGGCAAATCTCAAAGAATTCAAAGTTTCGTTGAAATGCTTAACATTAGGACTAACATTAACAAACATCAAAGTTTTCGAATTGCCACCCAATGAATATTGTAATAGATAAGTTAACTTAGAGTTTCTATAGGGAACATGCTGACTCTTTTTATTACCCAATGAAATAATCACATCACCTAGCGAGCTTAATGATTTATTAATATTTTGCGTTTCACGCAGTCTATCACCTGTAACCAACGATTGTGAAATTCTTTCAGATCCGGCTAAATCAATTAAATTTAATTTACCGGAAGTTGATTCCCCGGTTTTTGGGTTATAACCAGTGATTGATATGATAAACACGGAATGTGATCTTGATGAACGATGGTTGGCATTAGTTGATGCTGTAATTCTATTCTTATTTGCCTTTTCTAAAATTGAAGCAACTTGATCAGCATTATTAAGTGAAACATTAGTTAGATCTGTGACTGATGTACTTAGATTAATTTCATCATGCTTGATTTGATGTTTAATTTTATCTAAATTTTTTAAATATGAATCGTTCATTAAATCATTGATATTCTCATTGTAAATCTCAAGAAATTGCCCATGAACTTGATGACCCCAGTGTAAACTTTTCAAAGTTTCAATCTTATCAAAAATTAAGTTAACTGCTCTTGGAATCATGCCATCACTTGGATTTGACATGGTGAATGTTTTACCTGAACCTGTCTGTCCATAAGTGAAAATACAGACATTATACCCATCCAAAGCACTTTGAACTAATTGACTGATCTCTTCAAAAATCTCCAAATTAGATGAATTCGTATCAAACACTTTGTCAAATCCAAACTTGAAAGATTTAGTGGTAGCTTTATTAGAAAAGTTTAGTGGTCTTTGATCAGTATTTGCAACTTCTGAAATTTGTAAATGCTCTTTACCATCAGAACTTTCTATGATAGATGAAGCTTCAAATGGAAAACAACTTTCAGGTCTATCAGGCTTGATTCTACAAAAGACTCTAATGTTACCTTTCAATTCTTGTAATTGATTATGAACCTTTCGTCTTATTATTTCTTCTTCCATCAATTTTTCTTTAAGTTGTCTAGTATTTTCAATCAACTTCTGCGCTTCAGTTTTAAGGTTTGATAAATATAGAGTTCTTTCAGAGACCTCTTGAACAAGCTGGTCTATTTCCGAGCGTAAAGAAGACGTCTGTTCTTCAAATTCATTCGAATTAGTTTTCGCAGTATTGTATTCTAGAGTTAGTTCTCGTATTAACTGATTATCCTTATTAATTGATATTTTTCGATCCTCAATTTCTCTTTCAGTAGATTCAATCGTTGATGCTAAATTTTTTGTCATATTTCGAATATTCTGCTTCTTGTTGTTGTGTTCTGATTTTATGTCTTCAAGTTTTAAGTCTGCTTGTCTTTTCAAATTTTCAGAATGTTCTATTAAAGAGGTGGATAAACTATCTTGATCTTTCTTTGCTTCATTCAATTCTTGAATTAAATCTTTCTTAGCTTTATCCCTCAAATTTTGCTTCTCGTTTATTATTCTCTGTGCTTCGTTAACATATTTCTCTACCAATGAGTCCATCTTTAAGTTAAACTTTGATTCTTGATCTTTCTTGAAAATCTCTAACTCAAATTTCAATTCATTAACTCGTTTATCCCTTTCAGAATCCAAATGAGACAATTCAGCTTCTCTCAATTTATATTCTCTTTCCAATTTTCTGAATTCATCATTTGTCTTTTCTAGATTTAACTCAAGTTCAGGTATATCTGTTCTTATAGACCAAAGTTCAGATTGTAGTTTATTAAGATTTTCCTTTGATGACTTCTTTTCAGAAAGAACACGCTCTAACTGATATGAACAACTTCTCATATCTGGCGCCGGTATATTTTCGTTATTTGTTTGAACACAGTTGGGGGGATTGGCTATTTTTAAGTTCTGCTTCTGTTTCTTGATTGGTAGGGTTTCACTAGGAAATCGAAGAGGTTTTTCTGTGAGGGGACGCTTCTTGTAGTTCTTGGGCAGAGAAAATTTTATATTACTTATATCTTTCATATTGGATGATATTAATTTGACCTGTAATATTTATTGAAGGAAATAAACTGATTAATCAAGGTTCACAAAGCGTGAATCATCTAAATGTAAACAATCGATCAGTGCGTGCTTTACGGTGCAAGGATTTCAGAAAGTACATTAGATACTAACAGCCTCTATCAGCCCAATTACAAGTTTAAGACCTAACTTTGACCAATTCAACTTTTGAAAATTAACAGTTACTTTTAAAATAATGCGAAGACTTTAATTAAATAAAAAAACTAATATATTTCTTTAGAGAAAAGATGAGTAAGAAAACAAACAGGAAAAATACATAAATTAAATAAATGAGACCATAAAAAACATAAAAATGTTTATATTAAAAATTTAAATTAAAGTTCGAGTTGTTTATTTCTTACCAGCTTTAAGAGCAGCCTTGGTAACCTTTTCAGCCTTGTCAACTTTTTCAACAGACTTAATGACACCGACAGCAACAGTTTGTCTCATATCTCTGACAGCGAATCTACCTAATGGTGGGTATTGGGTGAAGGCTTCAACACACATTGGCTTGGATGGAACCATCTTAACGATAGCGGCATCACCAGCTTTGACGAATTTTGGTTCATCTTCAATCTTCTTACCAGATCTTCTGTCAATCTTTTCTAATAAAGTATCAAACTTACAAGCAATATGAGCAGTGTGACAATCTAAGACTGGAGAGTAACCGTTAGAAATTTGACCTGGGTGGTTCAAGACAATAACTTGAGCGTTGAAAGAAGAACAACCCTTTGGTGGGTCATTCTTGGAGTCACCACAAACGTTACCTCTTCTGATTTCCTTAACGGAAACGTTCTTAACGTTGAAACCAACGTTATCACCTGGAATACCTTCAGCTAAAGTTTCATGATGCATTTCAACGGACTTAACTTCAGTGGTAACACCAGCTGGGGCAAAAGTAACAACCATACCGGCCTTAATGACACCAGTTTCAACTCTACCAACTGGAACAGTACCAATACCACCAATCTTGTAAACATCTTGTAATGGTAATCTTAATGGCTTGTCAGATGGTCTGACTGGTTCTTCAATAGAGTCAATAGCTTCTAATAAAGTCTTACCCTTGCTGACACCTGAAGCCTTGGTTTCCTTAACCCAACCCTTATACCATGGACAGTTGGTGGAGGCTTCAATCATGTTATCACCATTCCAACCAGAAATTGGGACAAAAGGAACAGTCTTTGGGTTGTAACCAACCTTCTTAATGAAATTGGAAGTTTCCTTAACAATTTCTTGGTATCTGTCTTGAGACCATTTGACGGTATCCATCTTGTTAATGGCAACAATTAATTGTTTAACACCTAAGGTGAAAGCTAATAAAGCGTGTTCTCTGGTTTGACCATCCTTAGAAATACCAGCTTCGAATTCACCAACACCACCGGCAATAATCAAAATAGCACAATCAGCTTGGGAAGTACCAGTAATCATGTTCTTAATGAAATCTCTGTGACCTGGAGCATCAATAACGGTAACATGGTATTTTGGAGTTTCGAACTTCCATAAAGCGATATCAATAGTAATACCTCTTTCTCTTTCAGCCTTCAACTTGTCTAAAACCCAAGCGTACTTGAAAGAACCCTTACCTAATTCAGCAGCTTCCTTTTCAAACTTTTCAATGGTTCTCTTATCAATACCACCACACTTGAAAATTAAGTGACCAGTGGTAGTAGATTTACCAGAATCGACGTGACCAATAACGACGACGTTAACGTGAGTCTTAGCTTTACCCATTATGAATATATATAGATGTTTTGGAAATTGAAAAAGAAAAACCAGAAAAAGAGAAAGAGGAAGGCGAAAACCTTTCTCGCTGGAAAACTTGATGATTTTTATATTTTCGCAGCTTTTCATTTTTTTTTTCGTACGGGAAAATTTTGCTGAGTTGCGCACGACAATATGGGGCGGGTAACCTCATATTTTGTATCTTTAACTACAGATGATATATTTTTTTGAGAAGCTGTTCACAAAACAAGGGATAAGTTACTGTTAACTATAATTCATAAATTTAATGACTCATTTTGTGAGATAGATGGGAACCATTGGCAAGGTTAAAGTTTAATTCCGGTTATTGGAGTATTCCAGAAAAAAATGGAAAGACTCACTCATCTTGAATTTTAAATTTGAGTTTTCTGATGAGCAAGTAGTGCGGTGATTCCAGATTTAAGTGATAAATATAAAAGAGACATCAAGACTTAAGTACAATTGTTATTATATCGTGAGCCAATATTTTATTACTTTTCCTATTAAATTGTTGTTAAATTATGGAGAAGTTAGTCTGTTATAGTCAGAAATCCAGTTAATATAACCATCAAAGTCACTGAATTAAGTGCCCCACCAATCGCGTGTCAAATATATAGATCAGGGCATCAATTCATAATGTAACAAATGTGACTGCGACAGAAAAAGTCTTGAGAGAACAAATGTAATTTGATTTTGGGATTGAAGAATACTTTTATATTAACATTTATTGTGTCTAATGGTAGTGATCTAGGATAATATCACTTTAAAAATGATATATATTATAAGGAATTGACTGTAACACGTGCAACGAATTAAACTGATATTCGTAGCTATAGCTGAATTGCATTTACAAATAGAATCAGATAGGATTTTTGACTAGATTAGATTAAATTAGCAGTAACCTAAAGTATCTCAATTATAAAATTTGGATTCACAAGATAAAGCAAAGTTATTACAATTATTTTATGACAAAACTTTATCGATTGTTGTTGATACCATGAAGTGAAAATACTGTTACGGATTATAAGTGTTCGCTTAAACGAATAGCAGCACTTCATATTTTCAAGACTCATTGAGAAATGATAAAATTTCCAGTTTTTTCCCATAAAAGTTTATAAAAGTACAAGAACCGTGTATTGTAATCAATTAAATCTCCAAATTAAAAAGCACTTTACTAAAAAAAACAATTTGAGATATCTCACTCACAACACCTTTCTGGGTGCTATTATCTGTCTCTTCTATGAAATTCTTTAAATTGAACTAAATTGTACAAGAGTTGGTTGATTTCATTAACTCAAATATATTGGATTGTTTTTGGACCAAAATGATGGTTTGCTATCCAAATGAAATGAAATAATTACCTTGGTTGGATAATTAAACATTGATTTAATATTATTTTGAACAAAATTTTTAATTACATGACATACGATCGATTCATGTTAGCACAAAATAGAGTAAATGTGCAAATTAGGACATCTCTGCGTTTTCTACTCTACTATGATTTTAAATTATATCCATTCAGAACATTTCTGTTTAAGGTACTGAATTGCTCTATATGACACTATAGAAGCAGGTATTTGTGTGTTCCAAAAACTTCTAGTTCATAACCCAATCTCTTTTCTTACGATAGTTGAGTGTAGTCACCTACTAGTTTGCTTAAATAGATAGATACAAAATGAACCTCAGTTTATCTGTTACTTTAACTTTTGTTACCGAACCTTTTATAGATGATACCTTCCAATTGATTGTTCAATATGATAACATTGAAGGCTCAGGTCAGCATATTTAGTTAAAGCACGGATGCACTGGCATCAGCTACTTTCATTACTGAATAATCTCCTGATTTATCTTTACCAGATAATAATTTACCTGAACCCAGTGATCACTTAACAGGAGTCTTCAGTGTCTATGGTGACTACGTCACATGAACCGTTGGTAGCAGTACTGCTTCTATTTCATTCAACGAAAATACTTTTTTGAAAATCAATGGTTATCAAGAACGATTCAATTCATGTAATAATAATACTAGCAACTCATAAAAATATTTTAAAAAGTCAATACCTATTGATTTATATTCAAAAATTTGGTGTCTATGTGGATATTGGCTTAATCAAATCTGTATCTTCTTCATTAGCGTCATCTTTTGCCCCTGCTGATTCATTAACTGCTACCACCATTCCATTCCAGCTATTAACGCTTTATTAACACCGTTAACCAATCCAGAACTGGAACTATAACCATTTATTTCCACAAGAGTTCTGTTTTTATTGACAAAAGTGCTAGTCAAATGATTTAGTCATTTGACTTTACTGATGCTGGTATAATTAGATAGTGTATCTATAGGTGCATGATCTAACTATTTCGATCTATGAAACATGTTCACTATTAACAAACAATATGCATTAGAATATGTAAGTAACTTCTAATTAATCCTAATAATCTATTACTGACAGACTTTCTCAGAAGTTTTAAAATATGCTATTACTTTTTTTATTTGTATATCAGTAGGTATCTTGAAAAAAACACAAAAATTTAAGAACAAGGATGCAAATGTCTAACGATAATGCCATGTATAATTCATCAAAACAAAAAGCAAAAAATCCCAAAAACAAAACTCAAAACAAATCAACATTTATAGTTTCCTAGCTTAAATAAACGTTCTAATAAAATCATAACCTTCTAATTTTCAAATTTTTTACAAGATACTTGGATAGAACAAGCAACACTATCACTAACGTCTGGATTATAACTCTCATAAACATCCTTATCATTCTTAATATCTGGAGTATAATCAATATTACACAAATCAATAGACTTATTACACTTAATATCTGGTAAATTATCATCATTATAATTTGATGCATTGAAAAAAAAAGTGAACCTACGATCTTGGTAAAATTTATTAAGTAGACACCCTGGATGAGGAGTAGCTGGTATAATAGCATCGATCACTCTACCACTCTTTGTTTGTTTTGCTTAGCCAACTCACTTATCCAAAGATTGTTTTGGCAAGACTTGATCTCCCTGCTTGTAAATATCATAATTCATCTACGCTCAATTAAATATTACTGTCATACTCAGCCATTTGTGGGAATAATGGTTCACCTGAAGTTTTTGTGATTTTCGGAATATTTTTACCATCAAAAGAAAGAATTTGACAATACAATTGGCTACAGCAGGATGTTCAGAAGTATTACAGCCAATGATTTCATGGCTATTATCTTCTAAGTATGATTTCAGGGATTCTAGAAATATATTTATTGGGCCATTAACACTGGTAAGTCAATTCTAGTATAATAAGTTAGGTATCTGACAAATTTTGGAAACCTTTTGGATTTCTAATACCAGAAATCTCAGACCCGACTGAAATAACATTACCATCTAGATCAGCAATGACAGAGCTGTAATCAAATCCACCTTTAAGTTTGAGACACTAGTCAATGAGACCAAGAGTAGTGGCTTGACCTACAATATCGATTTCATCTTTTAGACCAATTAGAACACCATGAAATCTACCTTTCATTTTACTTGTCTTTTTATAACAATCATCTAATGATTTGGCATCTTGTATAATTTCTTCATAAAAAATTTCGGTTAAACAATTGGTTAATTGGCGAGAAATTTGAGATCTATGACAGAAAGTCTAAGTAACCTTATACAAACTCCATTCCTTAGATGCAATCTTATAAAAGATTTTTTCGGAATTATATTCGATGATTTTTATCTCTGACTTGGTGCAGAATCCAGTATTAATTGAAAGTATAAGACATATTTATCTTTAGGTAACATGTTTTTTGGAATTGACAATTCTTTGATATAATGAGTGTTTCTTTTATTTCCTTTCTTAGCTGTAATATTTTGGTATAATTCAGTAATTGGTAATAATAATAATAGGTGCATGTATTTAAGGATGAGGTAGCATCTTCAAAAAAGTGTAATGAAAGAAGAAAACTAGCAGTCTAGAAAGAAATGTAAATAAAAAGCAACCGGATAAGCCCTTATATATGTCAAAAAGTTAGGATCAATAACATAGTTGGTAGACTTGCAATTTGTGCTATTGTATTCACTAATTTTAAATACCTCTATTATAAATAATACTGGAAATTCCGCAAGAATGTTCTAATCATTTAGTGATATATCTAACTCCAATCCACTTAGATAACAACTTTTGTTTTTATAGAACTCCAAAATCAAGAAGTAAATCTGCTTATGTAGTCATCATATTTTAACCAAAATTTAAGGACTATCATAAGCTATGCTCAATATACCGTTTATATATTTGTTTGAAACATTTTTTAATATAATCTACTTTATAAACTCAAATTCAGGAAATTTAGTTGAAAATGAACTTTGAAGGAGGGAAGAGCTCATCAATAACTTGAAGTTATTATATAGAATGTATGTGGAAAAAATACTGAAATGATGAAGACTAAAAGAGCTAGTAGACTTCACAGGAGCCAGGAATTTGGTATATACAAAGAAATTTTCAAATTACACATGATTTTTTTGTTATATGGCTTGAAAATTTAAAGATCTTATTATTATTATAATACCTATTAACTGTTAATGAAATTATAAAGGAGGGATAGGGTAGCATGAAAGTCTAACAAGATTAGCAAACTTAATCAGCACTGTTTCATTAATGAGGCTCTTCAATCAAAATCAAAATCATCCGGGTTTCAATAGAGGTTTTACCAGATAATTAAAAGTCTGTTTTAATTCTCCTATGAGAGAAAATATACGTAATAACCATAACTTGATTATTCTTAAAAGAAACAGATTGGTCATGCTTTGGTTAGAAGAGTGAGGACGGAAATCAGGTTAACGGGCATGTTTCCAATGATCTAAAAAAACCACGGTGTCTAATTTTCAAAGAGTTCATATTTATATATATATGTATTGCCAATTTGCTTGCCAAAATGTGATTATGTGTAGATCTTGAAAATCTCAGGTTTGGTAACAAGGATTGAATTATTTTCCTGAAGTACATTTACGATAAACTTATAGATAGATAGACATTTTAACATTCAGCAAAGTCTTTACCCAATAAAGCTTGATTTCTGAAATTATTATGTATTAACTCTAGTGTTTGATCATTGCATCAATATCAGCTATAGTGTATTTCTTTTTTCTACCACCTCGAGTTGAATTATTGCAGTTAACACGAGGTGTATGAACATCAGTTTTTCCTTCACTTTTGGTTTCAGTTAGACTTTTGCCTGAATTAAATTTATTAGCTTTAGAAGAATGGCTTGACGTATTATCCAGAATACTTAATTTATGTTCGCTTTGAAGTTGTAAAGTGGGCTTCGTCACTTTCTTAGTCGACTTCATAGCGCATGAATTAACAGACAACTTGGAAAGTTCTCTGTTAACATTGGAGATATCTAATTTCACATCTTTAGGTGTATTTTCTTTCTTAATTTCATCTTGTTGTGTGTTTGCAGTATCTTGTTCTGATTGTCCGTGTTGGATTTTTCTTCTGGCTTTAACTCTCTCACTAGCGTTATACCTTTCAACATCATCTTCCCTCTTAAAACCTGGTCTAATCTTTATTGTTTTTCTAACGGACCCATCCTCTCTCAGTGAACCACCATCTACTCTATTTTCATTCATTTTCTCCTAGATAACTAATGTAATAAATTTTATCAGTTGTTAATTTCAAATGATACAGTTCAAATTTTAACAGTTGAAGTTTAAAAGTCGCTTACAACTTTCTCCGAGAAATTTTTGAACTCTTTTTTAAAGATAATAAATCAATAGCTTCACAATCATATCTATTATACAGATTTGCCTTCTGTATTACCACTGACACTCAAATTATTGGTGAGTCTCAAGAATGATAAAACATCAAATACCCATGCTTCTTAAAGGACCCTTTGTTAGGATGCCAACCATTCTGTCAACAAGAAACTATGCAAAGCCAGCTAAAACATCAAGGAGGACACTACCTATTAAAAAAGGTAAATTAGATGATGATAATGACTTATCGTTGGAATCTTTTCAATCATTGAAATCAAAATCAAAAACTTCTGTTAGAACGTCAAAGAGACCTCCACCTACTCAAATTGATGAATCAAAAGATGATGATTCATTATTAGAATCTTTCCAATCATTAAAATCAAAACAAACAACATCTCAAATTATTGGATCAGAAGAACTAGCAAATTATGAGGATAGTGACACTCAAAAATTTAGACCTTGGTTTAAAACATTTTATTATGCACATTCAAATGATACTTTGGATCAAAAACTAAATAGAATGGTTGATTTTAGTAAACATTTTTTAAAACATATTAATGTTTCTGATGATCCCCATCCTTTGAAAAAGAACTTTTCGCTTGCATTACAACCTCATTTAATGGCATTTGGTGATTTGTTTTTAAAAGATGTGATTAAAAATGATGAAGGATTTGAAGATATTTACGATGAAGAAAGTCCAACTATTGCCTACTTACTGGCTGCTGAACAACTTTCTAGAGGTTTTGACGATACTGAAGTTATGGATGATAGATTAGCTGCTGATAGATTAAATCCATTGAGTGAAGAACAACAAGAGGCTGTTGAGAATTTTAGTGTCGAATTAGAAAAAGTTTTGGACGTAGCAGAAATAAAGGCTGGAGAACAATCTGGACTAGAAGCATCGGATATAGTTGATCTACTTCATTATTATAGCTATATACCTTCTGATAAGAAAGCTAGATGTATTGATCCTAATGATTTAGAAACATTCCTAGAAGTGATTATTGGAAATCTTGAATCTGTTGGTTTGAAAGTTGCAAATGAAGTATTCAGTGATCTTATTAATTCCAAATTACCATTGACCTTAGTTGAGTTAGGTTGCTGGTTAAACATTCAATTGGAATTACTTGGTGATTTCACTCCTAACGTGTATGGGAAGTCTAAAAAACACATACGCCAGGCTGGATATAATATTACTATTGACTTATATAATACATTTTTGGAACGTGCTTTGAATTGTTCTCACCATTCATTGTTCAAATCCATCTTGAAAGATATGGAAGAGGAACAGCTATATCCAAACAGAACGACATTAATTTTAATGGCTTCTCATTGTGGTGAGACTGAAAACTTAACTGCATTATTGAATTTGTTGGAATTAAGAACGAATGGAATATTCTCTCTTTGTTTCGAAGTTGAAGATTTTAGAGCAATGTATGAGGCTTTTCTTAAAGTTAATGAACAAGAATTTGCGAGAGATCTTTTGACGACAGTTGTGATAATAAGAGAAAGTTATAGAGAATACAATGGTCTCAATATTGATGACAATGAACTGCAAACTACATATCATCAATTACCTGTTGAAAGACCATTGGACCTTTTTGATTTAGTTGCTCAAAACCAAAGAGTCTTGGAGTACTACCCACAACTCACATCTGAAATGTTAGAACCATTTTATGAACATATAGAAAACATTAAAGAAATTAAAGAGTTGGATAAAATCACTGAAGATGAACACATCATGAAAACTCCAGCTTGCTTTATTTCTACTTTTAAGTACCTACATAACACTGTCGAAAGCTTGGAATTTAATGACTTCCAAGATATTGTCTTGGGAATTATCGAAAATGAACGTAATTATTTGGCCGATTTAATTACCAGTGAGGAATGTTTAAAATACTTTTGCAAAATTGCTGAACACTATTCATCCACTAATGTTATTGATGGTGATAATGATTTGAACGTTGAAGCTTTTAAAACTCTCTGGGATTACTTGGCTGATTTCCAACATCTTGGTAACCTTGAAGATTATGATGAAGATGCTCAAGTTTATAGAGATGTCATTGGTGCTATTTTGAAATTATCCAAATTACAAGATAACTATGAGTTTTATACCCCTGATTCTAATTAACTTATCTAACTTGTACATACGATATATTGATTTTTAATATATAGTCTATCATTAGTTGGCATTTGTTTTGTAAATATATGAAAATATCGCCTGAAGTGGGACTAATGTCTTATGGTACATTTCTATGTGAACGATTACTGTGAATCAGCTTTAAGTTTAATTAAATAATGACTCCTCACCTTCTATCATTCTACAAATAGATAATATTTAAAACTATGTATAATACCTGCGTAGTAAAGGATTTGTCTAAGTCCAGGTCTAAGCCGCATGATAGACACGCCAGGGCAACTTAGTTTTCTTTTCTCAATATAAGATAAAGTGTAGTTCCGTTGAAAAAAAAACACGGGATGCTATATCCATTTAACTCCCTTCAACGGCATGAGAATATATTCACAGCATAGGACTAATTAATGATAAGAAACTTAAAAGTCTCAGTAAGCTACTTAAAAAAGTCACAATTACTGGTGTTTCCTATTATGGCACGAAGTTTTTGCAGAACTTCATATCATTATTCAAAACAATCCAAAGTTAAATCAAAAAATGATTCTGATATCTCTAAATATGAAACTCTACCCAGTCCATTTCAAGAAAATTTGCCTAATAATGAACTAGACTTGCTCTTGGAATCCGTTTTTGATAATATGAGGGAAGGTGAATTGGATAAATTACTACCTCCCTTGATTGATGTTACAATTTTAAACTCATCACAAGCCCAGTCAATACTTAAAATACAGCAAGTTACTACTAAAGCAAAACAAAAAAATCCACGAAAATTCTTACCTCCTTTTCCGAAGACTCTCAATATAGCAACTGTGAATTACTACATTAGTGAATTGACAAAGTTTGAATATAGTGTATTGCCTAAGCCGATTTTAGAATTACTTCTTTTTTTTATTAACCAGCCTGAACTTTTTCAAATGTTAAACAGAAATTCACTTCTTTGTAGTACAGAGTTTATGTGTAAAAAGTATTATTTTAAGGAGGCATTTAGTTTAAGAAAATTAATACTCCGATATAGAAAAGATATTCAATATGATGCTGAGTTCTATGTTTATTTGATGGACTATTCTAAACAAGGTAAAGTCTCAACTGATTTCTTGATAAAATATTTAAACATATTCAATTACAACAAAATTTTACTCAATCATGAATTATTATATGAAGTTTATTACTTCTTGGAACCAAAAAACAGAAAAACCCTAGTTAGAATCTTGAAAGAAAAAGGAATTAAATTTACTGGACTGTTTCAGGAGTTCTTGCTACCTGAATTAACATCAACTTCTGAAGAATTAAAAGAGTACATTAGTAATAATGGTGGACTAGTGACTCTCACTCATGGGTTAATCCAATATCAAACTGAGCTGTTGCTAAATGAAGGAAGATTGATTGAAGCTTGGAACTTTATATTGGGTTTGCGCTCAAAGATCATATTCAATCAGGGTGTCGCTGTTTTGTTTGTTGATTATATGATCAGTAATAATTTAGCTTATCATATACCTTCGTTTTGTATTTGCTTTCAAAATATAACAGGAACAAAAGTGATACATTACGGACTTAAGACATTACTTCAAAATATATTATCCGATTATAAGTACAGAAATCCAGAATCTCCAACTATTGATATTATTTCACATGAATTGATGCTTGGCATAGTTACAGCCTTTTCAATTACAAACAATTCTGCTATACAAGCTTTTAATGCATTTATGGAGGCAGAGGGATTTGATGAGTCCTTCCTATATGAAAAGGAGAATTTAACACCAAATGTATATATGATTTCTAATGCAATAAGGAGGATAATGCAATCAAAGCAACCATCATTTTTACAAGAAGATAAGTCATTTTATAAGTTAACTAATATTTTTTACCCAACTAATGATGCACCAGTTGAATCAAAATTAAAAGATCAAATTAGAACAGAAATACATAATGGTAATTTAAATGAAGCTTGGAAGTTATTGCAATCATCAATTTCTCGACGTGAAACTGAAATGGATAAGTTTAAAGCGGTTAGGTTTTTAAGTTATTTGATAAGAACTCACCAATTTCATTTTGTCTTTTCATTTATTGCGTTGCTTGAAAAGAGATTTGAAATTGATTTAAAAAAGTACGCATATTTCAATATGTTAACTGTTTTATTATGTGATTTTAAACATCTATCTAGTAGCTGGTTTTTTCTGATGAAATTTTTATTTCATGAAACTAAGTACAATTATTTGTATTGGACTAAATACCAGTCATTTTTGGACAAATTACTCAATGAAAATGGCATGCCTAATAATTCGAACATGCATTTATATTTAGAGAACCCTAAGTTTGATGAAAATGATTTGGAGAAAATTCAATTAATTAAAAGTACTCTTTGTTGGGAGTCCAGTTTGGATGTTCAATTTGATATTAATAAAACTTCTGCTGTCTTTCAACGTTGTTCAACCTTGGTTAATAATATTTTACCAAGTTTGGAAATGAATAGATTATTAGAAAATGATGAAATTAATAAAGTGTTCAAGGAAATATCAGAAAACCCAGAGATGATTAATTACCTTGCTCTCCTAACATTTTCAAATTACTTCATTGATAAAAATCAATTAAATAATGTTATTGCACTATCCAATTACGTTACAAATTTGGAATCATCGTCAACTAAATTTTCATCATTCGAATCAAATATAAAACCAAGCTCCTCGTTACCATCAATATTTGATAATAATCAAGGTGTAGATAAAAAAGAGGAACTCAAAAGATTCATTGAAGAGGACCAATATACAATGATCTTAAGATCTTTAATCAAGCCAGATATTCAATTAACAAAGGATCAGAAGTTGTTAATTCCATACTTTTCAGTGATACAACCAAATTTGAAAATCTGGAAAGATGATATATTTTTAAAACGTGTTAATCAAATTTTAGATAATGATTCAAAAGGTGCTACCAAATGGAATATTTACATTCCTGATATAGTTAGATTAAGAAACATTATTTCTAGAATTGAGTACAAAATTGGAGAAAATGGACTACATTTTCCTGAACTGGATAGAAACTCAGATGAATTTAAGTTGTTTCATTTGAACTACAAAAGATGATTGACTTAATATGTTTTAAATCTTTCGACTAGTCTTCCAGTTCATATATAGATATTTTGTTTACAGATATTTTAAAGAGCTTATTTAATATCTATCAACCAAAAATTGCATATATACTTTAATAGATGATAAGGCATTTGTAAGATATTAAGAATAGGCCATAAGTATAGAGGCAGTGTAGTAGATCTGAAACTGAAAGCTAAAATTCAGAAGACTAAAATTGAATAAAATCAAGAAAAGTTCAAAAGGTATAATGTTGGAAATAAGAATATTTAGCTTCTAAAATTGGCTTTGAAAAAAATGTTTTGGAGAAATTCAATCCCTTGCAAATGGAAAAGAATTCAGAATTACTCAAGAATGTCGGCCGCTAATTACTTACTTGAATTTCATTGATATATGAAGAGTGATTCAAGCCAGCTTGCACCTGCGCTTCTATTAAAATTAAAAATTGTTGTAAAGTTACTTTCAGAACGAAATATGAAACGCCTTAAAGAAATTACCAAAGGAGGGATTACAATTGATCATGACTAAATCCTTCGGTTTCTTAGTAGTCAACCCAAGTGTAATTTTCTTAAAGCCCATAGACAACAGAAGAGTGTTTAACAACATAAAAATGCAAATAGAGAGTAAAAGAAAAGATTAAGTTTAGTTAAAAGGTTTATTATGTTTCATTTAATTCGTTTAATTTGGTGCTACTTAGAAAGAAACATTATCCTTAGAGAATCAACAGGCCGGGTAAAAGTGAATGCTTGGTTGAGTATGTAATTTATTACATAAGTAACAAGAGTATCAATACGATATGAATTAAGACTCTTCAAAAAAGGATAAATGTGTACGCAATGATTGTTTCTTAATTAATGGTTATATTTTTCAGTGGATTTTATTCTTTTAGTTGTTTCATGTTATCAGTTGTAAACCCTTCCATTGTTTTATCAAGCTGGACAAACTTTAGTTCTTCACTTCTGGATTTATAAACATTTAGACCTATGGATCTTTTTGAAGATTATTTATACTAATTGAAGAATTCATTATTAACAATAAAAAACATCATTAATATAATTAGTAAAATATACAACAAAAGTAGTTGCATGTGCAGAGGTTTAATTCGCAGTATGAGGATCACGTTCAAGTATCAAGTTCAAACAAAAGAGCTGCTACCATCAGGCCCGATTTCCTCTTTCTTATGCATTTCCTACTTCACCCACCGCCATAATTTCATTATTACTTTGCCAAATCAACTCCTTTTTTTAAAAAAATCCACCTCTTCAAATTATCCATCACAACCCAAAACAAACGATAGAAGAAAGTTATGAGATCCTTAATCATCTTGTTTGGTATACTTCTGAAGGAAATAGTTGCAGAAGCTGATCTGTTCCAATTTGGTTTGATTGATGAACCTGAACCTCCTTCTATCGTTTCCTACTCAAACAATGATGTTAACTTAGATGAAATGGTCAATGTCGTTTATGTTACTCAAGATCCAACAACTGTTTATGTTACTGTTACAGAAACTGTTACCATTCCATTAACAACACAATACGTGATGGTTAATAATCCAAACGATGTTACAATCACAACTACTACTACTATAGAAACTCAGATTGGTACTCTCCAAACTTTATATACTGAATCACACTTCCATAATGCTATTGAGACTACCGTGGATGTTTCAACTCCTATTAGTACTGTTACTACTGACTCAATACAAGTTGAAACCACTAAAGCATCTCAAGTTACAACGGTTCTTTCTTCACAATCTGAAGTTACTGATATTAAAAAGAATCCTCAAGTTGTCGATTATACCAGTTTAGTTTCTGATGGTTTTAGTGTATCTATCACTACAACAGCTATCAATACTTCAGAGAAACAACTAGAAACTTCTGCCCCAATTCAATCAACATTAATTACATCAACAACAGACATGCCAGATACTATTAGTAGCAATTTAGTATTCTTCTCATCTTATATTAACAATACTGCTGCATTAAATGAAAGCGTATCACCGTCATCATCTGATGTTATAATTAGTACACCTCCAATTTCTGCTATTACGACTGGATTAGAATTTGTTATTGGATCAACAAATACTGCTTCCACAACCGTGAAATCACTTTTAAAAGTTAATTCAACTGTTACTGGTTCATTATCAGGTTCAATGGCTCCTAAGACCCTCGATTTTGGCTATGATGATTTGGAGTCTTCAAGCACCATGGATTTTGATGATGAATTTACTGGATTCCCACAATTCAATGAACTTCCAACAGGAGCAGAATATACTTATATCAATGGGTCTTCTACATTATTTGGACCATTTGGTTTATTCTTACAAATGGCTCTGTGCATGGGAATTTTCTTATTAGTGAGTTTCATCTGGTGAGGACTATACTTGATTGAAATTTGTTGAGTTATGATTTTTTATTGATCCTTTAATCCTCTACGTGAGAATGTTTTCCTCCTACTTTTTAACATTTTTTTCTTTTCTATATAGCATCTATAGCATACATACATACATGAGAGTTTCTTAATACCCATTTCTGTTTCCTGCCATATCTCACTGTAAAAAAGAAAACTAAAACCACCAATTTGTAATAATAAAAAGAAAAAAAAAACGTGCGGCGGACTTCAATACAAATTTTTTGTTTTTTCAATGCATATCTTCGAGTCTTTTATGTGGGATTAGTTATCCTTGTAAATCACTGATTGGTTAGGGGCTTGGTTTTCTTCTTCAACTTTTTTGTTGGATTTTCTAGTCGTCTCAATCTCCTTTTCTCTATCATTCATCAACTTTCTAAGACTGTATTCATTGAAATGTCATCTATAGCTACCTCAACTGGTCAAGCCTCTGGTGCTGCCAAAGGTGCTTCCACTACAACTATTAAAAGAAATAAGAATGTTTCAACTTTAAAAACTGAAACCACCAAAACTGCTATCAACACCTATGGTGACACTTTTTATGTACCAGATTACACCTTTAAGCAAATTCTAGATGCTATTCCAAAGAAATGTTTCGAAAGAAAATTATGGTACTCTCTGCATTTCATTGTAAGAGATATTACTGCAATGTTCATTATTGGTTACATTGGTACTACTTATATTCCTTTCGTTCCTTACAAGGCTGCTAGATTTGTGCTATACTTCTTACAATCTTTTTGTATTGGTTTATTTGGTTTTGGTGAATGGATTATTGCCCATGAATGTGGTCATGGTGCTTTCTCCCCTTATGAAAAGGTTAATGACTTATGTGGCTGGATCATACATTCTTATTTGATGGTTCCTTATTTCTCTTGGAAGTTTACTCACGCTAAGCACCATCAACAGACTGGTAACATGAGAAGAGACACTGTTTTTATACCAGATACCAAAAATGAATTATTAGAACAATACCATACTATGGATATTTATGAAGCTTGCCATGATACTCCAATTTGGTCATTGATTAAAATTATTGGTCAACAATTAGGTGGTTTACAATTACATTTTGCTACTAATGCTACTGGTCAACCTCATCCAGGTTGGTCTAAATTAGGTAAGTCTCATTACAATCCTTCTGCTCCAATTTTTGATCCTCAACATTTCAACTATGTTATATTGTCTGATATTGGTATTTTATGTACTTTGACTTTGGTTTATTTTTGGTATGCTAAACTAGGTTTATTCAACATGATGATTAACTGGTTTGTTCCATGGTTATGGGTGAACCACTGGTTAGTCTTTGTTACTTTCTTGCAACACACCGATCCAACTTTACCACATTATGAACCTGATCAATGGAACTTTGCTAAAGGTGCCGCTGCAACTATTGATAGAGAATTTGGTTTTATTGGCCAACATATTTTCCATGATATTATCGAAACTCATGTGGCCCATCATTATGTTTCAAGAATTCCCTTCTATCACGGTAGAGAAGCAACTGAAGCTATTAAGAAGGTCATGGGTAAGCATTACAGACACTCTGATGAAAACATGTGGGTTTCATTATGGAAATGTATGAGATCATGTCAATTTGTTGATGGTGAAGATGGTGTTTTGATGTTTAGAAATACCAACCATATTGGTGTTGATCCCAAATAGATAGAAGATATTAGATATATTTTAGAATTTTAGATGTATTGTATTATTTAGTTTTATTTTGTTTTAGTTGAATTTTTTATTCTCCATTTTATTTAACTTTGTTTATGTATTTATTCTCTCTTTTCTATGAAGTTTGTGATTTATTATCATCTGAAATTTGAATTGAATCGACTTTTCTATTAAAACTTCGGACCATATCCTATTATCGACGCCATTAGTTAAGCGAAAATGCCGGATGACTCCTTTCTGTCCGAATATCACCCCTTGTTCTGGCGCTTCAACAAAACGCTCTTTCGAATTTGCAGTAAAAACGAAAAACAACGACGACCAAAGTCGAACGAAAAACGAAACACTACAGACACAATAACCAACGAGCAGAACGAGAACAACGAGAACGCCAATTAGTAGTCTTTCCTGACATCAAATATACATAGACCCACATAATATTACTGCCAAAATGGTTGAAGTCAAGAGAACAGTTAGAGTGACCACAGAACAACATATTCTGCCAGACATTCCACCTGTCCAAGAAGGTTTTCCTATAAGAAAATGGTCAATTCAAATAACTTTGTTGGACGACAAAGGTAACGAATTGCCCGCTACTTTATTTGATAAGGTGACGTATCATTTACATCCAACTTTCCAAAATCCACATCGAGTTGTGAAGAAACTTCCGTTCAGAATTGAAGAACAAGGTTGGGGTGGATTCGATATACCAATTTCGTTGACTTTGATGGAGAAAGGTGGTGATAAGAAAATCAATCATGATTTAAATTTCATCAAAGAAAAATATGTTATTGACCAAACTATTACAATAAATACAAATAAGATCAATTTGTTGAAAGAGTTATTAAAGTCAGGTCCTGTTCCAAATTTCAACGGTACTGAAATTGATACTTCAGCAACATCAAACAATAAAAGAAAAGCTGCCGCTAGTAATGCTGGTGCCCTAATCTCAGATTCAAAATCAATCAAGAAATTAAAAGGTAGTGCTGTTAAAGGTGGTGTTGATTTAGAAAAAATGGCTGATTATTTGACTAAATTAAGTGAGCAAGACTTGTTAGGTGTTGTTCAAATGGTCAATGATAACAAAACTTCAGATATGAATATTAAGAATGATGAAGAGCACGGAGAATTCACCATGGATCTATATACTTTGCCTGATACTTTATTAAAGAGTTTATGGGATTATGTTAAGAAGAGAGCTGAATAATTTGATGAATGCCTTTTTCAAATCCCACTTTACTTTGCTTGATTGTTGATTGGACTCACTTTTATTTCTATTTTTTAATTTTTTCAATGAAAAAGTAAGAAAATGAAATTAAAGAGTACTTTCCTTTCTTTTTTAAATTTCAAACCTTTAGTATTTTGCTTACATGATAGTTGCTTGTGTGATTTCTTCTATTTTTTTTTCACTCCTACTTTAACTTTTTCTTTCAGGAAAAAATGAACTTATATACAATAATTCTTTATTCTATTATTTTTTTGTAGTTTGCCTTTTACGTTTATGTGTATTTCTTAATTCTCGAATTTATTATTATTTTCTCCTATACTACTTATTCTTTCCCCGTTATGTACTCTATTCGTTTCATTCGAAAAACTTCGAAAAGAATTTTTTTTATAACGGTATCATTATCAAATTTTAAAAGCAGCTTATTTTGTTAACATTAAGAATTGTAACAAAGTATCACATTATAAAGAAATACAAGAAAAAGTGAGAACACACCATAAAAACACCCAATTTCATAAAATTAATTGCCCAAAAGAAAATTATTCAAGCTAATTAAATATAGGATTGGACTAATTTACCTAAATGCCATAAGTAAACAAAAAAAATACAAAAATAAAAACAAGTAACTAGCATAATAAATTAAACCAAACAATTTAGGCTAGCTAAATGGTTGACCAAATTTTAATTGTTCTATCAGCGGAACTGGTTGCAATACCATACCCATCGTTACTAACTTTAACTTGACTGATGAAATCTTTATGACCATCCAAACTACCAACAATCATTCCAGTTAAAGTATCCCAAACAATGACAGAGTTGTAATCAGCGTATGAAACAAAGAGTAATCTACCAGACTTACTAAAATCTAATGATTCAACACCTTGGATTGAGATTTTATTTTGAACCATTTTTGAGTTCTTACTAATAATACTTTTGGTATCGTCATAGTACATCGACATATCAATGCCATTATTTAAAATATTTCTTTTTCTCATGTAATTATGAACATCTTGATTTGTATAGAATGAAATCTCAGAATCACATCTAATATCAAATAATCTAATTGATCCATCATCGGATCCAACTACAAATGAGTAATTTTCAGGATGAAATTGAACTGAAGTTGAATCAGCAAGCTTGGCACAATCAAAACTTCTTGATTTATTAGGATCTCTAATATCCCATAAAACGGCTTTTCTATCGCTTGATGCACTTACAAAACAATTAAAATCAGTTTTATTAACAGCAATAGATAAAACGTCACCTAAATGTTTACTAAATGATGAAATTTGCCCTCCTTTATTAAGATCCCATAATTTAATTAATCTGTCTCCTGATGCTGATAATACTTGTTGTGAATTATTCAAAAACTTGACGTCCGAAATATATTCTGTATGGCCTAAGAAATTACATCTTTTTTTATTTTTTAGCGGCTGTCCTAATAGTTGTGGTATATTTGATAAATAGCCTTGATCTAATTTATACACATAACATATTGAATCTAATCCACCAGTAGCAATTAATTGTCCATCGCTTGAAACATCAATTGAGGAAACATAAGGATCATCTAGTTGAATTAAAGTTTTTTTGTAGTTTTTAGTTGTATCAGTAACTATAACAAAATCATCTTGTGCAGCAGCAGTTAAAATATGTTTTGAATCAGGATGCCAACAAGCAGAAATAACTTTGCTTTGGTGGCCAACAATAGTTTGATAAGCTTTTAAATTGACATATTTACCAATATCATCAGTTTTCAAATTGTTTTGAATCATATCTTGTAATTTTGAATCTCTTGATTGCTCTTTTAATTTTAAAACCTGTTGTTCAATTTGAGTTGTGTCTTGATATGTTTGAGCAATTTTGTTACTCAAATAATTGTACAGGTCTCGTTGTCTTTGGATCTCGTCTGTTGTATATTGTTGCTGTTGTTGGGACTGAATCTGGAGAGATTGCATGGTATTTTATTATTGGAACGTTATAAAAGTGACGTATATCCCTGAAGATGATAATACCCTTTAAACTGGTTTGAAGAAGAAATGAGACTGGAAAACAGAAACGTCAATCAAAGCGGAACAACCAGTATTGAATATATGTAATGACTGATTGGTGATCTGATTAAAATATAAAATGATACAAATTAAATAAATGATTGTTAAGGAAAGCTATACATAGAGATGGGTGAAAACTGAATAATAAAGATACCAGCCATTCACAACAGATTATCTTGAATATGTACTTGAAGAATGTCACCGCAAAGGTGCATATGCAAGCCAATCATAGACCAAAATAAAGAACTTAGTTTAGTTTGAAGTGAGTTTTGAATAGCAGTTTCGCAATATTTTGTTACAAAATTGGAGCTTTATCCTCAGTTTCTCCTGTTTCGAAAATGTTTCAGACGTTAGCGGCGCGCTGAAAATCAAATCAAATCAAATCCAGAGGTCCAACTCCTCCACTCCATAATCTGTTGTTTCTAAAGACATAGTTGGTTCATCAGCCTTGATTTCACCACCAATTGCTTCAAATCTAGGATAATATGGAACAATGCTGTATGAACTGTTTACATACATACTATTAAATACTTTCCAATAAACACTTCTGACCTTTCTAGCAGGATGAAATAAGCCACCAATAATATAATTCATTAAGTAACCTGAGCCAATAACAACCCTCAAACTTTCAATACAATCCATTATTCTTGATATAACATGAGGTGAAGTTTCAAAAATATTTGGCCAGATTAAATTTAAAAAATGAATAAAAGCATCATCGTAGCCCAAACCATAAGAACCTAATGCCATATGTTTGACAACAGTGGCTGCTGTTTGTCTGTGAACCAAATCTTTATCAGTTAAAGCATCTTGTAATAATAATGTAACTGAATAAATATAATCAGCGCCCATATCACCAATATATTCAAACATAAAGCTCATTGATTTTAAAATACCATTTTGAGTATTAGTATCAGGATATCGATACTCGTTCATTAAAGCTGGTAAGATTGTATATGGCGAACACGTTTCTGCAACAATACCAATTGCAACAGCAGTACAAACTCTCAATTGTCTTTCTTGAACACGCAAATTATTTAATAAAGTAACTAGAACATCAGCTGGCCCTATTGCTTTTGAAATCAATCCAAATGTATTATTTGCAACTATTCTGATTTGTTTTTTATGAGCCTTTAGCATTTCTAATAATTGAAAAGAAATTTTCATCCATTCCTTATGCTGACCATAATCTTTAGATTTACCAGCTATATCACCCAACAAAATAATAACAGCCTCTTGAACTTTTTCGTGCCTATTTCTCAAAATTGGTGTTAAAGTAGGCAAAACCTGAGAAACTGGAGGATTTAATAATTCAATTGAACTGAGACTATCGATTACTGATCTTAGGGCATTTAATAAAGATCCTAAAACATCAGGATATGCCTCACCTAAACCTTCATATAAAATAGCACCTAACTTAATTAACATTTCATCTTCACCACAAATCTTCAAAACTGGTGCAATTCTTGAAATTAAATCCGCTGCTTGTTCTCTGATTTCTGAATTTTGATTTTTCAATCTATATAACAAAGCACTGACAATTTGCATCAAATGAGGCTGGACTCTAATACCAATTGAATTCAAAATATTACCAAATCCACTTAAAAAAATTGGATCTAAACCATTCTGAAAAGAATAAAGTAACCCATCTAATAGTATTTCAACTTGTCTATCATCTAAATCAAAACTACCTAAATTCGATATGATTTTATTGGCTGCTTCAACAGTCATCTTTCTATATGGTTTTGATTCTTCTCTCATTGAAATTAAAATTTTATCAATTATAAAACCTGGACCTACTTTTAAAGCTAATGAGTAGCAAGCATCTATACACATTTTGGATATTTTATTATCCAATGCTATTTTTCTACTCCAAAAATTCATAAAAAATGAATTTATTATTTTATTCTCCTCATCAACTAAAAGTTTTCTGTCAATAAATGTTAATGAACAACATTGTTGAATTACAATTAGTATAGCCCTTTGCATTTCTTCAATTGGTGAATTGAATTCTCTGTTTAATATTTTAAAAATTTCTTTTGTATAGAAATTTCCATATTCTTCATCCATCAATGGAATTAAATTACCGAATGCTCTAATGAACGCTGCCAATGATTTACCTCTATGAGTTTTTAAACCCTGCCACAATGATTCAATTATATCTTGGAATGATTCGTAACCATATGGGGCGGAGGCTTGAGCTAATGCGCTAATAGACATTGCAGAAAGTGTTCTAACCTGAAGATTTGAGTCTTCAATATTTTTTGAAATACAACTAACCAATCCATTTAAATAAGGTAAAATCGAAGAACCCATCAATATACCAATCTGTTGGATTGTCTTAACGCCAGTATGTCTAGCCAACCAACTTTTTTTAGAATTACAAACAGCTTTTAAAAAAGGTAACATGGATTGAATACCTAAAGATGAAGTTGTAACAGCTAAAGTCCTTGCAACTAAATTTCTAACGTAATCATCCGAGTGATCTATGTCTGGTCTTAATGTTGAAATCATTGTTGATAAACCTGATGCTTTAGCTAAATTGGAAATAATTTCACGTCCTTCTAACCTTGTATATAAATTTTCGTCGATTAACAAAGGCATTATAACCACTAAAATTTTATTTGTGAACGGTCTAACTAAATCATTTAATTTAAATAAAACTCTTCCAATGACTTTAACCAATAAATGACGTTCTTGTTCTTCTAATGTCTTATCTAGCATTAATGGCAAAATAATATTAAATATCAAATCAGCACCAAATGATCTGGCATGATCGGTTAATGATCTTAATGCAGTTTTTCTATTACTTGGAGTGCCATTTTTTATTCTTAAAATAAGTTTCAAACATTTTCGTTCATTTAATTCATCAGTATTTAAATCAACATTCTTGATATCTTTGGTTGTGATTAGTTTACCAAATATTCTCATGTCGGATTCTTTAAAAAATTGTAAATCTCTTAAACCTGAGACTTCATGAATTAGTTGTGGATTACCATATTTCTTCAAGCTTTTAGTAGTTGATAATGCTAAAGCAGAAGCATCTTCTGGAATCATATACGAGTCAATTGCAGTTTGTGGATTATACTCTGACTTATCAGCTGGTAATGAAGCTTCTTTCGGTTCATAATCATCTGGAACCGGAACTTTTTTAAATGACGGAGGTAATAGTACATTTAAGTAAACATTAGATAATGGAATACCATCAACAATTGGAACATCTTCTAGATATGCATTCTTTATGCTTGCTTTTTCTGAAACATATTCATTTTCATCTTGGATTTGCCATCTAGATTTTTTTTTTAATGCAGAAGGACCAGAAGGAATAGATTTATCATCTTTAACATCCCACCTACGTTTTTTTTCTCTACCAACCCTATAATTATGGTTTTCACTTATTTTTTCATCATGGTCATCTTTATTGTTTTCTTCTTTCCTTTCTTGTAATTGCCTTTCTAATTCTTGTTCTTTTTTTCTTCTATTCATTGCATCTTTATAAGTGTTGATTTTTTCATCTGAAATAAGCCGACTCTCTAAACTAGTATATTTTTTCTGATGATACTGGGATAGATTAGCTGCTAATGATCTTTTATCAGCAACCTTAGTTAACTCATCTTGGTCATGTTGTTCGGCTTCTTCTTGTAATTCATCCTGGAAAGATTTGGGCATTGTGTAAGATAATGTTAATTTATTTGAAGACAACTTATCATCCTCCTTGTTGTAAGAAATAACACCATTGTTTGCAGGCATTGCTACTAAGATTCTCTATTAAATATCAATGACTGAAATGAAGTGATGAAATGATGATATATCTTCTACCATTATATATAATTTTGTTTATTCTTGCTTAAACTTCACGTAAATTTAAGAAAACGAGAATCGACGTGCACTCGACTACCGACCAATAGACTATTTTCGACGAGTCGTCTATTCCGCCGCAGGATTTGCACTGCCCTGACCTCAGCTTTTGATTCGAGTCTGTATATTTTCTGAAGTTATTTCATCTGTTTTCCTGTTCCTCTTTGTCGTTTTGTGAGTTCCTGATTCTCCTTGTCTTTGCTTGATCTATTCACGGAAGAATTTTCTTACAAATCTTTCAACATTTAGTTGATAATTCAGACGAACCACTGTATTACTGAAAAATTCACCATCCGAACATACCTTTGCAATTCTCTAAACAGCTAAAAACAGCAAAGCCTCAACAAACATTTTTATTTGCAAGCATACATAAAACCAAACAACTGAGCATACACACACATTCGTTTTCCTTCTTTTCTTTCTTCCCCTTTAACATAGACACACACTATTAGTTGATAATTGATAATCAAATATCCAATAATGTTATTTAAAAATTTGATAACATTATTTTCAATCTACGCTACTATAATTACGGTTCAAGCAGACGACGTTACCACTGTCGTCGCTGAGGATACTGCAGTCTCTTCATCAGATACCAGTACTGCAGATGAATCTTCAGCTACAAACGATTCAGATAGTCCCTCTTTAGTAGGTACTTGGTCTTCTAAATCAAACACCGTTTTCACTGGCCCTGGGTTCTATGATCCTGTTGATGAATTGTTAATCGAACCTGCTTTACCTGGCATCTCTTATTCATTTACTGAGGATGGATATTGGGAAGAAGCAATATATCAAGTGTCTCCAAATCCTAAAGATCATAGCTGCCCAACTGCCGTCTTAATTTTCCAACATGGTAGTTATGTTGAAGGCGACAATGGTAAATTAACATTAACCCCATTCGAAATTGATGGTAGACAATTATTATCCGATCCTTGTAACGATAATGGAGAATCTGTTTATTCAAGATACGTTCAAGCTGAAGTCTTCAAAACCTACCAAGTGTCAGTTGATGGTTACCATGGTAGATGGAAATTGCAATTGTACGAAGCTGATGGTACACCAATGCAACCGTTATACTTAGCTTACAGACCTCCAGAAATGTTACTTACTATTACCATGAATCCGGTTGATTCTACTGAATCGAATCTAGGTTCTACCGCATCTGGTTCAAGTTCTGACTCTGCTTCCTCTGCTTCTGCTACTGCTTCTGCTTCTGCTTCTTCTGCGGGCCTTTCTGAAAAAGTTAAAAGATCTTTAGAAAATAGATATAGAACGAATGCTTATAAAAAGACAACTGATTTTACCGCCTGGTATTGTATCTCCGCAGGATTAATGTTTATTGGTGCTTTATTAGTCTGGAGAAGTTGATTTCATTTAATTTATTAATGTTAACGATAAAAAAAGAAAATGAATCTCTCTTTTTGTTCGACTTATAACTACTTACAATGTTTTCTTGATTTTCTTTTGTTTCCTTTTATTATTATATTAATATTATTTTGTTCTTTTTCTGAATTTTTGATTTTTTTTTCTCTATCTTTTATGTTTTCCTGTGCTTTTCTAGTGTACTCTTTTGCGTTTCCTAAAATTTGATATAACTTATACTACGTATCTTTTTGTAACTAATACTTATTAATTGATAATAAAAAAATGATAATTTTAGAATTAATAAGAATGATTAGAATAAATAGGGAATGAAAAGAGAATAAGTAATTGAAAAAGAAGTCAAGCAAATCAAAAAAAGCTGAATTGAGAAGGAATAATGAAATTCGCAACCACAATCAAACAGGACAAATTCAAAAAAAAGAAAACACAAATAAAAAACTAATAATAAATTTCAATAATTGAGAGCAACAATAAGTGTGATCATAACAATGAACAGGCAAGAATTGCATGCTTATGGGCACACAATATATATAAGCAAAGTTTCTAAATTAAATCTAATATATGTTTTTTTACTAACATTCTAACTATTTCTTAATTTCGTATTTTCTTCTGTATTTATCATCAATCTCAGTCAAGTAAAAAGAGCCAGTTGGAATATAATCGATACTACCAGTTGGCTTGAAATCTTTTTGCAGATGAGCCTTTTCTCTTAGAGCAATAGCAGCTTCGTATTCTTCTGGAGTTCTAGTGGTTCTAGTGGCCAACTTGTTCTTGATACCCAGGACGGAAATTATTTTGCTTAAATCACCTTTGATTTGAACACTGTACAATGAGGCAGCTAAACCTGAACCATATGAGAACAATGCAATTCTCTTATTCTGTAATTCATCATTGCCGACATAAGTCAATAATGATGCCAATGAACCGTAAACTGAACCAGTGTACATGTTACCCACATTGGTTGGTAAAGTTAAGCAAGGATCAACCTTCTTAGCGGATTCTGACTTGGCCAATCCCATGAATGTTTTTTCAATAGTTCTATCAGCCAAAGAATTTTCGTAATCCATTGTAGCAAACGATTGATCAACTTCAGAAAATTTGCTTGGATCAGCCTTGAAATCGTTGTATAATAATCTAGCATATGATTTCTTAACCAATTTACAAGTTGGAACATGAAAAGCATGATAATCAAAAAAATCTAAACCGACTGCATCTTTAGATAGTGGAGCAGTAACTAAACCTCTCTTAGCAGCTTTATTGGAGTAATGTTTATAACAGAAATCAACAGCCTTGACATAACAAGATAATGAAAAGTGGCCATCAACGACGGGATATTCAGAAGTGAAATTTGGTTTATAGAAATCATAAGCATGTTCCATGTAAGAACCTCTAACTGGATCAAATACAATTGGAGCATTAGGACCAATCAACATAGCAACAGTACCTGCACCACCTGTTGGTCTAGCTGCGCCCTTTTCATAAATAGCAATATCACCACAAACAACAACAGCATCTCTACCGTCCCAAGCAGAAGATTCAACCCAATTAACAGCATTAAAAACAGCATTAGTACCACCATAACAAGCGTTGACGGTATCGATACCTTCAACATCAGTGTTGTCACCGAATAATTGCATTAAAACAGATTTACAAGATTTTGATTTATCTAGTAAAGTTTCAGTACCAACTTCTAATCTACCAATTGAAGCTGGATCGATGTTATAATTCTTGAAAAGATTATTCAAGACAGTTAATGACATAGAATAGATGTCTTCTCTATCGTTAACAAAAGCCATATTTGTTTGACCTAAACCAACTGTGTATTTACCTTGAGAAACACCATCAAATTTTTCTAATTCACCTTGGTTAATACATTGACCTGGAATGTAAATTTCCATGGCCTTGATACCGATATTTCTAGCACCGCTCATTATAATTGTATTATTGTTGAATTGGTTATTTGTAAGTTGTTCTTACGGTTGTAGTTAGAATGAAAAAAAAGGGAAAAATATCAAATTATTATGTGATTTAAGATTGTTGGATTTCCTCGTTCGTTTAGGTCTCGTTTAATAGTGAAATTGTTAGCTAAAAGCTTACGTACGCGTTAACTAAACGAGCGAGTACTTAGGAAAAGATTTCTCTTTTGTAAGACCCTAACCTTGAATATAAAAACACACATAGCATGTTTACGGTTTATTCTTACAGTGTGATAACGTAACGCATACGTCACTTATAATTGAAGTAAAGTACCTTGTTCTGATGGCTTGGAGTTTAAGATGTAAGTTGACTCCTGCAATTGACTCACGTCGTAGATCAAGTTATTCAAAGAATAAGGCATAACTAGCTAGATCTCATATCTAACCAACCCCACAATTTCTGTGTGCAAGATTGAATACATTCTCCAGTATTAGATACTAATATCAGTTTTTAATACAATGACTTTGTTTATTTGTCATTCAAGTATGTATATGTTATGCGATATTGTACGTATACTACTAAAAGCAGAAGAGGTAAGGGATTGTAGCTGACCAGCCCATTTTGAGCTTCGAGTCTACGAAGGAGATCTTTCATGGTGAACGGAAGAACAAACGTGGATACATTCTCCGATGTGTTATTTCTGAGGTGAATGGAATTAATAGCTAAAACAAATTATAAGATGCAAAATATATGATCCATAAGTTAACTAATCAATAACAAACTTTAAGTTTAACCCAGATGTATATAAAAGTGTGTTTGTTTCAGTTTTGTTTCAGTCTTGGCTGATTATTCTTCTGCACAAACTATTTAGTATTCTTTTTTCGTTGCTTTCTTGAAAAATCTTTTGTTAAACATGAATAGTGAGCAAAAAAAAAGAAATTGCTAGCTCCAAATAAAGTAATAAACAAGTAAAATGATCTATGAATACTATTTAAAATGGTACTCTTGATAAATTTATTCAGATTTATCTAGAGTCATAATCAGAAAATATCAATAATAAGAACCATTAAACCTTTGTTGTAAAAACATGGATAAATTATTCGACCAACTAACATATTAATGAAGTTAGCCCATACAAAAACTGATGACCCAATTTCAAATATTAGAACACTTAATAACATCGGTTAGTGAATCAGTCAATGAGTTTATTATTTTTTATTTGAAACGGAACCCATATTCCCATTCAGTGATGTCTTGATTTTCAACATAGTATTCATTAATTAATGCTTATACGTATATAATAATCATGATACAAACAAGTGACCAATTCATTTCCAATCGTATGAGTCATTGAGAAAGTGGCGATTAGAAAAATCATAGTTAGTTCTCTCCGCTTTCTTCGATCTAGGTTTCTCAGTTCTGTTAGAAAAATATATCAGTGGGTCATTCTAATTAGCTGATACGAAACTTAGCAAGGTTTGACAGGAACAGGATATTCTTATGGCTCTAACTACCCTGTATTGAGAAAGTTAATTGACATGTAAGCTGTTTTGAGTTCAATTGAAGAGCCAGAAACAGAGAAGATGTCTGGATGGCAGGCCTTTTCAATCAATACAACACGCCGAAGCAGAATGGAGCCGGTGCTGAATTTCTGATTCCCATATAAAAGCATTCCATATTGAGCTTCTATGTATAGCTTAACAATGTGGAAACTTAACTATGTAGTAAGTTCGTGGTTGGACGGTACCTCTACTTTTAGCTGATTCACAAAACCTTACGTAATATCGACTTTTGCAAGAAGTCAATCGACTAGTATGAATTTTGTATATTTTTTTCTTAACTTATAGATAGATCCTTCTTGATAAAATGAAAGTTGATTAACAGAGAAATTATAGTAGAATCAATATCCATTCAATTTATTTTATCAAGATAACTCACCCACTTGTTGACAACAAAGAAATTGATCGGATATAATACAATAATTATGACCTTCTTCACATAGTCCTAACTAATTGGGTTAGTTTTATTTTTTTATGGAAGTTGCTTTACGGTTTTATTTCCCTGTATTTCTCTAAGTTCTTCAAGATTTACCATATAATTTACTTATCTTTTGCTATATAAAAATCAGCGTCTTGGTATATGTGGTGTGATATATGGAAAATAATTTAAGACGTAAATAGCGAGGATCAACTTCTCTCTAATTCAAGTATTATTTATTACAGCAACTTCCAAGTTGATTTTAAAGTAATCATATATTAGCTTCACTAGATGGTGCACAAGGAATTGAAATGTATCAAAGTAATCCAGTTATGTTTATCTTTTTTCAAATTTTTAAAGATAGTTATAACGTCCTACGTAATTGAACTCCGGAATTTTCTACTTCTGGAAAAAGCTAGAATACAAAGGTATTGATGGATTATTGATTTGGATTATTTAAGGAGGGAAGGAAAGGGGGGAGTGGGAAATGGTGACAAAGAACTACGACTTCTAAGTATGTGTTAATTACTTATATTAAACATGCAACTTAATGGTGCTACCTGCGGAACCAATCAATATCGGAAAGCCTGTTCTCTTTTGTAATAGAATTGAATGAAAGCAGAAGGTGTAAGAATACTATCTAGATCATCTATGATAGCTTTTATCTGTTACCAAGGCCTGAAAGTGGAAGCAAAAAAACATACCATAATTTCAGTAAATGCAGGTGTACCAAAAAAAAACAAATCATATGATTACCGATGATTTGGGGATGACAACCTAATCTTATTCATTTTGTAAAAAACTATGTACAAACATTCAAGTCCATGCCTAAAATGTCTCGAGAAGATCGGTTTGCAAGCTAAAAAATAATGATATGTCTTACTTATGATATCAATTAGAGCAATTACTACTGTTGTACTATCAGCTAATACATTAATCTGAAGAGAACTATTAAAGTAAATAAAGTTTTGTCTTTTTTTCAATTTTTAAAATAATCCTAGCGGGGGGTGTGAGTTATTGTTTCGGTCCAACGATAAGTCTGAACTGTGAATGATCGATCAATCGAGAATTGTGCATTCGCAAATAAATGATGACTACCGTTGAAATATACTTTATATTAATTAATGTTAGAATTTATTAATTATAACTTGTAGAAAATAATGAGACGGAAATAGATAATACAACTCAGTACAACATGAACAACAAAAAAAAGTAAAATAAGAAAAGCATGCAAATACATACAATGAAAGGATGTAGTGAATAAGAGAAAGAAAAATAAAAACCCAAGTAGAAAAAATTAACCTAAAAAAATGCATAAACTAAACCAAATAATACCAAACATTTAAAGAGCACAGAACCAAATAAATAAATAAGAGACACATCAAGAGACAGCATTAATCTATTAGAAAATGCGAGAATTATGAAACGACAGTAAACCCATGAAATAATTCTAGAAGAGAGAATACCGTAGCAAATCATCTAATTTGAAAAACATGATGTGAATATTGAGCATGCAGAGTAACAAGATAGACTAGCTATACAACTGTTCTAATAATAATTTAGCAAATTTGATTCAAGTACAATCTATAATTATTTTCAGCAGCATCTCTTTGATTCTGTTGAACATGTTGTTCATCTTGTTTTTCATAGATCTTATCATAACTCATTAATGTACCAATTATACTGTCTGTCTTTAAACTATAGGAAGCGTTGTTAGCTAACGATAATTCATAGCCCCATGACATACTTTCATCATTTCTTTGAATTGCTGGTTCTTCTTCTTCCTCGTGTTGCTCTAGCAACGCAGGTGTTGGTTTCTGGTTTGAGTTGATTGGTATTTTTGTTGGTGCATCATAAAGCCATTCGTAACGATATACTTCAACAGTTCTTGGCTCTGAAAATAACGAAGCATTGTCATCCAAATTGAGTGAACCGACATCTGATAATAAAGAAGGTAACGAAGATCTTGTTGAACGGAATGAAGAAACGGATGATCTAGCCGAAGTGGAGAAGTTAGATGGGATATCAGTAGATGATAACAAATCATCATCCAATTCGAAAACGGAATCTTCATTTGAAATTTCACCGCACCCACATTCATTATCATTTATAGTTTCAATTAGTTTCTTATTTTCAACTGGAACTCTAGTAGAATATGTTATTAGTTTACCTGATCTTGATTGATTCTTTGGAGTTTTGAATTTAGCATCCAATTGTTCGCATTGTTTGGAACAGTACAAAGACTTGTTTGTAGGAGATAGGGGCTGGTTATCTACGATGCAATATTGATCTTGAGAAAATAACATATTGTAAGTCTTGTATAAATCAAAGATAATTATGTATTAAGAATAGAAAAAACTATTATGATTATGACAAATAAATAAAACTGGGAAAGAGCGTGTCTTTATATAATTAGGGGTAGCACCGACAACTCCTGCAATAGTGGATCAGATATGACTCTCACCTCCACAGTAAATTCAGTGAAAAAATTGCGCGTGTGGCTTTTTTTGGCTGTGGTGGTTATTCTAACTTTTTACCGAAGTTATCCAGTTATTCCAAAACACTTCTCAGTAAACCATTTGTTGCATTTATCGGTGCTTCCAATTCAGAAGTGAGTCACTGACTGACATCATGTAAACAGATTAGTCCTAAGCTACAATTACTGTTCCAGTATTTTCATATAATTGAAAAATTTTCACTCATTGATTTACAGTTCAAGGATCTGAAACTTGAATCACTTAATTAATTGACTGTGTAGGCTACCACATGTGCTATATTCTATTGAAAACGTTTTACTAAACTCGGTGGCCCGTGAATTTGTATTTATTTTTTTCTTTGCGTGCGTTGATTTTTAAGATAAACAAACAAATCAAAAAAATCAGTTTTAAACTTTAATTAATCAATACAAACGTCACTGTGATTAGTTATACCTGGAAATCATATCCCTTTGAAGTACTAGACTATTTGCTACTATTATTTCTAGAAGAATCATGACCAGATCAGGAGTTAAGAGGCACTAGCGGGGTAGAGTTATCGGCAGGTATTAACTAATAATCAACTATTAATACTTTAGTGTCATAACCATGTTTGTTCTCCGAAATTTTCATTTTCAAGCGCGCATAAGTAAAATGTTTTTGAATATTAGGCATCCTTTCTCTTTCTATTAATTCTTTAACTTCAGCTTGGAATTACCGTTTAGGTACTGAGAATCCTGCATAATTTCCCAAAATATTATAACAGATAAATACAAGTTATGGCTATTGGATATATAGAAAAGGATTAATTTTTTTTTTTTTTTTTGAAATTGTGACACCTGCTTCAAGTTCTCAAGTGTATTTATTAACATCAATAAATGAGTCATTGTGGTTGTGGTGATGTTAAGTTGAATTTACCTAAACATTTCAAAACCTGGAATTTTCTATCTAATTCGTCACGTGTGAACGCGAGATTTGAAAGTGTGGAACTGAGAATTTCTATGATAAACAGGTGAGTGAGTCAGACCACCCCACGCTCCGCTGTTTGAGGTTTGAGTTCGGAGTAAAAAAAAGGTTACCGGAGTTGGCTATACGGGGTATCTTAGCGGAACTGCGGCTTAAAACTGTTTTGACTTGTTTTTCTGTTAAAGTTTATGTGGTTATATAATTCCAAGTCATTTGATATAGTACATGTTGATACCTATTTACAACAGCATAAAAACAAAAACAGATTTTTTAAAAATATATTGGATAAGTTTAATTTTTTTAAGCCCAAAATTTCATATTTCTGATCTCTATAAGGGGCGAGATTGATTACTGTACTATGAAATTTTAGTTGAATTATAAATTAATGTGACAGCTATGGACAAAATTAATATGTTGGGTTCATTTTAATAACTAGTAAGTTTTACATATATGCGTGCGCAAATACAAAATTATTGTATTGACTGTGGTGGTTGCTCCTTCTATTATTTTTCAGCTAGCTGAGTAGAAGGAAAGATTATTCAGTCACCATTCTGTCCATGTTTGTGGCGTGTTGGTTTAATTTTGTAGTTTGTGGTGGGGCCCGGTGGAGTCTGCTGAGAGACCAATCATTGTGGTCGTGGCTTGTTCTCTCTCTCTCTGAATTTGTTTTATTTACTTTCAATTCGAGAAAATAGATATTTTTCGGTGGAAATAATTCAAGAACAACAACAAATAAATATTCTTATATAATTTGTGGATATATAGAGTTTTCTAGTATACTATTATTGTTTCATTTTTTTCTTGTATTAGTAGTAAAAGGGGGTAAAATCGATCCAGCGTTTAACTTTTAGTGCTTCACCATTTGATGTGCAAACCAAACCTCCAATTGAGAAGGGTTTGGTAGCGACATCCCTACCCTACAATACTATTTACACACCTGCACACTCAAAATCCTTTACTGCAATTAATAATTTCATGAATCTCTGAATAATTAGAGATGTTTTTAAAGTTATAAGATTTGAAACTCTTGAAACAACAGAACTGAAACAAAGTGTCACAACAGGCTTCAGGTCCAAGTTCAGACAGAACTGAAACAAGCCAATTTAATTTGTTTTTAAGATTTTTTGCATTCATGTTAATAGTCACTAGCATGTATTACAAGAATATAAAAGGATAAGCAACATCTAACAAAATTTATACAGTTGAGATTGGTAAGTTTTGGTACAAACATGACATAACATGAACTCTGGATACACCACTAACAAATTACAAAACAAGTCAAAAGCGGAGCTCCCAAATCAAATCATCAATCACTCATTATTAAAAATAGAAACTAATTTTGATTGTTCAACAGGGAAAAATAATGAAACATCTTCATTAATACTAAATGCTCCTGAAATTGAAGATATATTTGATATTTGTGAACAAGATTCTCCTTTTCAAGTTGATAATGATATATTCGGGAAACTGGTTACAGATATGAGGCTTTTAATATCTCGATACAGTCCAGAAAAAGCTTTAATAAAGTTAATTGGTCTTCTTGATCAACTTCCTATACTATCATTGGATGATGGATCTGATGTTTCATGCTTTTCTTCATCAGACGAAGATGTTTTATTTGAGACTACATCTCTCAATTATTTAGCTGATATTAATAATGAAATTATACATATTGTTAATATTCTAGACATTAAGGTTGAAGAAACTTTGAATGATGATGAATTGATAACTTTAGTTGGTAAAACTATCTTAGCTCTGCGTTTTTACGAAGCTGAGTTCTCTGGATTAAAATTTCCTTTTAAAGAAGGTTTAAGCTCACTAGAAAAATTTTACCAGTATATTTGGATTAGCAATTTATAATTTATATTTATTTATATAAAAGTGTATATGTATGACAGTTTCAGCCTGCTTTTCGCAGAGATTTGAGCTGCGCTGTCTGTTTAACTTCATTTAAATTTAATTCGGACTGGCTACCAAACCCGGATGGCACTGAAAACGCCTTAACTTACTTCATCTAATAGATTGGTTTCATCTCAACACGTAAAGAAACTTGGTCTAAATCTAAATAAGGCGAAACCATTTGCGCTACATAAATGAAAATGAATTAAAATGTGTGAATGCCTTTTTTTCTTCTTCTAGAATATACTTGAAAATACTTCAAGACCAAACTATTAAGCTCTCTGAATGACTCAACCAGAAGGAGAGAGCTCAAATATCTTGCCATCTGACCTGGAATTTGTCAGAAATAATTACATTCCCTTTATGTCTGACATTTCCAGTAAGGCCATCTTAGCTAAAATCTTAGAAAATCATCCTGAATTACAACAAGAATACTATGAGCATTCTCTTGAAGAACTGGGTAAATCTGTCAAATCAAACATCCCACAAAATTTATTTCGTTTAGAAATAGAACCTGATCCACTAGATCCACAAGACTTAGATATCCCAGGCACACTACCTGTTTTCAGATTTTTAACAGAAATAGAGTATTTAAGATCTAATGGTAAAACCATGGATGCATTAGAAAGATTATTAGATGCATTAGAAACGATAGTATTTGATGGTACAAATCCATATAGATCAATAGATTTCAAGCCCAGAGCTCCAAGATTATTAGCTGCAGTTAAAGCATTTGACGTTGAGTTAGTTGAGGTTCTTAATGCCATAGATCCAGACTGTGAAAGTTTTGACTTTTACAAATATATTATGAGAACAGCTTATAAATCAGTTATTAATGTGGTGAGAAGCCTTAATCATTTTAGAAATGAGGAAGATGTTTTAGGCGAATCTCGTGATTTTCTAGAGAAATTGCTTTTAGGTTTGAGAGCAGAAAAGAGTATTGCTTCTATGAAAGTTGAAAATGATGATTTGCCTAGTTATGTTGCTGACGAGGAGTATCCTACTCAAAGTGAGATGGCTAAGGCTCATTGAGTCCAACTTAATTCTTTGAGCTTTTTTTTGTGTTTACATTTTTATTATTTATTTCTTTTACTAGTTAACATTTAACTTTTATCACCTCATCAATAAAATTGTTAATTGGTTTAATGATAAAATAGTCGAGGCTACTAATATTCTTGATATACAGAGTATAAATTCAAGAGAATACAATATTTTAATTCATAACACACTTAAGAAAGTGGCTCAAACACTGGAGAACCGTTCCTCCATTGTAATTGTAATTTTTTAAAAAGCTTTCCAAGGTCTTAAATTATTCATTGCAGTTGTATTACTAAAATCATCCAAATTATTGAACCATACCCTTCATGATCCTTTGAATAAATAGAATCCCTGAACTGGCCAAGTTAGACATACAAAAGCTAGAACATCAAGAGGGAAGCTATGTCAATTTCGTGACTACTAAATTACTCTTGCACTTGAAAGAAGAAACGAGTTAATAAAATTAAAGTTACATATTGGATACAGGCAATAAAATAATTCAATTCAAATATAACTAACTATAATATAAAATTTCAATTTGGAAGTAAATTAAGTAACGCTTCCTTAATAGCTTTAAAACATCAAATTCAGGGACCATACCGGCCAATTATAAACTAGTCTCGGATAACAAAAAAAACAGAAAACTCAGGAAGAATAGCATCTCAAGGCAAAATCAGTGAGTATCACTGGGTTTATTTTTGGATTGGACAGTCACCACAAGAAACAGAACAAGAACATTTTTCTTTAATGCAACCGGCACAGCAAGCACAACTCATTTTGATCCAGATATTCGAAAGTAAGATAGGGAGAAAGTAGTAACAGTGATAAGACGTTTGAAACTAAAAATATATTATTTTAGTAGAAGTTCAAGAATCTTAATTCTGAAGAACAGAAGAAGAAGAATACTGATATGATTTTAACTCAGGAAAGTGGAAATACACTCAAATTTATACCTAAAATTTTTAGCTAAAGTAGCTCATATCCGGTCTATTAATTAATTCATTGAAGTTACTGAATGACCTCTAAAGAACTCTGACAGGCTCTGATTGGATGATTACTGATTTATGAGGTTAAAAGTAAATTGAAGGAACAAACTTCATGCATGGATAAACGGGAATGGGCGGGCCGGTAAATAGCGGAAAATTGATAACACAAAGTCTAGATTATGATCTAGCCTTATCTATAGAGGAAAAAAATTGAAATTTCAGGGCCCAGATCTCAAAAATTTTATAACCTGTAAGTTTTATTATAGGTAAATTCCGCGTTTTCTTCTAGCCAGATAAAAATGTAAGAAACCTAATAAGAAAATTAACAAAGAAGTAAAAAGAAGCATATGAAAAAGGGGCCAAATGTAAAGTAGTAAAATTCAAGAAACCTAGACTTTGTTTGAAAGGATTTTTAGTTTTCAAAAAACTAAAATTTGGTAAAAAGTTGATTAGAAAAGTTGACCTTACATTTTGAGTAAGATGTTAAATCAGAACTCCCCCCTAAAACTTTAAGTTTTACTAATTCTCTTGAATTATACCTTTAGGTTGTACTTGCATTAGGAGCTTGTATTGACTGACTTTAGATTAAAATTTGTTAAGTTAAATCTTTAACCTTATGTAATCTTCTAGTTTCCTTTCTTAATTAGTATCTATTTGGTGTCCATTTGATCTCCAATTATTGATTCAAACTACATTTTACGTTATGTTTTTTCTCTTTATATTTTTGTGATTCTATCCAGGCCTTTCGTATAGCTCATATTACGCTCATTAGTATCATCTACGGTGATAGCCACTACCCAATTACTCCTTTCCAGATAGTATCATTTTACCTCTATTTGGAGGCACAATACTAATTAATGGAGATCAGCAAGAGTCACCATAATAGCAACCTGGGTATCATTCTCAAAACAAATTCTGGGAAACTTTTTTAAAATTTGCTGTTTTTTTCAATCAATTAGTTTTATCTGCCGTGTGATTTTTTTGGTTTTTTTGGTTTTAACTTTTAGCATTCATTATTTTATTTGTTGTTTTATTTTTCTTTACTAAAAGTCTATCTATTTTAAGCTTTAAATCAAAACTAGAGTATCATAATTAAAGACGTAGTCTATAGTATAGTATTCAGGTACAGTTTTTGGTGTATAATTCAGATGCTAAGAAATTATTCAAGAACATACACCTACAAATATTTAAAAATGTTAGTAAGTAAATCCAAATGTACTGGTTAGCAATGTTAAGTATGACATCATTTGGTTAGACTCAATTGATTTCAATTAAGTAATTTCATCTGCTAATATAACATTAATTTTTAAATTAATAAGTCAATACTTTTTGGAAATAATTGTGGAATGATAATAATAGTGTGTAAATTAGTAGTTGTGGTTGTGAATTTGACCACTGCACTACTGTCGACCGAAACCTGTCGGGTAAAGCGTGAGAATTTCGGTGCAGGGTTGTAGATACTCAATAGTCGACTTACCACCACGGTTTACTGTGGCTTCTCATTTTTTAATCTTAGAGATTCCAGCATTTAAGCAGGTCAATTTCCTTTTCCTGTTAGATCAAATCCATATATAATCTGGACATACATTCAATATTCATTACTTGAATTTCAATAATGTCATCTGTGTATGCTTCTTTGTAATGCATTGAGTCAATTTCCAGAAATTTTGGAGCATACTAACATCAAACGTCATCTTAATGTCTAATCGTTATCAGTCCTTCTTTAAAAATCAATAACGCTACAATTCCACAAATTGGTTTAGGTACCTGGCAATCAACAGCTGAAGATGCTTACAACTCTGTGTTATCTGCTTTAAAGGCTGGATACAAGCACATTGACACCGCCGCTGTTTACGGAAATGAAGAGCAAGTTGGTAAAGCCATTAAAGATTCTGGAATCCCAAGAAATGAGTTGTTTGTTACTACTAAGTTATGGAACACTGACCACCAAGAAGCTGCTAAAGCATTGGATATATCACTACAGAAGTTAGGGTTAGAATACGTTGATCTATATTTAATTCATTGGCCAATTACTTTTAATCCAAATGGAAACTCTTCATTATTTCCAGTTAAGGCTGATGGTTCAAGTGATAACGTTGATCCAAAAGAATGGGACTATGTTAAAACGTATAAGGAGGTTCAAAAGCTAGTTGCAACTGGAAAAACTAAAGCAATTGGAATTTCTAACTTTACAATACCAAAGATACAAAAATTATTAGATGATCCGGAAGTTACAGTTACTCCAGCTGCTTTACAAGTTGAGTTACATCCATTATTGCCCCAACTTGAGTTAGTTAAGTTTTCTCAATCAAACAATATTGTAGTTGAAGCATATTCCCCTTTTGGTTCCACTGGTGCCCCTGTTTTGTCTAATGAAACACTTGTTAAGCTAGGTCAAAAGCATGGCGTTTCCCCAGCTACTATTGCTATTTCGTGGGGTATTTGGAGAAACACTGTTGTTTTACCTAAGTCTATCCATACTGAAAGAATCCAAGCTAATTTGAATTACATCAAGTTGACTGATGAAGAAGGTGAAGAAATTAATAATATCCATAAGGTTATTGGTGAAAAGAGAATTGTTTATCCAAACTGGGGTCCAATTTTTGAAGATTAGATTTATGTTGACTAATAGCTTGATGCTTCTGAAAAATTTAATTTAATTTAATTTAATTTGGATATTAGTGTTTTTTGTTATTTGATAGACTCAATTATAATTTTTTTTATTAGTTATACAAATATTTTTACATACATACATACGTAGATACACACACACACACATATATATATATAACAACTTTTTCTATAAAATATGTACTTTCATATAACTATGTAGAGGGTCATTTGAAATTGAGATGCCAATTTTGAAGCGGAATGTGGACTTTTCAGGGTCCTAACCTTGAAAGTTACTTTAGCGGGCTAATCTACTCAATGTTGTTACGCAGATATCGATTGGCAAATTTTCCAATTAAATATAATATATTGCTATGGAAAATTGAAAATCTTTTGTCTTTGGTTATTGGTTCTAATAACTTATTCCAACAACAATATGCTTGTGTGCAAACGTCTACGGTAATTATCAATTCCAATTGATAACATCTGCCCAACAAACTTAAAACCGTCGGACAAGTTATCATGAAAATCAACAAATCTTAATATGTGTCATAGAATGTTCATAGCAGCAAAATCGATAGCAATAATGAGGTATATTCTGAGAAGATGTATTTATAGATAAGCTTTTGGATATTCCAACTGCTAAATTCAATGCTTATCTTTGATGACTATTATCAGATTGGATTCAGTATTGATCAACTACTGCTTTGTTCTAGTTGCTGAGAATCGACAAATCATTTTTTAAATTGAATTTGATAGTCTTGGGTAATGAAGGAGGTAAAAATCTGGAAAGATTAGAATTAATCCGGTTTCAGTTGGTATACAATATTCTTACAACCAAAATATAGCACAAAATAAAGCCTCCCTGTTATCGAGCGGCACCAAATTACTCACACGAGTCACAAGACATGTTTTCCACCATGGCTTTTATTGTTATGATATATTACCGCAACAAGTTTAATTAATGAATTCAGTATTTTTGACATCTTATTTTGGAAATATAACGAGTGGCTTTGGTTCCTGCGTCGGTTCACTTACACTTGTATTTAATATTATAAAAAAACTGACTTGAAGCTCAATTATGTGAAAAGGATCTTTTCAGTTTGTCCAAACAATTACTCTAGAAGCTTTATCATAACATATAAATTTATCATAACATATAAAAACCAAATAAATAAATTCTTTTTTATTATATAGAATATTTTAGTAATTGTGTACTCTCAATGTGTATTAATAAAAAAAATCTTGTTAGAAATTAAGGACAAAGAGCCGCATCAAAAAACAAAAAGAAGTTTTAACCCCGGAAATGGTACGGGTTGTTATCAGCGGTTTACCACTTTGTGCTTAATTATTCTTTCATACAATGATCGATACAGTAAATCTTAATGGTATAAGAAGCACCTAGTTTGCACTTGAATAAACCTTCTTTTGTTTTCTAATTTTTATTACAAAAAGATGAAAACTTCAAAATGGTCTCTCTTATCAATTTACTATCTGTTTTACCAACTTTAGTTTCCTCCGTCAGTGCATTCAAAGCAGTTCAAGGTCATTACGGTGAATACTCCATTGTTCCATGGTTTTTCAAACAAGATGATCCTAGTACAAATGCTACTACCTTTGATTTTAGAGATAACTTTGGTTTACACGATAACCTAACTTGGCCTGAATTCGAACAACAAATTTATGATTTAAATGCTAATGCTCCTCCAAACACCACTTACAAAGTTATCTATTACGGACGTCATGCTGAAGGATACCATATCCAAGCTATCTACAAATATGGTTCTACTTTATGGGATTGCTATTATACTATGATTAATGGAGATGGTAATATTGAATGGGGTCCAGATGCTTTATTGGATGATGTCGGGATTGAATTTGCAAAAGACAACGGTAAGTTTGTCAAGTCATTAATTCCTAAAGGTTTTCCATTACCTCAGTCGTTTTACTCTTCTCCTTTCACTAGATGTGCAGATACTTTGATTTACACATGGGGTGACATTGTTTTAGATTCAGGTTATGTCTCACCAATTTTTAAGGAAGCCTTAAGAGAATCAATCGGTATTGATACTTGTGATCAAAGACGTTCAAAGAGTTATTTGACTGAAAAATATCCTAAATTTTCATTTGAAGCCAATTTCCAAGAAGATGATTTGTTATGGAAACCTCATGAAAAGGAGACAGTTGAAGGTAAATACTGGAGAGCGAAGCAGTTATTGGATGATGTTTTTACTTCAGATGAAAATACTTTCATTTCATTCACGGCACATGCTGACATTGCTGTGGGATTGTTGTGGGCCTTGGGTCACAGACCATTTGCATTAAGTACTGGTGCGATGATTCCTTTGGTTGTTAAAAGAGAATCTAGATTAGATTTTATTCCTGTTCATGCTGATTCAACAGTCACGATTCCTCCATCTTTGAGCACTTCAACTTGTCCTGCTACTTTATCCTTTACTCCATTACCATCTGATGTTGCCTTTTCTGCCACATCAATTGAGAAAGAATCATCTATAATTACTGTTACTACTGTTGTTTCTGTGACCCCTTCTCCATCTTCTTAATTTATTTAGAAATATTTCATTTTTATTTATACTTTTATTTATAGAACGTATATTTAGTTATCCATTTGACGCTTAAGTATTTTAACTTTCTTTTTACTTAGTGTTCATTTCAATTAAAACACTTCTCAAATTTTTTGTTGTATGACGACAGAGCAACTTAAGTTATAATTTTATATTTTAATTGTTCTCATAAACAAGTAGAATAAATCATATGAATTACAAAGCAATATATGACAATATTAAGAGAAGAATCTTTGGTAAAATATCAGTGAATAAAAAGGAAAAACCAAAACATTCCAGATTTGATTATACTAACAGGTTTAATTTTCCATTCTAGTTCATTGGAAATTAGTTTATCCTTGCTTACAAATTGTCTTATGCAAGCTATAATAAAACCTGATAATTATTTTTCAAAAAATTTGGATAGATCGCCAATTAATTATTATTTCAAATTCACTTTTAAAATGGTTAAAATTCTTGTAACTTTGGATTTGTTCGAAAACTTCTAATCTGAATGCATAACGCAGCTATCATCATCGATTTTTAGGTACATCAAATTTGCAATTAGTTCGAGGCAAGAATTTATTCAGCTAATTTGACAAGCCTAGTCTTATTGAATAAATAGTTTGTATTATTTATATTATTAATATCTGTTCTCTATTTATTTCATTACATTACATTTATCAAACTTCCTCTAATCGTTTTGAGTTGGATTGTATACATCTACCTTGCTGTATGTATATTTTGAATATATATAACTGAAATCTTGCATGGTTTATTGTTCTTTGTAACATATAAATATATTAATCATGTTTTTTCTGGATTGTTTCTGTCTAAATCTTCCTTCAATGAATGTAATTCAATATTCCATATCTTCTCCATGAAGAACTGACAGAGCATTATAGTTAATTTAATAATTCTAGCGGGTAGTGAATTATAGTGGCATTAAAGGTATTTAATTAACTAAATTATATTATTTATAATTTAAAAGAAAATTCACAATAAATGGGGTTTTATTCCTAACCTTACTGCCATCATAGTAGAAGGAGTTTCCAACCAATTTTAGTGTATACATATTAAAGTAGGGAATTATAAAGAACCATGTACTCAAAACATCAGTACACCAAAAATCTTTGGCACTTAGAATTCAAGATTATGGCTACGCGTAGCTAATCTCAATCTAACAAAAGATCAGTTCCAAGTAATACTTCTCCGTAAATCAAAACAAGCAATTGGTCTTGTATTCATACACGAGCAGTTACTAAAAAAATTCAAAAACTTTTTTGTTTTTTGATTTTGAAAGATTGACCTTCCCGTCATCTTATACCACCATTCACCCACCATGCCGTTTGAGCCAACATCCTCTAAAACAGCATCTTCTACTAATAATGATCACTTAAAAGCCCAGGAATTACTTGATTTCTTCAATATAACGCAAACTAGGACATCATATAGTTCAATCCAGATTACTCTGGAATCGCTATTATCATCGATGTGTTTTTCATTAAGTTATTTAGTTTTACAAGTGTTTGTGTTTTCATTTCTACGCCGAAAATTTGAATGGTTTTATGAACCCTTAGCTTATAGATTACCTGATTATCGTTTTTACTGTAAAAATATTAGAAATGGTATATATGGTAAGTTTAAGTATATTACTGAATGTTGCTTAGAGTCATACTATGGATCTCTTAATGGTGTGAGTGATTTAAATATGCATGATGGGGGTATAATTGATAATATAGCAAACACTGGTTTCTTGACTACCTCTAGAAATGTTATTAATGCCACAACTGTAACACCTGGAAAGTTCGTTAAAAGTGGGTGTCCAGCCAAATCTAGGCTTATCAAGGGATCTTTAAAACTGTTCACACCAACTGGTCCCGGATTTTTTGACTGGATTAAATGCATGAAGCTTCATTCAATTGGTTGGTATTATAGATTGGGACTAGATCAATACTTTTTTGTCAGATTTTTAAATGTTCTGTTAATGATGTTTGTTGGCTTGTGCTTTGTTAATATTCCTGTTTTGATACCAGTGAACTATTTTGGAAGTGTTCTGTATATCAATAATAATTCCTATGATGCAGCTGCTAGCCATAATAAAAACAAATTGGCCAAATCTAATCCAACTTCAGACGATGTTGATGGAGAGGATGTTAATAGTTTAGATGCAATTTCGACTTCGAATATCGCACCTTCCAAAAACAATAGATATTTAGTACATTTTGTTATGGCTATTTTAGTCATACTTTGGTTTCATTATATTTTAGTCCAGGAATTAAAAACGTGTGCTAAAGAAAGACAATTCAAACTAGTTTCCGACTGTTCTGTTAAAAGAACAAGAGACAGATTAAGCGTAATGTACGTTGCTAATATACCAGATAGGCTAAATTCATCTGATAAATTGAAGCAGTTTTTTGATGTTGTACCAGGTGGTGTTGAGTCGGTTTGGCCAATTTATGATTATACAGAGTTGAATAAAAATGTTGAACGATATAAGATGTACAGAAGCAAATTAGAAGAATTAGTATTGGATGAAATGAAACTTATGATCTGTGCAAGGAAGCTAAGAATACCAAAACAACAACTAAATGAACCCATCTCAATTACAGACAACTTAATATTCACTGTGCCTTTGGTTTCCAAAAAAACAGATTCATTTCAGTTTTACACAGACAAGTTACATAGTTTATCAAAAATAATAACAGCTCAGCAAACCAAAATTCTCAGCCAAGACACCTTATCAAGCCTAATGATGCGCAAAGCTTTTATTAAATTCAATAAACCTTATGGAACGTATTCAGCCCAGCAAGTACTTCTTAGCTGTAAACCTAACGAACTGACTCACTTGCAGACTGAATTACAACCTGAAGATATTATTTGGGATAATATGATTAAACATAATGATCCGTATAGGAATCAAGAAAGCGATAATTTTGCCCTGAAATGTAGAGAAACAATCATTATTGCAATCAGTGTAATTTTGATCTTGGTTTGGGTCATTCCTGTTGCTTTAGTAGGTCCAATTTCTCAGTTGCCTTATTTAATGGTTTTGATTCCAACTATAACTTGGTTAGTTGGATTACCTTCAGTGATCAAAGGTTTTATAGCTAGTATTGTACCTACCTTAGTGTTAGGTATGTTAACAGGTATTGCTTTGAGTTTGTTTGGATGGCTAGTTAGGCGCAAAGGCAGTATTGTCAGTGGAATTGGAGTTGAAATAAGTTTACAAAGATGGGTCTTCGTGTTTATGTTTTTTCATTTGTTTATTGTTATTACATTATCCAGTGGATTGGTTGTTGTTTTAGAAAATTTGGTTTATGACCCAGTTAGTATTCCAATGATGGTTGCTTTGGATTTTCCTAAAGCTTCTAATTTCTTTTATTCGTTCTTTATCTTGAGAGGGTTAACTCTATTTGGAGGTAATTTGTTGCAATTTGGAAGATTCATAAATGATGTTGTCATTGGTAGGTTAGTTGATAAAACACCTAGACAAGTTTATTTGAGAAGAGATAAATTACCTCGTATCAGTTGGGGTATTACATACCCTACATTTTCGGTTTATGCATCAATTGGGTTAGTTTATTCTGTTATTTCGCCTATGATATTGATTTTCTGCTGCATGAATTTCATATTAGATTTATTGTCATATAAAATTTATTTAAGTACTACTAATAACCCCAGAAATATGAGTGAAACATATGGGAAATTATATGCAATTGCGTTGAGACAATTATATGCTGGAATATATAGTTTAGAGATTTTCTTAATTGGGTTATTTTCATTGGTGAGAGATGATAATGGTGTTAAGAATTGTTTGGTTTTAGCAGCATTAATGTTCGTTGTGTTGTGTGTCACCGTTTGCGTTCATGTGAACATTAATAGAAAGTATGATCCATTGATGGTTAGTTTTCCAATGGAATTATTTAATGAACTAGAATTAGCTGAAAAACACACTTCCCCAGCAACAGAATATGCGACTGCTTGCACTGGCTCTACCGTTGTCGAAAGAAATATTGTAGCTGCTCCAGTGATACAGTCTGATGAAACTGAACTTCGATATCAAGAGGAGTTAAGTAAAATTAAAGAAAGACAGCTTCATGAATTGAGATTAATGTATTTACATCCAAGTTTTAAATTTAATCCTAAAAAGCAGTTTATCTGGATTCCGAAAGACACAATTGGTGTGTGGATGATTCAGAAGTTGAAGTTGGAAAGAGCAGGCTTCAACGTGTTTATTGATGGCTGTGATTTAGAAGTTGAACCACCATTCCGGGCGACGACATTGCCTGAAAATTCTGATGAAGCTAATAATGAATTCAACGCATTCTTTATTAATAAAACAAGTGGTACTTCTAATAATAAGAAAAGAGGTCTTGGTAAGATAAAGTTAAAACTAAGGTTGAATTGCAGTCCACCAGATTTAACGTAAGGTTGAATTTTTTTGCTAATTATTAAAATCATATATATTTGTAATGCAACAACAATACACGGTTACTTGTTCCACCACTTTTTGATTTGTTTCGTTAGTTCCTTTGCTACATAATTTATATACTTTCATAATAAATTGATTAATAGGATATTGGTAATCTATATGTTTGATGAAATTCGCTCGATCCGGAGGCATCGGGAAAATACACTTTACCTCATCAACAACTGATCTGTCATTTGTAACCTCATAGCTGGTTCTCAATATTTGATCTACCAGATCAAGTAAAGAAGTAAATAAAACCGTTTGAGTTCAAAATTTTAGTTCTATAAAGTTAATTATAATCGAAGATATAATTGATCTGATTCTAGATGATTCAAGCTAACCAGCCATTTTCGTGTCAGTTTCGGCTAGTTACGTAAGCGAGCACATAGTACGCGTAAGATTTGTACATAACTTTCAGTTACATTAATTTATCAGAAGATTCTTTTGAATTCTTGGAAGTTTGCTATATAATTGCATTAACAAGATTTTGTTCTAATTACATATTTCATAGGCGAAGCAGTCAAAGGGATGAAAATTAAAAATAACAGACAATAATGTTTTTTTTGTGGAATAAATCATGACTTAACACTATTAATAGCTTATGTCGGCTGTGCGCGAAATTTGATGTGAGAAAAAGGCGGTGCTAAGGGGGGCTGGTGTTTGTTTTAGTTAAGCGTGGGAGCATCTGATCTATTTTTGTTTGAGTTGAGCGTGTACTAGTATTTAAGAACTCTCGTTTCCTCTTCATTAACATTTCCGTTATATAAATCCACTAAATTAAAACAAGAATACAGGTATATATATAGTTTACTTATTCCTGTTTTAACATTTAATTTCTTAAGAATTTATTTCAAATCTACTGCTACATATAAATATCACAAGATGCTTTTCGAGACCTCTTTGTTATCAGTTATACTATGCTCCCTAGCATCGACTGCCCAGGGAACTGCCACAGGGACAGCTTCTGCTAACTCTTTAAACTCTGCAGTCACTGCTGATTCTATTGCCCAATCCTCAAGCACATGTAACCCACTGAAAGCTTCAGACTGTGAATCTGATCCTGCTTTAGGTAAATCTGTCTCAATTAGTTTTAACTCTGCCGAAAACGACTATTTTGAAGTCTATAAAGAATCAGGTTCCTTCGATTATGGTGATGATGGTGTCAGTTTAACTTTAGAAAAACAATATGATAATCCTTCCTTACAATCTAGTTTTTACATAATGTTTGGTAAAATCGAAGTTGTTTTGAAAAGTGCCTACGGTACTGGTATAGTTTCAAGCTTCTATTTACAATCTGATGATTTAGATGAAATTGATTTAGAGTGGTTTGGTGGTGATGGTTATGAAGTTCAATCCAATTTCTTCTCGAAAGGTGATACAACTACTTATGACAGAGGTCAATATCACAACATGAATGATCCTAGAGCTGACTTCCATAATTACACAATTGACTGGACAGAATCTGAGTTAGTTTGGTATATTGATGGTAATCCTGTTAGAACATTAGCTAATAATACATCCTCTGGCTATCCACAAACTCCAATGAAGATTATTTTTGGTATTTGGGCTGGTGGTGATCCATCCAATGAAATTGGAACCATTGAATGGGCAGGTGGAGAGACTGACTATTCTCAAGCCCCATTTGCAATGCAAGTTAAATCTTTAGTTGTCTCTGATTATTCAAGTGGAACTGAATATAGTTATGGTGATCAATCTGGTGATTATACCTCAATTCAATCAAACGGTGGTTCAGTTAACGGTAGAAAAGAAAAGGCTATAGCTGACTTCTCTGCCTTAGTTGCTGGCGAGTCAATCGATTCTTCGGATTCTTCTTCTCATTCTTCTTCAAATACTTTGAGATCTTCTTCTCGTGGTTCTGGTTCTATTACTAAAACTTCATCTGGATCTGTTTCAACAGCTTCAGATACCGATTCTAAATCAGCTACCACTATCATTAACTCAGGTGATGTACAAGATGATGTACAAACTAAAGCAAAATCTGCAACTACTCTGTCCACTCAGCTAGTCAACGACTCTAGATCTGAGTCCACCATCTCTGACAGTGGTTACTCAAGTGCACATTCTATAACTGAATCAAATGCTGCTTATGCTAACGTTGATAATGGATTTGTTGGAGTTTTAACTGCTTTTGCATCACTGATGTTGTTTGCATTCTCTATGTTATAAATAATATCTTTATGTTCCTTTTGTCTTACTTTTCAGTCTGAATTATTGATGTGTTGTGTTATGTTGTGTTGTGCATGTGCTTTCATTTTAAGTGTTATCTTTATATAATCTGTTGCTGATTTTATTGATAACTTTTTTGTACATTATATATTTGGTTTTTTATACTTTCTTTCCTATTTGCATTATATTTTTTTAATTATATTAATTATCCAATACTATTGTGTTTTGGTTGAATTTTTTCTTTTCATTTTCTAAAAGGTCATCGATAATTTAAAATTTTTACAAAATATCTTATTATATTATTTGTATGTATAGAGGCTCTGTATAGTTATTTATTGTTAAAATTATATTAACTGGATTATGCGGTTTTCATGATAATCTGTTTATACACTTTTGATACAAAGAGCTCTAATCATTTATTCATTCCAGTGAATATATATCTTTACTGATCCGATAAAGGTACTGTCATTGTTATAGTTTTCCTAATATCCTAATGAATTAAACTAGATCATATCAGATTAAATTTTTGTATTTCAGATTGTCAACTTCAAGAACACTATTTTTCGTAGATGCCTTTTTCCGATGTTTTGGAATGTTTTAGAAGATATAAAAGCTTTCAATTGAACAATTTCTATAAATTTAACTTTTCAAGTAGCATTAATACAGATAGGAAAATTCTCAAGAGATTAACGATTACATATTTCATTTAATGAATGCCTTGAAATTCATTATGATGATATATATAATCTATTATTGTCAATCCAGTTTTCAGTCAAGGAGTTATTCAAAACAATCGACGATTTTAGACGCGTCTCCACAGCCTTTTCTTTTCTTGCATAATTAATCCATTCTGTCAACTATTTAGGAGCAAAATATCAACCACCTTTGATACCAACCATTAAATATATGTCATTATTTAATTTATTAAATTTCTAGAAGAATCTAAAATCCTAATTGATATATATATATATTACTAATGAACTGAAATAGGGTACACTTAATGTACATATTATAAGCTTATTGTACAAAAAATTGAATAAACTTTATCGGCCGGATTTTGCAGGTTAACTCCAGCCGGAATATTTCGGTACAGAATTTTCGAGATTATTGAAAGTACTTGTGCAACCAGTATATTTGTAAAATAAGTAATTCTATATAAATAAGAAATTTCCCAGCCTTTCTAAAAGTTTAGAATATAGCCACTTTTTTGTTTGTCAATCATCTTCAAATTATTCAAATTAATTTAGTTAAATATTCAAAATGTCTTCTCCTAGAACAGTGTTAGTCTCAGGTGCAACCGGTTTCATTGCATTACATGTCGTTGATCAATTATTGAGTAAAGGTTACTCAGTTATTGGTACTGCTAGATCAGAATCTAAAGCACAACCTTTCTTAGATGCATTTGCTAAGAAATACCCAGCTGGTAAATTATCTTATGAAGTCGTTCCGGATATCTCTAAAGACGGTGCCTTTGATGATGCTTTAAAAAATCACCCTGAAGTCACTGCTGTCTTACATACTGCTTCGCCATTTTCTTTTGGTTTACATAAAAATATGGAAGATGCTTACTTGAATCCTGCTGTTAATGGTACTGTTAACATGTTGAAAGGTATTAAAGCTTATGCTCCTCAAGTTACTAATGTTGTTGTTACTTCTTCATTTGCGGCAATTATGCAAAAAAATGACCAAATCTTAAACACAGTTCACTATTCAACTAGTTGGAACCCAATGACTTGGGAGGAAGCTAGAGAAAATGAAGTTAATGCTTATTGTGTCTCTAAGACCGAAGCTGAAAAGGCTGCTAGAAATTTTGTTAAGACAGAAAAAGTTAACTTCAAATTAGCTACTGTTAACCCACCATATGTTTTGGGTCCTCAATTGTTTGATTTCAGTGTTACTCCAGTTTTAAATACTTCCAATGCTGCATTACAAAGTAACTTACAAATTGACCCAACTTTAACCACTCCATTAACTCAATACTCAAGTTTAGGTGTTGATGTTAGAGATGTTGCTGCTTTCCATATCTTGCCTTTGGAAAATGAAAGTTTGGCTGAACAAAGACAATTTATTGTTTCAGGTCCTATCATTGCTCAAAGCACTGCTGACATATTAAATAAAAAGTTCCCTGAAATTCAAGGTAAAATCGCTAAAGGTGATCCATCATCTACTGAGGAATTAATCAAAACTTCTACTCCAAAGTATGATATTTCAGATGTTGTTAAAAAGGCTGAGGGTTATGAATTTATTCCTGTTGACAAGAGTATTGAGGATGTTTTCTCTCAATACTTTAAGTTCCATCCACTTAAATAGGTAATCAATAATACTTTTCTTTGTTTGTTCTTTTATAAATCTTTATAAATCTTTATAAATCTGCTTTTGTTGATGTTTTAAATATTCACTTGCTACATGTTTTTAGGTATTTTTAAATAATAGTAATACTGTATGTAATATTTATTACTGGAGAGTACAAAAAAACAATTAAAGATAGATGCATACATACATACACTTAAACTCACTTATTTCTTTTCGTTATCAAGAGGATAAACAGTAGGATCCCAACCAGTGACACCATACTCATCTAATGCATCTAATTTTTTAATATCATCATCAGACAATTTAACTTCTAAACTTTCTAAGTTAGGTAATAATCTTGACTCAGTAACTGTTTTAGGCAATGGAATGAAACCTTTTGATAAAGACCAAGCAATCAAAACCTGTGCATTAGTAATATTATTTTTCTTTGCCAACTCCTTGATCAATGGTTCATTTATCTTCTGGTTACGAGCTTCACCTCTAGCTAATGGACTGTAAGCTTCAATTGCAATACCTTCTTCACGTAAGAATTGTGTTAGGTCGGAACGTAATAACCATGGATGTAATTCGATTTGATTGACAGCAGGCTTGATTTTCAAATCTGGGTATGATAATAATTCTTTTATATGCTTAACACCGTAGTTTGAAACACCGATTGATTTGACTTTACCTGACGCAACTGCCTCTTCTAATGCTTTCCAAGTACCGTGTCTTTTTTCATAATCGGATTGAGGTGAATGAATCAAGAATAAATCAATGTACTCGATGGCGCTAGCTTTTTCTAATGATTCAGCAATAGCTTTCTTTGTTGTTTCATAACCATGTAATTGGTCTTGGATTTTAGTGGTGTAAAAGACGTCAGATCTTTTATTTTTCAAAGGATCTTGTGAAATCCATTTAGCAATAGCATCAGCAGTTTCTTTTTCATTGCCATATGCTATGGCAGAATCAATATGTCTATAACCTAAGTCTAATGCTTTAACAACAATGTCACCTACAACGTTTGTTGCTGATTGATAGACACCTAGACCCAAACTTGGAATTGTGTGACCGGAGTTTAATTTGATAAGTGGTGCTTTAATAGACATCTTGCTTTTTCTGATATTTATTCTGATTAAATTTAATTTAATTTAATTGGATTGGATTGGATGGAATTTAACTGAGTAATAATTATGAAATGTGTTAGATAAAAGGGAAAAACGAGAATTATTTATATCAATATTTACTATAAGTGGCTGACTTCCGATCTCAATTATATATAGATCGTAAATAAATTTAGTCCAATATTGCGGAGATTTGATCCGCTCTGTTTTGCGGTGTGGCTCCACACTTTCCGCTACTCTCGTTTATGGAAATATATATTAATATACAGTAAAATTCCAATTTTTGATTAGATATTCAACTAATACAACCATTTTTTAATATCCTTAGTAGACAAATAAACTTCCAAAATTTGTTATTTAGTAATAGTCTAGATTATATTACGGTTTTAGGTAAATAAAATAAATTTTTATCTAATGATCAAGCGTGTGAAACATCTGGATTACTAATCTTATACTTTCTTTTAATTTTTTAATTAATGGATCATCCATTAATGATCCATTAACAAGTTCGGCAGCAGTTCTTCTGTTTATTAAACTATAAGCTTGAATTAATATACTTTCATGACGCAATATTGGAATTAGATTAAAATTTAATAACTATGGATTTAATTCAAACTTAGTAAACTGAAGGCTTGATTCTTAAGTCTGGATATGATAATATTTCTTTGGTGTGCTTGATGCCACAGTTCAAAAATCAAATTGATTTAACTATTCCTTAATCTATACATTCTCCTAAGGCTTTCCACATTATACATCTTTTTAATGATTAGTTTGAGTTGTATGGATCGAGAATAAATAAATGTATTCAATAAGTATCCAATAACCCCTATATTTTTCTAAGGATTCGCTAATGACATTCCTAAGAGCTTGAAATATTTGAAGATAAGGGTTAGTCAATTCAATAGAATCATTGGAATTATCAAGAAATTTAAGAAACTTGATTCTACGCCATGTCAGCTCATCAAATTTAGAATCTAGTGGAGTGAAATTAACGGGTTTGAGTCCTATTTTGATAAAGTTTACAGGATCGGTCAAATAATTGAGGTTGAGTGAGAGCATTCCTGACTCAATCAATATGTTTAAGTTTGAGTCGATTGTCAATAATGTTGATTACAATATTAGAGAGCTAGATACCAAGAGGAAATCTAATTTTGTCGAAGAGCTGGATAATGAATTCTCTGTCTTTTAGTTAGATCCTACTTATTGATATCTAATATCTAATATACTTTTAGTTTTCTTACTTTGTTTGTTTGTCTAAATTTTGTTTTTGTTTTTATGTCGTTTATTGACTTGTGAGTTCTGTTTTTATATTGGGTTATTTCACTTTGACTGTTTTTATCTTTTTGTTCTTTCAAATACACATACATATATGCACTCTTTCATAAAAACTTTCTACATGTATATATATGCTTAAACAAAACACAAACCAAGTCTAACATTAAATCATCTAAACAATTGGCATTTCAGAATCTCATCAAGACACCCAAAACCTCTCGTTTAATTGTTCAACGGCACTAAAAGATTTAGCTATCCCTAATTCTCTCAGTTTCGAAGTAAATCTCGGAACGATCAACTTTGGTATTTTCGATTCACAGTCAGTTTCAATATTAAACAACCTCAAGCTATGATCTAAAGAATGTATCTTGATTAAATTTAGTCTATTTCCTTTAATTTTCAAAAAAATAGAATTGATCGTGCTGAAATTAATTGAATTCAAGTAGAGATCATTTGATCCAGCATATCTTAGAGTTAATGATTTAATTTTCCAGCTTTTAGATGCAACAGACAATATAGATAAGTCATTGTCACGTATATTTATGTCTAAATTTAGTAATGACTTAGGGAAAGTACCACTAATTGACGTTATTTGGATCAAATCAATTTTTAAAAATTGAATATAGAAACAAGGAAGATTAAATAAGTTTATTTCTTTGTTAACTTCATGCACATTACCTGATGGTGATGTTATTGTAGTCACATGGTTGTTTCTGATTTCTAAATTCGTTATGTTACTTAATGAGAAGAATTTTGGAATTGTGAAGTTGGAGCTCTCACTTAACTGGACTGTGAATTTTGTTGTTGTGAGTTGGGAAAATGAATTTGTAGGCTGACTTAGATAGGGTAGGTAATTTACCTCATGTTCCAATACAATATCATCAATTATAATTTCTTGTAAATGGTATGGAATTGGTTCTAGAACTTTAGGAAAATATGTACCCTTTTTCCAATGAAGCTTCTTGAGAAATTTAGGTAACTTAATGTCAACTGAGGAGTGAATTCCATCATAATTCTTATTATAAAGAATAATTTTCAGTCCTTCACAAAATAAATACTGAAGTGATTCAGGAAGATTGCTAAAAAATGAGGGCGATAGCTCACTGTTTTGTATCTTTATTGATTTAAGGACCTTGAATTGATTCAAAGAAAACTCATGAATTGGCTGCTTCCAGCCTTCACGTTCATTGTCACACTTGTAATCAAACAACTTAAAGGATCTTAAAGTGTTTGAAAATTGAATAAGGTGATCAAAAGCTAGCAGAGAACCTTTAAAAAAATGAAATTCCAAATCCTGAGTGTGAGTAAATTCACCCAACCACTCTATTTGTTTTTTGCACTCAAAATATGCTTCAATTTCTTCATCTTCATCATACATTTCTTCAGTTTCTGTTAGATGTATTGAAAGTTTATTGATTCTACTACTGAAATATTTCAAAATGAGGGGATCGAGATTAGAATCACGATCAATTGAATTACTAAATTCTCCATGGTTCTCAAACTTGGTGTGTGCTTCAATGTTAATTTTAACATTATGAATTGATGTAAAGTCATTGACAGATTTGGCAAAACTCTTAATAATTGATTCAGCATATCTAGCAGTAAAATACCAATTGAATGTAATTTGAAATACAATCAGACTAAGATTCGGTAATCTGGATAAATGAGCGTGAGGATCTGAAGTTCTATCATCGACGTCCAAACTAATTAACAATCTCTGACACCATTCTATACTATCAATATGTATAATTTCAAAAGTTATTTTCTCAAGTGACTTAAACTTGGCTAGTTTGAAATTACCATATTCATTAGGCCAAGGATGTAATTTTATAACTGGTAATGAAATATCTGAAATTTTCAAATGTAAATCATAGTTGAATAGAATATCCATATCATCAGGATGTAGCTCTACCGGGCCAATTTTCATACATAATATAATCAATGTCTCTAAATCATTGTTTCTTAGCATCATTTCTGATATTGAAACTAAACATCTATCTACTGTGCCGTCTTTGCTAAGTCTACCAAATTTCAAAACCTCTGGGTGAATGAAATTTGACTTTAAATAATACACTAGTTCTCTAAATTCATTTGAGGATAATATGACTTCTCCATCAATTGAATGTATACGACAAATCAACTTTGGAAACGACATCGATTCTAAATGAAGTATTTGAAACGGACATGTCTGAAAGATGGATTTAATGATAGAGTTCCAATGATTTTTCTGTTTTAACAACAGAAGGATTTCTAAAATATTTAATGTTTTCAGGTAATCTTGCTCGATTCTATAGATGATTTCTAAGGGTAAACTTTGAATTGCTGTTTCTATATCGGCAATAGGATTGTTACTATTGCTATTATAAATCATAGTGTTTGCTGTTCTGATGCAATTGGTTGTAGTACGGTGATTGACATGCAAATATATCTAATAAGATGAGAGACTGAGTTATTTAAAGCAGTGACTTTGGCTGTTTAAAATTACTAGCAGTCTTTAGTTGCTAGTATTAATATTTTTAGTGTGATTCAGATCTCAAAACAAAATAATTATCCGGAGATCAAAGCTTGCAACTGGTTCTTTCTCCGATCCTAGTTCCTAACCGATTTCTCTTTTCTATTCCATAAAAAAGTATGGAATATTTTTGAATGTATGTTACTTCAAAATTTTACAACTGTTTAAGAAAATGTGTCCCTATATGGCTCACTTTTATATTCTCCATCGGTACTTCAATCGGCCATAATCATATCAGTGGAACAACTCTCATATCTATTCCAACGCCCACCAACTGAAGTGGTCATTTTATTATACAACTACCTGGTCCATAACTTTAGTGTGCTGGAATTAACTTCGTTACTCAAACTGACTGAATAATTAATCCGCTTTGATGATTGAATTCGTTTTTACAAAAGATTTGTTTTGTGTAACTGATCAAGAATAACTCAATAAACCTCATTTTTTGTTTGATCTTGCTTGTATCGAAGGTGGATTCGTTCAACTGGTTTATTGGACCTCCAAATATGGCATCAAGTGTTATAATGTTTAGTTCAGAGTTGACTACTCTAGATCCGCTCATTATTATAACTCATATTTTACGAAGTCATGACCACCCAGTGAACATCTAGACAGATATCTAAATTTTAGCAGATACAAGCAGTTCTATTGTTCCGAACTACATCACCATCAATTATTGCAATGATTTTGGATTTTACTATGAATGGCCAGAATATGCTTTTCTTAAAATTTACAGTTTTTGGTTCTTAGAGATTGTTCATTATCGAGCCAGTTCAAAAAAGGGAGTTATGCAATAGGTTAACTTACTTTTAAACACAATCTATCTACATGATTGTTCTAACTTACAACTTTTTTTGACAAATGTTTCCAATATTTACTAAGATTGAAGAATTGATTATAAATGAAGAAGTTAATGCCCAAGTGATTATATTATCTTTACTTCTACTTAGTTTAAGGATCACTCACACTCATGAGTCTTGGTTTTGTCTATATTTATTTCTTTGAAAGTTTGCTATATGTTGGTGATGTTTTATTGAGTAACAGATTATCATTATTAGATATAGCTTCCAAAACATGTAATTTGATATCCTTTTCAATTAAATATGAAGGCTGTCACGGGAATTTCAATTTCAATGATGTTTAATTGAATGATTATGGACTGCAGTCTGCTTGTGTTAATGATTACTTTGGGAATCTTAAATTAATCAAGAGGAGAAACTCAAATTTTCTCTATCATTATTTGCTTTTAATGATATTACAATAGTTCCTGACCGTATTAGGTTTAATTTGATTGTGTGATAAAATGACAGATAGTCAAGATATTTGAAATAATTAAGAAATGCTTTACCGCCGTAAGATTACATGAAAATTGATTAAATAGGCGAATATGAATGTTATATAAGAAAATACTAGCTATCAATAATTTATATTGGTTCATCTGTTTTTTTTTGTTTCATTATTTTAAGTGCATTTTGTCAGAAAAATTACTTATTTCATCCTATTTTTTTGTCATCCTTTATGTTGGATATATTGATAATTCCTCCTTTTGTATCTACAAAATTATATATATGTAGTTATATTAAATTTATTAGTTGATTTTATTGTTGACATTCGATAGATTTTTCAGTTATTCCGTGAATTCATTGATAGTGCAAAAAAATATGGCGCACGGCTGAATCCAAAGCCGCAGTGGGATTTCGGACCAGAGTCGAATTATCAGGAGTTCAGTTGCTGAGCCAGTACACAAAGAGTGGAGCCATATGTGAATTAGTTTAAATAGAGTCCTGAATCCTTATAACATTTCTTTATTTATAACTAACAAATACCCACTTTTTTTTTCTGAATCATGAGTTTTGTAGTTGATTAAGTTTTATAATTATTGTTTTGGTCACAAGGAAACATATATCAAATGGCGTTGTTCATGGAATCACCTTTTTATCAAATCTGCCGAACTTTTCCACCTGAACTTATCTTACATATCCAAGGAGAAGTTCTTAGGGGCTTCAATATTCTTGAGCTATCTAATCTTTTAAAAAAAAGTGAATGGATTTCAGTAATAAAAGCAGTTTTACAACAGAATTGTTTTTATATTCTACATTATCAAGATATTCATGGAGTTCAAAGCACATTTCTTCAAATACAAGATATCAATGGTAGAATTGATATCGAGTCTTGTGAGTTTCAAGAATTTGTTAGATTGATGGTTCTCTACAGTGTGAATGCGTTTGAACTTTGTTTTAAGTCATTTGATTGGAATAACAATTCTCAGACATGTACACTTTCCATTCCTAAAATGATTGCTGCAAATGGATATTTAAACGAATTGGTTAGAGCGTCATCAAGAATAACTACGGGATTTGTTGATGCTGTTAATTTGAACAGACTGTTCAATCACAATTTAAGTTCGAAATTTGTTGAATTCACATTATGTACTTCTTCATTCCCTTATCCTTTGGATTTGGCTAATTTCAGATTGACTAAATTTACTCATTTGGAAAAATTAATCATAGAAGTCTCAAATAAATGTGGTATTGATTGGTGTACTAAATTGTTGGCATTTAATGATTCTACTGAGCACTGTTACTTAGACAAACTGACTCATTTAAAGCAGGTCGTCATTCATTTATCAGACCGCATTCAGTCTAGTTCTCCTGAGATTGAATCTATATTGTTACAACTGTCTCATTTAATACAGCGTTATGAAAAAAGATATCGAATACCAGTTAATGTTGACTCCAATAAACCATTTTACTGCATTAAACATCCAGTATTAGTTAATGGTGCTGAAATTGAGCCTTTAGTTATCAAGCATTTAAATGATAATATCACTAGTGTTTCTATGAATTCCAACTCTGGATTTCAAATGTCGATCAATGAGCCTAATTTTAATGATCATATTAAATGGATAAGTGCTTGTTCTCGTTTAGCTTCATTGACTTTGTCTCCTTCGAGTGTTATTATTCCGTCAGAAAGCTTTGTTGCTATATCTAATACTTTGAAGCATATTGAAATTAAGAAATATAAATTTGAAGATCTCCAAATTACTAGTATCCCTTGGGATAAGCTTCGCATATTGTCTTGTTTGAAAATTACTAATTGTTCATGCAAATCTAATTTTGTAACCCATTTTTCGTCTCTTCCAAATCTCAAATCTTTAATGATTTTAAATTTTTCAATACTCAATAATCAGACTTTGAAATTAATGTTGCCTCAAAATGTTAGATATTTTAGTTGGGATGGTTCCAAATTTCCTGCTGTTCTAGCTCCATATCCAGAGTTTTTGATTGAGGCTAAGTTCACTGATTTAGCTTCTGGTTCATCTGTCGAAAACATACCTTTTTCCTCAACAAATTTAGTATTAAACTCCAGGTGGAATATGCTTACACCATCAAGTAATTTTAACACATTAATCGATACTGATCACTTCGAACTAAACGTTCCAGGAGATGGTATTTGTGATCTAAAATTTCTTCCTCCTAATATTAATAACTTAAAAATAAATCTCTCTTGTTATGATGGTTTGATTAATCTCTTTCCTGAAACATTGTCTGTTCTTGATATTGATTTGGGATTTAAGAATTTGGACATTTTAACTGAAGCTTCTTCACACTGGACTACTCATCTGGGGTTTTTGAATATTACATATGCCGGAACTGATGCTTTAGATTTCACACTTATTAACTTAGAAGGATTACACTCCATCATCGTAATTGATCAAATTGGATCTCTCAAAAGTATTAAGATTGGTGAAATTCCAAGTTCTCTAGGTTTGTTTAAAATTCAACGTCCATTGACTGGTAATTATTCCTCTCTTCATTTAACTGTTCCCAAAATTACCGAGAAGTTGATGGATTTTGGAATTCTGAGATATTGTGACGAAGTTGAAGAATTAAAAAATGAATTTGTATAAATTAAAAAACTAAAGTATTTGTTTTAAGTTGATTTAATGTTCATGAATTTTTAATAATTCCTTGAATAGCGGCTTTTTTTGTTTCTTTTTTCCTGCATCTTATTTTTTTGTTTGTTTGTGTTGTTTTTTTTGGCTCTTTGATTGTCGTTCCCAATTGATTTTATTATACATTAATTATATATTTAATTTAATTTAATACCCTTCTTTAGTAAGGTCAGGACTTTCCGATCTATTCGGGAAGGTTCAGAAAACATTTCGTTTCGTCTCTTTATGTCAATTCCCCCACAAAATTATTTAACTTTTCAGGTAACCTAACTAGCGTCGGCTTCTTTAATCAATGTAATAATTAGACGCCGAAAAGAAATTTCCCCAGGTTTTCAAACTTTTAACTCTAAAAATGCTTACTTCTGTTTTTCTTGAAATCACTTAATGTTGAAATAATGCTTTCCCAAAGCCATATATACTCAGAATTAAATATGATTACAACTTCCTTCTTTCAAAAACTGCAGGATTTGCCAGTTGAATTATCCCTTCAGATTTTGGAATATGTTGTCAAATCATACCATTTCTTAGAAATAATAGAGTTGCTCAATGACAAAAGCTGGTCTTTTATCTTAAAATATATCTTTCAAAGGGGCCGTTTTTACATTTTGCAATACAATATTAATACACGCCATGAAAACAGATATTTAAAGCTGGAATCAGTCGAAGGAATGATCTTTGTTGGTTCTCCGGAGTTTGAAGAATTAACACGTTACTTACAATTATACTGCATCAAACCTTTTGAGCTTTACTTCAAAGAAGTTGATTACTATAATTTTGTTCAGCCTTACAAGAGAGAGAACAATTGTGCTTTCATATATGAAATATTAGAGGAGTTTATTGACCAGTTTCAAAGAGTCACTCCGGTATTGTCTTGGTCAAGATCGGGTAGTTCTGAATTATGTAACTTCAAGCGTTGTTCTCAAGTCACCGAATGTTCGTTATATTGTGATTTCTTTGATGAATATCATGCAGATTCCATAGAAAATGTTAAAGGTACTCAATTTAAGACTTTGAAAGTTCTAACCCTAAATCTATACAATAACAATGATATTTTGGATTGTATTAAACTACTTAAATCAAGTGTTGCTTCGGCTAATTCGTTTTTCTCTGTTTTGTTTCCAAAATTGAAAAATATTATGCTACATTTTCCATACTTTTATGATTATCGTTCATATGGAGTTGAATCACTTTTTCTAAGTTTAGCTGAAAGCATTGATAAATTTGAAACGCATTACAATATACCCATTTCTATTCAGGCCGAGAAGTTATTTGCTAATTTAAACTCTGATAAGGAACCTTTGCTTATTAAATATCTTTGTGATCATATTACCAACTATGGAAGAATTGATGTACAAACAAATGGCATGTGTACTGAATACGTTAAATGGATTCACTATTGCTCTAACTTGAAGTCAATGATTCTTTCGCCTCCTAATTCATCTTTGATATCATCTGAAGGATTATTAGGTATTTCAAAAACTTTAACAACTTTACATATTACTGAATATGATATGATGAGAAATCAAAATTTTCAGTTTCCTTGGAAAGAATTTAGAGCATTAATCTCGTTAACTATTACTCATTGTTTACTACCTATCAACTTCTTGGATGAATTCAATAAGCTTCCCAAGCTTAAGAAATTTGAGGCCTGTGGTTTTCTTAACCCAAGTTTTAAGCCATTATCTGTAACCTTACCCAGATCGTTAAAATATCTGAGATGGGATTGTTCAAATCCACCAATTATCTGCAGTCCATATCCAACACAACTACAAGAATTAGCATTTACTATGATACCCAGCCGTTCATGTCCAAGAATCCCTAACATGCCTATTAACCGGCTAACTCTATCGTCACGATGCTGCAAGTTCTTGTTATCTCAACAAACCAAAGTTTTGAAAAACGTTGATGAATTCGAGTTTATGATGAACGGATTTGATGTTTGCGATTTATATTTCTTGCCACCAAATCTCAGAAGTTTGAAAGTTAACCTTTCTGAATATTCCCACTTGAGTAATAACTTCCCTAAATCATTAGTTCATCTTGAAGTTGATTTGGGTAATTCTTCTGGCTTGAATCTCTTAAGTGAGATTTCGAAATATTGGAACGTATCTTCATTGGTTGTGAAGTCATCAGGTTGTAAAACACTTGATTTCACTGTTATTAGTCTTGATAAGTTATACTCTATTATTGTCGATAATGACCCTCGTCAATTTGACTATATTAAGATTGGTGATATTCCTGAGTCTTTATTCTGCTTCAAGTTTTTAGTTGGTCAACAAGTTTCGTCTCTTGCTCCTTTGCCTAAGATAAATCTATTTGTTCCTAAACTAACTAGTAAAATGAAGACTTTGGGGATTTTTAAAACTTGTTCTGTTGCTTAATTATGAACCTGATTACCTCCCGGATCAAAATAATATATTCATTCATTTTTCTTTAGCTTTTCTAGTTCGTCTCATGTGTTTTGTTTTTTTAACTCTTGTTTTCCATTTCTAATTCGTCTATAGTTTCTTTTTTCTTCTTTTTTGGTTGATCTTACTCTATATTTTTCTAGTTTATGGCTTTGTTAACTCACTTTATTGACTCTCTTAATTATATACGTATCTTATAATATCCATGATTTATGTGAATTTAGTACAAAACTACAGAATTAAAAAAAATATCAAAGTATGAAACATAATCTCCAAATAAATAAAACTAATAATGATAATAATAATAAAACACACACACACACACACACATAGAACAATAAAAAAAAGGAAATAATCAATAACAATGAAACCAATAACAAAGACAAAAAACTGTAACAAATATAAAAATAAAAATTATTAAGCAATGGCACTAAAGGAAAGGGGCGAGCGGGCGAGGGAGAATCTAATACTCCTTGGTGATACGATATCTTTCATCCAAATGCAACTCTTTCATTTTATTGGTGATTTCAGGAACCACTAATCTAAAACTCTCTGAATAGGGCATCACCGAATAATCTATGTCAAACACATTCAATGACTCTGGTAAATCTTTGAAGATTATTCGGGATGATTGGTCTTCCATTTTAACGAGTAGTATTCTGATACCTTTTAAGTTGACTTTGCTGAGGTCCAAGGTAGCTAGCTCGGAAGTTATAACTAGTGCACGCACTTTCCAAGTATAGGAGAGTTCATTTAATGAAACAATTAAAGAGTTGCAGTTCAAGTTGATAGCAAAGTGTAACAATGAGGGGGGAAACAAACCTTTGATTTTGGTGAGTGGAATGTTCAGTTTTAGTTTAATTAGGTTTTGAGGTAAGCATGATAAATGGACTTCTGTAAAGCCAGGTTGATATCCGTTACTATCCTCTGTCATTGATATTTTTAAATTTTCTATTCCTGTTATGTTTCTCAAATTCAATGAATTTAAAGAAACAGTGTTATTCTTTGAAGTATTGATGAAATTAATCTTTAATGTTCTAGCAGCAATATTGAACTGATCAAATAAATCTAATGTTGTTGTGTCTAATGATAAGCCATTAATATAAACTTCATCCAGGTGTCTTACATCATCTGAATTAAGAATATATGGAAGTTTATAAGCATTACGCCATTGGAATGTCTTTAATAAATTTGGTAATTTGATAATAATTTGTTCGGGGTCTTCTTGAAAATTGCAATCAAGTAATTGTAAATGTTCGAGTCTATCAGGTAATAACTGAAAAAAGGATAAGAAAAGGTTGCATTCTTCTAAATGAACAGAAGTTAAGTTTGGAAATACAACGGATCCGAAGGTGGAGTTATATTGAACATATCGATATAGTGATATACTTTTCAATGCTTTTGAAGTTGTTAATAATGTAGAAGATTTAAAGGCTGTCATGCCATATGTGGTTATACTCAAATTTTGAATACATTTAAGATGTTGTAGCCAGAGAAGATAATCTGGTGGGATGTTGTCATTACACGGCTGTTTGGCACTATTAATTGTAATTGATAATCCTATAACTTTATCTCTTAAATAGCCGGTTAAAGTGTCAATTGAATCATGATGATCTCTATGACTGAATAAGGCTCTACTCAAAACAACATCAACTGGAATTTGGCATATTGTAGTCACTTCTCTGACAACCCTAACAAATAATTCCAATGGAATAGAAGTACGATTAGCCTGAGGGCTAGGTTCAACTTTAACTAATTTAAATCTTTTTGGGATGTTTGAATTCTTGAAGTCTGCAAATTCTGCAACTTTTGTCATCAATTCTGCTGCGCAATCTAAATCCATTTGATCTTGCACTTTCAAGCAAAGTGTATTCAAATTGATGAACTTGCTTAATTTTAAAAAGCCATTTTCTGAAAGCCAGTTTCTCGAATAGTAATCCAAAGAGAATCCAATACTGGTAAACTTAGAACATAAGCCGTATTTGTGAATATCATCTATATCTTCATGATCCAGATCCACATATTCAGCTTTTCGTGCAAGTCCAACAAAACGCCTTAAGTAACTGTTATAGTTTAGATGGTAAAATGGAAAGGTAGATCTTCTTCTGGATATGCCTGTGTTTACATGAAACTTAATAAGTCCTGGAAATACCGATTTTGATTCAAGGAAAACCACCAAATTTCGAAAAGGAAGTGAAGGAGTGTCGATAGGAACTTCTCCAAAAACTGAACTTAATTGACACACCAATTTCAAATCGATTTTTTCGATAATATTAATCTCAGTATACTGAAAAATGAGTTTAATCAATTCATTCCAGTTCTTATCCTTGTTTAAAAGATCTAGGAGCTCTAAAACGTGTAAATCAAGGAGATAAGCGTATTGAATTTGTAAATTGATCTCTAATGGTAATTTTCCACAGACTTTTTGTAACCATTTCGTGTCATGCTCATACTCCAGCTGAGCAGGAGGTGGAGGCTCTGACTGGATATGCATACGATTTGAAATCATGATGAAAAAAGAGTTTTGCCACGAACCATATTAATATTTCTAACATAAGATGTTTTAATGAATTACAGGTATAACGGTATTCCAATATTCAGTTTCAGATCGGCAGAAATGACGCCTTACTTGATTCCTACCGACATTGCTGCCGACATGTGCACAGGTGTGTTCACTGGTCGACTGATTGTCTAAGGAATCTGATGAAGTATTGATATTTATATATTCACTTGATTTATAGTTTTCACCATTACTTTGGAGTATATTCAGATTTTATGAAGAACATCACATGCTATAAAGTTGTTGATATTTGAATTATTCATTCGTTATTATTAATACAATTGATGCCACAGTTTTATCACAAAGCAGCTTTTATGATTGATCATATTATTTTCTTGATATTATTAATAGTTCTGGCTATTCTATAAAAGCGAGAATATGACTTCAAGGGTAAAAATACATTTCCAGTAGATGGTGATATCAATGAAATTGGACTCAGGTTAACGAAAATAACATTTCTAAAACTATCTTATTGGTTGGGCTTCAGTTCTTGCCATTCCCTAAAACCAAATTTTGGCTATATTGGTAAGTGACGTTTTTATAGCTCTGATATTCTAGTTACTTTTAATATCAAAAATTAAATGGTTGACTGTTAGTTTTAGTTTCAATTCTATGAATATCTTAAAAATTAATGGTTCAAAGATTATACAATTATCCATGGACATTGTTTTCCACTGTCTTTGTGTTCTGGAAACCGTATCTACTCTCGGTTTTCTGGGTATAAGATACGGGCATCTTTTTCCACTTTATGAGCAAGATGTTTTGCTCTCATGTAAAGAGTATTTCTTATTTAACAATGAATTGCCAGCATAAATTTGGGAAATTTTTATAATATATAACAATCTTCTTATATTCTTGAAACAGTTAGTATCTAGAATATCTTTATAACTGAATTCCAAACCTCGGTTGTATGTGTTACACCCGTGCATCAAATAGAAAATACGAAATGTATCCGATTGTTTTGATTTCGCTTGTTTTGGATAAGACTTAAATTATTTTGTAGTTTAGCGGTATCATAGTTTAAGGTTTAGTTCAAACTACTAATTGAAGTCAAACGATCACAATTCAAAATCACAGTAAGGGCTTAGTTTAAGACATAAATAAATTCGGTTATTATTATGTTCCTTGCTTCCCTATGGAAACCTTTAATTAAAAAATGAAATTGCCATTTTCAAACAAGACCCTTTTGTTAAGCTCTAACGGATTGAAACCTTTCCAATCAGATTTTGTCAATGAAGAATCAGTCACACATTTCTGGACTAAACCTAAACTTAAATTAATTAAGAAAGCATCAGACGTTTCATTTGAAAAATTCATGTTAATACTATATCATCCTGATGTACCAATGGACTTAAAATTAAGGATATGGAATATCGTTTTATTCAAAGTTATTGATTTAATAAATCTAGTCAAACTTATTAAGCAACCAAAATCAAATTATTTGCTTGAATTTATTAAAAATGGTTTGAATCTATCAGTTGAGTTTGAAGAAATGTCTGTTAAGTTGTCTGAAACAAAGTATGTTCAATTACCAGTAATGTGCTTCCCTCAATACCCAAACCAAGTACTTCCCATTGATTTCATTCGTGTGTTATTCAAATTTATTAAGGACAACAAACTACGTATATCTTCATTTGACTTAGCTACATATGGTGGACATACATGTTATTATAACCCCAATATTGTTATGTCTCCTACAGAAGTTATGGAGATTGCATTGTTGTCTAAAGATTCAACTTTTGACTATAACGATTACTTTGGTCAAGCAGATTTAGTGATTCAAAGATCTGGTTCCTATTTGTCTTCAATGAGGATACATATAGTTGAATCATTTAGAATTGATTACTCTCAATTTGAAAAGTTGACTAAATTAACGTTGGTTGTTCCGTTTCTATTCATTGAACCATCCATAAACCATATTATAGAGATAATAAGGACTGTTGCTACCTTGACAGAATTGATATTGCAATATGAACATCTCTTCTTAATTGATGAATCTGAATCTATACAATGTTGTAAAGCATTTGTTTCGGCATATATCAAATTCCCTAGACTAAAGGTTCAATTTTCTTGTTATTCTGATGCCATTAAAGAAAGAGAATCAATCCATGCACATAGTAGACACCTTTACAATAATTTACAACCCATTAAATATTTATTTGATTCAATCTGTCTAGAGATGAATCCTAAAACATTATCTGTTTCCAAATATTTTAGAAAAATCAATCAGTTGACTATATACTCATGTGTTGATTATTCAGGAAAGCGCCTCCCAGTTTTAAATGATTCTTTAAAAGTTTTAAGAATTTTAGGAAATTTACAATGTATGCCGATTAGATTAAATCTATCAAAACTTTCTCAATTACTAGAGATACAAACTTTATATGTAAAGATTGATTCAGACACCTTTGAAGATCTTCCAAAATCAATTAAAAAGTTTAGGCTGATGGAGTCTAGTATTATTGGCCATTTGGAGGTTCCAAGTACTATCACGTCATTAATACTTTCTAACACTTTTCCAGTTATCAGCTTCGAATCGCCTTCTCATGGTCTGCACCTTAGTATAGCTTGGGAACTTGAGTTAGGTTATGAGAAATTATTACCTATCATTAAAAATAATGCTAAGTTTATCAATCAATTATCAGTCTGTTCTAAAAATGTATCTCCTAAATGTTGTCGAATCATCCCATCTTGTGATAAATCAGACAATCAAAAGGTGTTCTCATTTACTATTGAATATGAAGAAGTCCTCCAAGATTGTTTATACTCTCATCCTGTTCACAAAACATGCTTATTAAAGATAATAACTCACAGTAATTTAGACAAGTATGGACATATTTTGAGAGATGTTGTTGATGTATGCATGAGTGCTTTCAAAAAAAGGGGTGAAGTATTGAGAAAAGCTAATAGTTTTTTTAAAGATAAAAAACAAATTCAAAATGAGGCAATTAAGGGGGCTTGTAATTCTTATTTGGTTTATGAAAAGCAGTTAAGGAAACAACTTGAACTTCTCATGCCTTACAAAAAATATTGCTTGAAAGCTGTAGACTCGACTAGGATTGCTCCTCCTGTTCCTCATTATTTTTCCAATGTTTCCCCAAAAACAATATAACTCTAATTATTTGCTTTTTTTTCAAAGAACATTTTATTAATCATTTAATTTCATTTGCTTTTGTTTTGTATTTTTTGTATTTTTTGTATTTTGTGTATTTCTTTTGTATTTTGTGTATTTCTTTTGTATTTCTTTTGTATTTCTTTTATCGCTGTTGTTGTGTTATCTGCTATATAATCTCTTTGAAGTTTACCGTATTTGTCTCTAATCCATTTCAGTTTATATGCCTGTTTGAAACTATTCCCACCCATTGAGAATTGGTATAATTCGGATATGCATGTAGTTATTGATGATATCTTCTTGAAAATCGCTTACTTTGGTCATAAATACCACCTCTTTTAGTGACGATAGTAATTGTAGTAACTCGACCAAGTAGATACCAGAAGCGCGCTTTCCCAATTAAATCAAAAAGTAAACAGAACTACTTACTAAAATACATAAAAAAAGAATTATTTACCTTTAACCAGACCACGATAAGGAAATGGATAAGTGGATAAATGGTAATTAAGGAGTCTAACTAATTTTAAAAACTCAATCGTAGCCAAGAGATTGACTGAATACGATATACTCATAGTTTAGCGATAGACATACTACACATTTTGAAGAATAATTCTAAAAAGCTGTTGTTTTAGAATTAAATGATACATATGTATATTATTAATCTATACGCATTGCGAAGAAAAATAATGAAAGAATTAAAATTGATTTCAGTTACTGGCTGTTAATCAATCGAAAACAAAAGATTAACTTATATAGTTTGTTATTAAAAAAAAGCATTATGAAAGAAATGGCTACATCTGAAGAAAAACAGTGAAATAAGTGGTTAAAGTTGGAAATAAATACAGAAAACATTCAATAAGACAAGCAAAAAGAGTGACTCAAATAAACCCGAAATCAAAGTACTTGACCATTTATCGAGAAAAAAACCGAATTATGGTATCATATTATATATGTATAATGTAAAAAATAATGGAAAATAATGGTTAATGAAATCGAAAACCATACTCATCGAAAGAAGACCCACGACCAGAACAAAAATGTAAATAGAATTGACAATATGTAGAATAAGAATAACAGTAATAGTAATGTTTATACTGGATTCAACATATAATAGTTCAGAAATAACAAAAAAATACCTGACAGATGAGAATGAGTAAAAATGAATAGATGTGATGAATGTGAAGGTATAGAAAGTCAGATCTAATTGTCAGAATTTATTGTTAGATGAAAATAAAAACAGCAGAAAACTTAGAGAAGACTGTTCAGTACCAGTACTTCTCCTAGTAACTGCTGCCCTTTTTCCATGAAGAACAAAAATTTCCAGAAATGAAATCTTCTCTTACTACTAAAAAGAGGGAAGGGCCTGCTTTTATAGTTTTAGCACAATAGTACTTAAAATGCATTTCGTCATACGAGTGATTGGTCTACCTCCATTTTAGCGTTTCTTCGCATCAATATTACTGGGGTGCGTGCATCTGGTTTTCACCTGCGCCGCACGAGTAATTCAACAACTAATACTGGTAGCTTTCCCAATTTATGTAAGTTATAGTCAATTTTTATATATTAGTATTTGATTAAAAGTAAATATCTAGGAGTCAAATTTAAGACTAAACTTGGTGGATTGGGTGTTAATCTTAGGCTGAAAGATAAGAGATTTAAGTTTAGGTTATTGTGGCCCAAAATTGGAATACAAATTTAGTTAAAAATGATGATCCTTTGTTTACAGTGTGGACAAAAATTTTGACAAATTGGGAATAAAAAAGATTCTCTTTCACTCAGGGTTTATTCAACCTTGGAGAAAATAATTACTATTTAATTTTTAATTTCAACACCAGATATCCTACAATTACCAGATATCCTACAACTAGTGGATATTGTCTCACCCTAACACTCAAAAAATGTTCTGTAATATTACATAAATATTTATGATGTAACTATTTCAAATTATTATTCAAGTACAATTACTAAATAATACATACTGATCCCAATAGGAACTAAGTATATCTATAAAATAATGTAATGTTTCATTCATTTGAGGTTTAATTTTCTAAATCAGAATTCTGTGATCATATTCATTTTGACATATTTGTGGTAAAAAATCTTTATGATACATATCTACTTGTCAAGGTTATGCTTTATCTGCATATTGTAGTTTACTCCCTTTGAGTTTTATTAAAACTATTTTACAAGAATCGTTGAAAACAAAAATATATACGATATATTAAAATAAACAAGTGAAGGGTTATAAATATATCAGTGGAAGTATGAGTTTTTTATAAGAAAATCTTAAAAGTGTAAACAAAATATGCACGTGTCCAAAATTGCCGTGAGAAATATAATTATTTTGTAATGTGTGGGGTCATTATGCGGCTTAGTGGCTGTTTCTTTGCAACAATTTGATGTCCAATCACCTAACTTTATTGTCTTCTCAAGACAAATATCTGCATATAGTTTTATTATATGTGAATTTACTAACTAATTAATAATTAAAATAGAAGAAGCCCCCTATCTATATAAATAGAATCAACTATAACATGTTGGTATTTAATTTAATTATGGTATGGACTATAATCAATGCACAGAAAATAAAAGCCTAAACAAAAACAATAAATCAGAAGGAATCCAGTATACAACTCATGAAAAAAAAACATTCTTTTAACTTTAGGTGAAGTGAGATTACCTAAAATGCCACTAACAATACTACATCAACAAGAACAATAAATAATTAGCATTAATAACTGGTATAAGAAATTCAGCAGCAATTTCATATATAGTAGCATCACCAGCAGTAACATTATTATCAGTCACACTACCACTAATACTACTACTATAGAAGTAGCAAATTTGGAACAAGATTTATCAATAGTGAATGTATTACTGTTGATAAAGTCTCATTAGTAAAAAGTATCAAAGGAAGACTCATAACTGCCGAAGGCTAGTGATTCTGCAATATAAAGTTTAGGTGAGAATAGATGAAGTGAATTAATTGGATTGTTAATAAATTGAGATTTTGGGACTGATATGGCAAAGAGTTGTCTTCTTAATAATTATTCTTTATGCACACAATTTCTAGAGTAATTTCTTTTACTGCACCCACCATAAACCTTTCCCAGCTACTGTACTCCAGTAATTAATCAAAATTGCCTCTTGAAATATAAAAATCACTATCGCCGTCAATTTTGTTTGTATACCTGCCTCTTTTTTTACATTGGAAATTAGAACTTCGAGAACTTAATGCCTTTTCTAAATACATCTCAAAATATGTCTTAGGTAATTACATTATAAAATTACAAATTAATTTTACATTTAGTTCATTGTAACGATAATTAATACTCCAAATTTTTTATTAAGCAATGCACTTAATGCATAGAATGTTTCTAAAGTTTTTCAGCATTTACTGGAAGGATTAGATATATTAGGATATTAGTAAGCCAGAAATTCATCCATCTTGTAAACTGGATGTCTCTTGATGTGTCTTGATAAAATGTTTATAAAATTATTTTTGTAACAGATACAAGAAACAAGCAAACAGTGAATTAGTCTTTCAATAATCTCTGCTGATCATCATCATCACTTTCCTCTTCTTCGTATTCTCCATCGCCATTGCCATCATCATCACTTTCCTCCTCCTGATTAACACTGCTCTCATTTCCATCATCTGTCTCTTCCTCTTCACTTTCGAGATCTTGATCACCACCGAATATACCATCTTTACTAGAATCATTTCCAGCATCACTTAAGAAATCATCTAATGTCTGCAATCTATACTTTTTAACGTTCTCACTAGATTGATCAAAATTGCTTATAGAAGTAGAGGTACCTTGTCTAATATAGCTCGAACCATTGCCAGTTTCAATAATAGAGTTTAGTACACCACTACCATTATGGTTGCCACCATTACCAAGTCTAGACATTGAAGATGAAACATTAAAAGTTGTAGAAGAAGAGAATGAATTTGCGTATTTGGCATAATCCTGTAATGTAAAGTTTGACGATCTTAATTCATTATAATAATCTAAGTAATTTAAGTCTAGTTTATCTTTTGTAACGTCGTTGAATTTGGAAATCAATAAGTCAAATTCACTTGTTTCAGAAGATTTAAATGTTGGTTTTGGCTTTGCTGAATGCAAAATTAATATCGATAATTCAATTTCATTTAACTTATTGTAACAATCACGTTCTGTGATTGATAATAATCCATCAATATTTAATTGTTGTGAGGTTGTAGTTGCTTGATATGTAACATTAGGTAAAAGTGATCCTATTAATCTTGATTTATCTCTGACATCTAACGACGTATCATATTTTGTTAGCTGTAAAACGTAATTGAATAACTTCCATAATGTATTGTTGTATAATTCAGATTCAGACCCAATTTGCTTTTTATGGTAAAATTCAAGTGCAACTAGTTTGGTTATTGAAGATAAAAGATCAAGCTTTACTTGCTGTATTTCATCACTGAATGAAGATATTAAAATACGGAATAAATCAGGTAAATAGTTGAATAATGCTTCCACTTTAGCGGTGTGTTCACTATAATTATAATAATTAATTGCAAATTCACCTAACAACCAAATTATTGAAGATTTAGCACTTGCTGTTAACTGCTGTCCTTCTTCTGCATTAATCAATTTACCAGTCTGTTTGTATAAAATATCAATGTATGTAATTAAATCATCCTGAATCAATTGCCTTAAACTTAAGATGTATTCGTTAATCAATAATTCATTATTTTCAGTGTTAAGTTTTACTAAGAAGAATTGAATGACTTGCTGGAATTGTTCTGAAGTGATTGATAATGAATTCAGGCTCTTGACAATTAATGATTTATGATTTGGTGTTAAATCAGAACCTTCGATTAAATATTTCAGTTGTGGGAAAAACTCATTAAAATTAGTATGATTTATTAATTTGAAGAAAATTAAAATTTTTATTTTCGAAGTCTGAAAATTATCTGCCGTTAATGGACTGAAAAACATGATTTGAGAATCTAGAAATTGAATCAAATTATTAGAGACTAAATAATAAATTTCATTCAAGAGGTAATATGTGATATTTGAAGAATCACTAATAAATTTCAGTAGGACAAGAGACAGTTGATAGCCAGAGATTTTAAAAGGAAATAATTTAGCAAGACATCTGGTCAACGACAAGATAACGTTAGGACTAGGAGAATAAACCAAAATTATAAATTTTTCCAATAATATTTCTAATTCTGGACAAACAACTAATTCAGTAGGTTCTGGTAAAAATAACTTAGCATAATCTGTAACTAAATCGATTAATAAAGCTTGTGAATAATCATCCAATAAATCCAATTTTGAAAGTAAATGGCCAATTTTATTATGAATTAAATCCATATATTGAGGGAAAATAATGTTGTATGCATTTAAAGCAGCACTTAAAACTTTCGGATCGCAATCACTCAGTAATATATCAAGGAAATTGTATAATTGATAGATAGTACTTGATTCGTCCTTTAATGCATCTTTGATTTCAGGTGCATTATAGGATTTATCCAATTCATAACACTTCACAATGGCTATGGCAGAAGATGATCTCACTAATGGAGATGAATCTTTAATTGTTTTCTTTAATGATAAGATTAAGATTGGTAAAATTGCTGGAATCTTAATGCCCGCTAAGCAACGAATTGAAAGTGCTCTATTAATACAATTCTTATGAGTAAGGCTTTTTTGAATAGCATTAATTGATAACAATGAAATATCTTGTTGTAAATGATTGAACTTAAGTAAGATCATATATACGTATCTTTTAATTTTCAAATTGTTTGAGTTGATGTTATTTATAATCATTGGATAAAACTGTAACACTTCATTTGATGAATTTGGAGATGCAGACATTAGTTTCACCAAGTACTTCAAAACAGTCAATTTATCATTATCGCTGGATGAATTTAGACTCTCTATGACTTGCTTATTTGTGAAAGTGACTTTAGAGCTGTTTGTGGATGAATTATAATTGTTAATGATTCTTGATATTGATGGTGCCACTGTAGCTGTGTCTAGAGATGTGATATTCTTTGTAGCATTCTCAAAAAAAGTTCCCAAGTTTTTGGCTAGAATCGAATCACTCATTGCTGCCACAAAACACTATGATGCTGTTTTTTCTTGCACAATAGAATTATGCCTCCTGATCTACCTTTTTAAACATGTTTGTTCATGTTGATGTTGCGTTGGTGTCTCGAAGAGGTGCGGCTACACAGAAACATAAAATATTTTGAACACGTGATATACGAGACGATCGGTCATCTTTACTTTGCGGTTTTCCAATTTTCGTCTGGTTTCAATTTAAATAAATGATAACCTAAAAAGAATGTAATGAATCACAACCATCCAAAATCATAGTTTAACCTAAGTCACTTTTAAGTTATTAGCTGATAGAATGCCAAACTTTGGTTTCACTCCCTTTGACTACAATGAAGATCAACAGACGAAAAGGCTCACTGATGTTCAAGACATCATCGATCAACTAGGGGATATGAAAATAGGAAGAGATATGGATAATTTGGTTTTCAGAGATATTTTAGACAATAATCACACTTTTAAAGAGGTTAGAAAAGCCACTGCTGAAGCACAGAAGATTGTTGGTAAAGGTAACAGAAGGCCTTATAGAATTTTAAACTTGGCAATGCATTATGCTGGTTGTTCAGCTGCACATAAGAGTTTTATTAACCAATGGGTCGATCAGGTTACTGATTTGAAAGAAGAAAATCCGAAAATTAAAATAGATGAGCTTCCTGAAATTGATCATGGCGTTTTTGGAACCAAGAAATTGATGTTTGAATATGTAGGCCTTTTAAATACAAATAGATTTAAGTATGATATTGAATTATGTGAAAGTTGGATCAGAAAAAATTATCCGTATTTGAATTCACATGGTAGTTGGAAGTCGTATAACAACAATAAGAACATAGCTAGTTCTCAGAGTAGAAGACAAGAATATAATAAACAATACCAAAATGCATACGATGATGAAAGATCAATTAGTTCTGAAAGTTGTATTAGTGATATTCATAAAGATATCTCTATGTGTAAAGATTATCTTTATAACTCGAATATCTATCCAGGTTTCAAGCCGAAACAAGAAAATAGTCCTGGAAGTAGAGGTAATGGTAGAAACAGTAACATTTCTTTTGTTAGACAAAAACTTGGTGCAGTACAAAATAAACATGAAGAAACTGAATTGTATCATTTTGAACGAGAAGAAAATCAAGATGGATTAAGAAATCAGCCGAAGTTTCAAGAGAAGACTAAATTCATTATATCTTCACAAGTACCTAAGAGCCTTAAGACTGAAACTGACACTCAATCCAATAAAGAACAGCTTTCAAGTAAAAAAGAACCAGAATTGACTAAACAATTTGAACCTTATAATCATTATCGCTACAGTATCAATGCATTAACAAATAGTCCCACGAAGTCCATAGGAAAAAGCAGATATATAGATAGACACTACGATTACGGTGTAAGGCATAATAACCATAGAGCCAACAAAAATTATAATAAAACTCAATATCAACAAATTTTCAATTACTCTAACGATTACCAGGGGACTTACAATCAGTATCCTGTGAGTATTCAATCATATAGCATTACACAGTTAGATAATCAGTTGCACCCATATCCATTACAGATAATTCGCTACACTCAGCCAACTTCAAGCAATGGCTATGGCAAGTATCGAAGTGTTAATGGTTATAACTATTTCAGTGAATATGAAACACAAACTTCATATTCTTCTCCACCTAAATCATCTGGTCGACATAATGGTAGTACTAATAGCTGTGTCTCAGCTGCACCTATAGTTCAAAGAAGTTCTACTGTTGATGGGCATGTATCTGATGTTGCTGATCTAGATTACAATTGTGCTGAGTATTTAGCTTATAGTAATGCTTATTATGAGAATAAATTCAAAAGAGGAGTCAGTGGTTCTTAGGAAATTTTGGTTTTTATTTGAACAATTTTTACTCTAAGGTTTATTTGATCTTTGATTCTGGGATTAATTTCAGGTTCTGATTTCCTAATTTTGTTTTCAGTCCCTGGTTGTTCTTACCTTTAAATCATATGCTTTTTCTATATATCACATTATCAGTTTCTGCCTAACTATAATTTTTTCTTGACATTTTGTTCTATTTTTTTTTTCAAAATATATATACTTAGCCTACTGTCAAACTTTCACACTTGATTTTTCTATATTTCATCTTCTTTGGTCATTCATTTACAACAGAAATATTTCAAAAGTATTTGCTTAATATATAGTTTTACCAAAAAAAAAAAGAAAAATACAAAAAATATGGTGAAATGAAATGTATAATGCTGAATAAAAAATAATGAAGGTAATGTTATAATAAATCCCTGTATCCAATGCAAACAGCTCCCTCCTTATCGATTCTTGTCCTTCCCAAATCATCCACGACCAATCCCAAGTTTTTATTCTTGGTAATGCTAATAGGGGATGGTCCATGGGTTGGAAAAAAACAAAGTTCATCTACACCACAAACTTCCTTACATTTGTAAAATAAGGACCAATTCAATTGTTCTAGTAAAATATTTACTTTCTTGCCAGCATCACTGACTCTGACTGACAATTCTTCTTCAGATAATCTATAATTCAATTCATTTGGATTATATCGTTGTACTGACTCCTTGCCTAATTGGAAGATATCATTAAGTAGATCAACTATTGATTCTTGAACTATTTCAATTGAACTCCATATTAAATAATCTGATTCTGTTTGTAATTGAAAATAAGGATGAGCGTAATCCCAAACTGCTAGACTTCTATATTCTGGAACTAAGTGATATGTTAGTTCAGATAAGTATCGTCTAATATAATTGAAGGTGTAAGCTGTTAAATTTTGTCCCAAAATACCTAAATCATGATGATGCAAATCATATATTTCAAAGCTTGAGTTTATTGCCTGTAGCATTGGTCCAAATTTTGAAACGATTCGATCTGTTACCAACTGCCAATTATTAGTCCCATATAAATTTATTGGTGTATTTAGAGTATAGGATAAATCATTTAAAACCGATTGTTTAATATTATCCGAAATATTATAAATTCTCCTTGTAGAAGTATCTGGATTGACATAAGTTCTGTTCAGTACGGTTACAAATTTGGAAAAGTCAGCTATAATTTTAGATTCACCATTGTAAACTCGGGAGCCAGCCAAGTAATTATCAAATCCAGACATAGCTTCAAATGTATTCAAAATTAAGCTCCTAGTTTGAATATTATCCAAGGTGTCATGATTTTCATCAATTGATAATGTTTCTTCAGGTAATCCAATCATATGATTAGCGTTAGCTATAGTCTTATTTGAAATGAGTTTCAATTTATCATAAAAATTGCAGAGCACAATCTCATAACCTATCTCCAATCTAACGATCCCATCCAAACCACCATTTTGAGCACCCCAATTACATATATTTTTTATTACTTGTTTTTCACTAAAGTTATCATAACTTTTTAAGTTTGCTAATATGAATTGGGAGTCCATTTCACCTGTTGGTAACTTTGATGCAGATGCTCCTGATAGTAGTATTAGTTTATTTAATGACTTTTCTACTTGAAACGTAAGTAGTCTTGGAATTCTATTATTCTGTTTAATCTGCATTTTGTGGTGTTTATTTTCATAAGTTTTAAGTTTTTCAGTAGATTCTCTTTTATTCAATCTGAATAATTTTGATCCCTCAGATATATACTCCGAGACGGTTGTAGTAGGTTTATCTGAATTAAGTGAAGCGTCACTGTATGATAATAAAGAAGATTGATTATCAACTAGTAAATTAACGTTGCTTTGTCGACGTAAGCTAAGTAAGTCATCATTTTTACTCAGCTCTGGGAAAGCTTGCAAAGGCTTTACTCTGGGAACATCAATGAAATGATAACTGAACTCATAGTCAAGGGCAGTCCAGCCAAAGCTTTCAGGTATTTGGCCATTCCAATTAGAATGATAAAGTAATGTACCTTGTGGAACAATAACTGGTAAATACGATACCCCAATTGGATTTAAATCAGAATTTTTCTGTTTCAACACATTGTGAATTTCATTGAATATTGATGTTGCATTCAAGAACTCAATTGAGGATACTTGATCTTCAAAATTCTCAAAAATTATTTGAGGGGGAGGTTTAAATGGTTTTCTAAAATTTTGCAAATTTGAAGATGATAATGTATCGCCTTGTTGATCTGTTTGGTTTTCATCACTATTGTCATTATTGAAATTGTTATGAGTGATGGTGTTAAAATTAATTATTGAGTTCAATAGTGATTCTGATTGAGCCTTTAATGCGGATGATGGCCTTGACGATATCTGAGGTATTAAAAACATTATACTTAAGAGAATTAAAATTACAATGCTAATTATAATTATTCCTTTTTGTATTTGACTGAATATAACTCGACTGATAAATAAGCGATTTCTAATTAATCGATAAACACCATAGCGTTTACTGAACATACACATCCTTTAATTGGGTTTCAGTATTGGGTATCACAAGTAATAGGTATTATAAGTAATTGGTATTAAATCTGGTCAAGCAAATGAGTAATTGTCAATATAGATTTTTATATATATAAGCTTTTAATTTGGTAAGTTAATTATCAACTTTTATCGTGAACAAAAAGTAATGTAATTAATTATATGTGGGATTAGATGAAATCTAAAAATTGGCGTACCTCCTACCCCATGCTCAGTCTCAGCTTGGTGGTGTTAAGATGTATCTTAACAATTTAAGCTAAGCATTTCAGAAGAAATCTTGGAATTTAAAACACATCTACAAAAAAAATGAAAAACTTATAATTTTTAAAAACAGGCAATTAATTTTTCAGTGATCTTTAAACATTTTTTTTTTGATTTTTCTTGTGTTAATTATTGAAAGATTCATATTGTATTTGACTATTTGTTCTTTGATGTTTCCGGCTGAATTATAGTTTCCGGTACTAGGAAGAAGAGTTCCTACTACAGAAATTCATTTAGAAAATTTAAAATCGATTTGTATTTTGTTTTTATTAAAGCAAAATAAATTATAATTAAGTTAATATTTCAGAGAAAAACGAATTCTGATAAATCGATAAATCAATATTTGGATAGAATATATCTCACACCAGGTTTTACGAAATTTTAGAAAACAACTAACTAATATATTTGATATCCATTGCCTCTTACAACTGATTTGATTACTTAGTACCATTTAGTTAACTTAAATGCTGTAATTTTGAGATTCGAATTAGTATCCTACTTTCACATCCTTTATTCAAAGAAAAAAAATTGTAAATAAGTACAACTGCGCTAATTAACTATATTATTATTAAATTAATAATTACATTTATTAATTAAACTAATATAGATTCTACTATTGTAATAAGTAGAGAGATTACTGTTACTAACATCTGAAGGATAATCAATTAGAATTTTATCCATCATGTATAAGACTGGCTCTCTCTGACACACTTCCACATCCCTGCACCATTTACCTCCCAACAAATCAACCCGCATGTGAAAAAAACAGGCACCTACAAAACTCAAAATACTATAGCACGTGACTGACAGGGCGCTGAAATTCGATCAATCAAGAAAATCGAATAACTAACAAAGATATTAAGTGAATGAGAAAATATTTAATAGCCAATTACATGAATCAATTGTTCAAAGTATCTTAGCAACCAATTTAAATTCCTGCTGACCTTTCAGAATTAAAAGAATTATTATGTCGTCTAAAAGCTCCTCCCCGGGAGCATCTTCGTGTTTGAAGAAGGTTGATTCAGCCAAATCTAGCGGAGCAACAAGAAGTCAATCAACTTTAAGCATGAATTCTCTGATGAAAACAAAATCGTTGACCGATTTATTTAAAAAGAGATCATTAAAGAAAAGACAGCGGTCACCAGAGTCTGATGAATATGATGATGATGACTCAATAATTGATACACCAAAAACAAAACTACAAAAGACAAGATCTACTGCTGAAGAGGAGGCTTTTAGAGCCAAAGAAAAAGAATACGATGAAGAATTGCCTCTTGAATATAGAAGATTTAGACCTAAAGGTTTCAGATTTAATATACCTCCAACAGACAGACCTGTTAGAATTTATGCTGATGGTGTCTTTGATTTATTCCATTTAGGCCATATGAGACAATTAGAACAATGTAAGAAGTCATTTCCAAATGTTGAGTTAGTTGTTGGTATTCCAAATGATAAAGAAACGCATGCTAGAAAAGGTTTAACTGTATTGAGCGACCATCAAAGATATGATACTGTTAGACATTGTAGATGGGTTGATGAAGTTGTTGAAGATGCACCTTGGATTTTGAATATGGATTTTTTAAGAAAACATAAGATTGATTATTGTGCCCATGATGATCTTCCATATGTTGCTGATGGTATTGATGATATTTATAAGCCAATGAAAGATCATGGAATGTTTTTAGCCACTCAAAGAACAGAAGGTATCTCAACGAGTGATATTATTACAAAGATTATTAGAGATTATGACAAGTATTTAATGAGAAATTTTGCTAGAGGTGCAACGAGAAAAGAGTTGAATGTTTCATGGCTAAAGAAGAACGAATTAGATTTGAAAAAGCAAATTAATGATTTTAGATCAAGTTGGAAGAAAACAAATAATCAATTGAGTACTCGTTCAAAAGATTTATATTTCTTAGTCAGGGAATCATTGAGAAGTAATGCTATTAACAAGAGAGCCATAACACCAGTTGATAGATTTGCAGCCAAATATAATGGGAATGGACTCCATAGAACAAACTCAAAGAGATCATTATTAGATAATTTGAAAGGCTTCGTTGGGATAGATTCACATTCTGAGTTTGAAAACAATACAACTGATTATGAAGAATACTATGATTCTGAAGAAAATGGAAATGTGAATTTGCCGAATACATTAACAGCTCCTACTAGTACTTCAACTTCAACAAAGCCCAACTCTGATATCGAGCCAAATAACGGATCAGTCGAAAAAATTAAAGTTATCACACCTAGTTCTCCAATAATAAGAACTAACTTTAAGAATAATCAATCATCTAAGCTTCCCACTAACAAAAACAAATCAGCTGCCCCCTCTCCAAAAAAGAGTCCTAGAAAAAAGAAAATAGTCCGTACCAGTACAACCAAGGTTCAACACGAAGCGTAAGTAAGTGACTGTTAGAAATATTGTTAACGATAGATCAAATTCAGCTCACTGATTTCATTCTTTTTCCTCCAATTTTCGTATTTAAATCCATTCAATATATATAAGTTTTGTGTGTTTCTTTTTCTTTTGCAATTACGTTTTCATACAATCATATTTTTGGTTTTGTATTTTTATTTGATTTCGCATTTTAATTTTAATTTTAATTTTAATTTTAATTTTAATTTTAATTTTAGTTTTATTTTTAGTTTCTCCTCTGTGATATTTGTTATATTTATAAGACTAAAATGTATTCGATGGTAAAGAAAAAATCAGTCTAGGTATTAATTGTAATACCCCTGAATATCTCACTTAAGAGATGTTCCTGCACATCCCTTTGATCGGAAACGGAAACAGAAGAGTAACAGGTTGCGCCTCACTCTCAAGAAAATACTAAAGTAAAACGATCAACGAAAAGGAACTTGCTCAAGTTCGATGACGACACGCTGACTCGACCAAATACTTCGTGTTGATTCTCTTTGCTATTCACTCTCTTTTTTCTTTCCACAACCCAAATTCAAAGTACAAATATAGGTATAAATATATACTGTTTGTTTAACAACTGATTTTCAAGTCTTCCATTCCTTATTACCATATCTTTCGTGTCTTTATTTTGAACTAATTAAGGCCTGCTGCTTATCTTTGATTGTTCCCGCCGAATTCATTGCTATCTTCTACTTTATTGGCTCCAAAGAGTTCTTTTACATTCAATTGACCTATAAATATATATTACTCTCCTTTAATTTCACTAACAAATAATATGCCTTCTTCAATAGCCTCTTTAAAATACATGGAGCCTCAACAACTCTACAATACTTTATGCTCATCTTCCTCTTCAAAGTTAAAAGTGATAGATGTTAGAGATACAGATTATAAAGGGAGGCCACATAAAATCTTCACAGCATTATCCATTTGATAGATTAACATCATCAAATTTTAAATCCATCTACAATTCAATTGATTCGGGTGGCATTTTAGTCTTTCATTGTATGTTATCTCAGCAACGTGGTCCTTCTTCGGCTCTTAGGTTTTTAAGATGGTACGAAAATGAAGGAAAGTCAAAAAATCTAGACATTTATGTATTGAAAGGTGGGTTCTCAAATTGGGTAACAATTTATGGTGACGATAAGAGTGTTACTGAAGGTTATGATGCTAAGTTTTGGAGGTATGGCTATTAAATATTTTATGTTTTTGTGTTCTTATTTCCTGAATTACTATATTAGCTTTTGAAATTAGATTTTTTTTCGTTTTTATTATCTTTTATTTTCACTTCGATTTGAGAATGTAAACTTTTTATTGCGATCATTATCATCGTTTGGTTTCGTTTTTTTTCCTTCATCTTTCATTTTACATTATATTTGTTCACCTTTTTTTATCCTCATGAGTTCTTTGAATGCTGTTATTTATGATTATGCTTAACGATATACGATTTTGTTGCTATTATCTTTTGTATCTTCTGCTTTATTTGCTGCTTTATCAACTTTTAACTTTTAACTTGTGACTGTCATACTTAATTATTATTCATGAATCGTTATCTATTTTACTATACCAGTTTATAACTGTTTCTTATATTCTACTTCGTTTGTTAACATCGAATCGCCAAACGTAAAAAAACAAGGCAGGTTATATGGCATGAACGGCATGTCATAAAGAACCTGTTACATTGTGGCTAAGTTAAATATGTCTTGAAGTTCGTGATGCTACGTATGAATAAAGTTAGTTTAGTTATCTTTTTACTGAAGAATTTATAAGAATGGTTTGATAAGTACTTGCAAAAAGTGTAATTCATGAATTGGCGTTACAAGTGGTAAAGAATTTCAACCTCAATATTTAAAAGAGTTTATCGTAATAATTAATGAAATCAATAATAGTTTGTTTGTTTGACCATGCTCATACATCTAAGCAACATTTTGGAATTAATTTACAGCATAGTGAATCACTTAGGATTTTTCATTTTTAAGTCTAGATGTTCTAGAGCAAAAAGTGGGTGAGCTGTAAGGTTGTATGTATCATATATATGCATTTGATACGCTTCAGGATATTCCAAATGGCTCGATAAAATTACTTAAATAGAACATTGATTGAAGTATAGTGTCAACGCCCTGATCGATCATAGAACAAAGCGTGAATATTGATAGGAGATGCTAATTAGGTATATATTGGACAAATATTTTATTAACATTTATCACGCTTCTCGAAAAATTAAATATAATAGCTAGAAATTAAATTAGTTATTATTATTATATCATTTTTCTTAGATCATGAATACTGGAATATCAATGAATGATTGATTTTGTAGTTCTGCGTGCTAAAATTTTTATAAAAGCAAGAATTTAAATTGGATTTATTTGGTACTCTCTCTATTGAACCAACCACACTTTTAGTTCACCGTTAAACTGCATTCGACATAGAAGTTGCCAAACTAGATAGATTTAATTATGTACCAATCACATCGTCTCATTCACAAAAACTGCAATTTCCAAATTTCAAGTAGTTATGAAGTCTTGCTTTGCACTGTCATATGCAAAGTTAATATTGTAAATTGACACAGTTCAAGAACTACGGTTGAGTTGTATAATCAGGTGCGTTTCCAGCATAATGGAATTCAAACATTTTTCTAATGAACTGGATATGGATATATTATGGATTGTACCAAATTTTTTAAATGGTCAATTTTGTTTCCGTTGTAGGCTGAATTCTTAGTTGGAGTTATTTTGAGCACAAAATGGGTAAATTGAATGTATGTCCAGATTCCTGGCTAGATGTTTATTGGTTAAGCAAGTTTCAAAGTTACCAGTTTGCGGCGTCACGGTGAAAATTAAGCTCAAAAATTTGTAAGGCGGTCCTTGGTTCAGAGGCTTGAGGGCTGATAATTTGGCTTATTGAGCTTGACGGTTAACTTAATCCCGAATTTATACTCAATCAGGCTCCAATAGTAATAATCATTCAAATTCACTAAATATTTGGTTTCTTATATACATACTCATAATATCTATTTTCTATTACAAAAAAAGCTTTAACGCGTAGCTTCTCTATCTGGTTAAGTTGCATTCAAATTCGCAAGTAGTGTGTTTACTCAACTTCAAATATGAAATATTACTTTTTAAAAAACATTACATTTTGGCCTCCTTATCTTTTTCAATATGTATTTGGAATTTCTGGCTTGATAATTCAAGTCACTATATTTCTATTCATTCTTAAGTCTCAATACATACCGTTACAAGCCTAACCTAAATATAGGAAGTTGTAAATAATAATTAGGGGTGAGGGATGAGCATTAGATCAAAATCGCAAAAAGTTGGCAAAATAAACAATTCTGATTATAGATTATTTCTATTATGCACTTTGCAAATTAATCATGAATATCCGATCCAGGAGCAAACCAAGACATAAAAAAAGACAAGAAAGATTTTCCTCCGTGAATTCATGAGCTCGTACATCGAAACATATGTAAATGTAAATGTGCATGCACGAAATTTCCAATCACATACATACATTCATTGACTGTGAATGTGCTTTTCGGTTCTGGTCAATATTCATTAGTTTGTAATTGATTCACTTGTCAAATATTATTTTCTTTGAAAATTTATATAAATTGGATTAATGTTAGATGAAAGTAATTTACAATTTTCACAAGCATTCAACTCTTGGTATTTAGTTATAAATCTGTATGTATTAAGTGACCCATTTCCGTAGGGACATCGGATATCACAAGCTAGAACATATAATGAATCTTAAATCAGAGAATGCAAAAGCTAATATATTTGAAAAATTAAAAGAAAAAAATACCAACTAGTATTTTTAAACTGAATATTGGACTTAACATTACTATTGGACGACTAGAGACTAGAATCACATAAAAGTTCTGCAAGTGTTATTCATCTATGAATTTTTGCTGACCCTGGTTTTCTTTCTGCAATTGGTTGTATCTCTGTGTTTTATGGAAATTATTTAGATAAGAATCTAATTTTTTAGTTTAAAGTTAATATTTACTAGTAACTGGCATTAAAAATGATTCTTAGAAGAGCTGCCACTACCTCAATCTTGTATTATCCAGTGAATTTCTTCTAGCGTTAGAATAATATATCATTTCAGGAATCTTATTTCAGATAAATGAATTGTAGCCAAAAGATTTATATGTTTTTCTATATTCGATGCTAATTTAGGGTACTACAGTATGTTGAGTCAGTATTAAACTCGAGTTTTTGAGAATGAGAAACAACCATTAATTTCTCAGGCGCATTAAACTTTAAAAATAGGTTATGTATAGTTAAAAGGATAAGGATAAAATATATAGTAAAGCATCATTGACTGTTAATTTTGACCTTATAGGAAAAAAATAATCAGTTTTTTCTCTGTCTTTTTGAGTTTCCTCTCAACACTTCAGTGGCCTCTTTCAATCTTTTACCCATCATGATTTCTCTTCTTCTTTGTAATGTTTCGATAGGAAAAAATTCTTCAATTGTACTTTGGGGGTTAATTCCATGTTTATTTAATGTTTTCAGAATTGGTAATAAAATTTCATCCACTTTGGATTGCGGCCACCTGACATTTAACATCAAATAAGTACGCAATTTATCTAAATTTGGATAACCCCATCTAAATTCAGTTTTATCATTATCAACTTTTGGGTTTAAATAAGCGTCACTAATTATTTTGTTGGTTGTGAATACATCATTTGGATTAATGAAAAATTTAGATTTATTCAACTTTTTTCTCAATTTATTTTGAATACTAGTTTGTTTTAAATTAGCATCCATCTTACCTGACTGATATTGGATCCACCACTTTTCAAAATTTTCTAATGAACCAAATTCAGCTAAGATTTCCATAGCATTAACTTTACCGATACCTTTCAAGCCTTCAGTATAATCACTGCCCAGCATAATACCCAATTCAATGAACTTGTGCTGATTTAAGCCTAAATAGCATTCAATATCATTAGATTGATATAATTCAACATAATTCTTTTCTTTAAACATATTCTTGTAGATTTTGTCACCTCCAAATAGAAAGCAATCCGAATCATCAGTAATTATGCCATCAACTAACCCCATCTGAAATAATCTAGCGCATTGAGCCTCAGCTTCCATTGGCGCAGTTATAAAAGGTATACCAAACCGTGATAATAAATCTTGAACATCTAAAATCATTGACGTATTAACTTCATCTGCATTTCTTTTCTGTTTGTTCAATTGTTCTTGTAATTTTACCTCATCTTCCAACGACCAGAATGAGCCTGCTGTACCTTTGGTTACAGTTCTGTTGCGATTTATATTAGTAACAAAGGAATTATAAGCTTCTTCTTCAGCTTCAAGATTTTGATCCAACTCCTCAGATTCATTTTCAGAAAATTCATAATCAGGTAAAACTACAGTAGTTCTGTCTACTTGTGGTTTCAAAATTTCTTGAATAAACCTCTTCTGTGGTGGTGATTTGGTCGTACTATTATTTACTTTTCCACTGTTGATTTTCTGAGGGTCAACCTCCTCTACATCTAGTAGCTCAACATCGGATTCTTCTGAAGAGAATCTGATAAGAGCATCGTCTTCATGTTCACTCATAAGGTTTGTAGTACTGTTTATTTTGCCTGTCTGAGAAGACTTGGATTTGCTTACAACTGAAATGAGATTGTCATCATCACTTACCAATAACACATCCTTATCGGAATCAACAATTTCTAGATTATCAGCATCACCATAAGAGTAAAGGCCAGCCTTTTCATCTTCAGTTAATTTCAGAGGTTCATTTCTAATGTAACCAGTTGTATAGTGGGTCTTATCGTTGATTTGTTCTGAAGTTGAATTAAACCATGAGGGAAGAGGCTTAGAACTAGGTTTGGACTTTTCATCAGCTTTCGTTTCTATATGTTCAACTTGAACTGGTTTATTGTCTTGACTGAGTAATGACTTCTTCTTCATTCTGGTATTAAATAACATGGATTTTGACAAATCAAACTTTAAAGATTTTTTACTTTTTGCTAAATCGTCACTAGATAGAATAATTGGAATACTATCACTTATATTGGAAACAGTAGAACTAGTTAACGGATTCAATTCCTGCTCTTGTAGATTCAAATAATCTCTTTTAGATTGTTCTATAGCTTCTCTAAGTTCCTCATCTTCAACTTTCCTATCCATCACATCCTCTGATCTTTCACTAATAACATAAGCGGATGTTTTAGGAACATTTATAGAATCCTTTTTGTTATATTTTCCAGCATATTCATACAAAAATTTAATTCTAGCCATAATATTATCGTCTGCTTCATCTTGTTGATCAACTTCTTCAAAATCAGCATTAGCATCTGATTCACTTTCATCGTCATCATTTTGCACAAATAAACCATCTTGCTTCTTATGGATTAAAGGATCTGTGGAAACTTTAACATAATTAGTATCCTGCTCTAACTTTGATGTGGTTGTATTAGTTTCATTAATATCCTCCCACTGTACATCTAAATCTGACTCATTAATGCTCTCTGCTTTATCTAAATTAATTGGATTATTTACATCATCTCCCTTGGATGGGATCGATAAGGCCCATCCGCCGTCCGTTCTTTGTAATGAATAAACTTTATCTTTTTCACCAGCAATTCTTCCAGCTATAACATCAGAATTATCACTATCCATACCTGTAACATTCATTAATCTTTGGGTTAAATAGTTTCTTTTCTGAATTCCTTGAATTTGAAATTTACTAAAATCCATTGAATTAGGAAACAAGGTTTTTAATTGATCTTTTGAATAACCCATTCTTAATCTGGATCTTAGTCTAAGATGTGATAAAACAATATACTGAGTGGATAGTGGAAGTCTATTAAACTCTGCTGAGTGTGGATCAACACTATCCAAATCAACATCTTGAATCTCATCTTGTAAATCTTTAGTTAGTCTATCATATTCATAATCAGTAATCATTCTGTTATCACTTTTTTGAATTTTAAAACTTTCTAACTCTGGTAAATCATATTCATCTTGCCTTCTAAACATCTTACCTTCTTCGTGTGCCTTTACTGGGGCTGTTGTTTTTGTTGTTGCTGATTTCTTACTCGAAATTTTTGCTGTGGCACTTCCATCAAAGTAATTATTATCTTCATAGTATTCACTAAATTCTAAATCTTCTGGCACAATTTCTCTTCTAGTGGTATTCGATGAAGTATTTTTGGTATGTTTTGTGGCAATATCTTGCTCAGCTCTTCTCTGAAGTTGTTGTGCCAGAATCTTTTGAGCTGTTTGCTTAACTGTTTCCTTATTTCCCTCGCGTCTTTGCTTTCTCTTAGCTATAGTCTGTCTTTTCAATACAGGCACTCCACCATCAAACACGAACACAGGTCTGATTCCAAAATATAGTAACTTGCATATTCTTCTGAAAAAACCAACTATATGTGAATTTTTCAGCTGCTTTCCTTCTTTATCTCTAACCGCTTTCAAAAATTGATAAATCCAAATTGAAGCATCAACTGCCAGTTTCTTCTTAGCGAGTGATTCCAGTCGGACTGGTCTAGCTGTTGGACCAACAATCTCCCAGAGACCATGAACACCCATTAGAAGTGTTTATTGATAAAAAGGCTAAAGTTTGAATTAACTAAACCAAAAGTTTTCATAAAATTATTGATGGCAAAATTAGAAATAAATCATTTTATCTCCGAAGCGCGTCTTGTGAGGCTATGTTTTTGGTGCAGGGGTGTCTTGTTCCTCTTGTCGTTTTTGTCTTCTTGCTACCATCTGAATTCATAGCTTTCTCTCTTTTTTCCGGGTCCGTAACTTTACATTTATAGAACTCTTTCTTTGTTTTAATGTTTAATTGGCGTTTTCACTCTGTTAATGCCTGAATTTAAGGTAAGTTCCTACTCTCTGTTTCATATCCGACTAAAAATCATTCTGCTAACTCTTCTGTTTTTTATTGTTTACCCAAAATAGATTCAAAAGTCACCATTACCCCCTAAACGAAAAATGATAGGTGAATATAATCTTATAAGTACACCAGAACCAACCTCATATCCAAATACCGGAACACCCACTTTTAACAGACGAGATAAAAAAACTAGTTCTAACCATTACCGCCAGTTTTCAGATCAACAACAGTCACCACATTACAGTCAGCTGCAACGTCATCCTAGTAAAGATGCTACCCAAGTAATGCGGGATATAATGAGTGAATATGTTGAAGAATCTAATAAGAATTTTAACAGAGAGATACCACATTACACTTTTCATCATGCAGGTAGTCCAGTTCCACCATCTCCAGCCCCATTCAAGTTTCTGGCAGCACCAGACAATGCAGCAGCCTTTCTTTATTCTCCAAACAAGCAGACAAAACCTCTTTTTCATTCAGCTTCAATGGGAATTACTGGCTCAAAAGGCTCAAAATATATTGAAGATGATTATCTGGTCCATTCATCTTGGGCTGCTCCTGCATTAGCAGCTGCTGTATCGCCTACAAATACCAAGTATTCACATCAACAAGCATTTGGGTTTCCTACTGATTTCAATCCTAGAAAAGCAGCGAATATGCCACACAGAGAAAAAGTTGATAATTGGATATTAGCAGTTCCTGTATATCCTAATCCACTGAATGGTGAATCTTGGTGTAACGATTGTTATTCCCCTGCTATTACTATTACAGATGACATTGTTGAAGATGAAGATATGATTGATGATGTTTATACCACAGGAAATATCAAATTTGGAAAACCTACAGCCCTGCTTGATTTCAGTAATGAAAATGAAATAATGGAATATCAATCCAAAATGATAACTGTGTTGGTTAATAGATCCTACTACAATGATCCCGAAAAAGTCAGATATGGAGGTTTAGATAGTTTTGGGCTAAGTCGCAGTCTGCTTGAGGACGAGGAAGATGAAGAAGAGTATGACATACATAATAATGAGGAAAATTTGGATGAAATTGAGGGATTCACTTCTCAAAAATTGAATCTTATTGATGGCTTAAATTAAAACAATTAGATATTTGAAATCTTTGTATATTAGTTTAGAAGAAATATTGTTTGATTTATCTTGTTCTTGTTTTTTTCTTGCATTTTTTTATCCTTTGATTTGTTTTTTCTTATATACCGTTTGAAATATTTTGCTTTGCAAGACTATCCGTTAATACATACATCAATTTACAGGCTATTGAGAATTAAAATTTTATTTAGGTAAAATATATTAAAAAATATGAAGGAATATCTAATAAAGATGTAAAAAAAGTGAATGTAAAAGCTAAAAGTCTGATAATATATCAGAGCAAGAAATAATGTAAATGGAATTATTTTGACTAAACCAGATTCAATGATAATATACAACGAACATTAGTCAGTTTAAACTATGAATTTTGATAACAGAGTAGGAATAATATGAATCATTAATCTAGTCAATTGTCCAAATTCAAAATTTTTAAAATCTGGTAACAAGTTAAAGATAAACATCATCAATAAGCAACCATATCACTTCAATTTACTTAAATTGATACTATCCCCAAAATTAATGTATAAATCTGTGCTTGAGAAATAAAGAAAAGCATGCTTTAGTTTGGGTAATTTTGGTTTAAATAATACCTAAATTGAGAGTAGAAAACACTGGGAGAAAATCAGATATGATTTCTCTAAATTTGGGAGATTGTATAACCATTTAAGTTCTACTAATTTGTCAACTTTTATTTAAATGGCTAATGTTGCGAGGAATTGCTTGATTAGCTTAAAGCTTATAACTAACCTCTTAATTTGTTCCTAATAATATCATACACCTTTTAAATAATAAGGCACCCACTTGTTTGTTAGTCTAGTGAGAACCTTTTTATAAAGTCCTAAATTTAAGAAGCTAAGAATATCACGTGGAAGATCAACAAAATATTTACAATCCAAAATTAGCTTAAAAGTTTCAATAATTGATGAAATATTTTTTAGTTATATTGGAGCTCTTAATGTATATACTTCGAGAAACTTTAACCATATTCATTAACAACATGGTTTAACTCTTGAATAAAACACATAGTATCAATTTTAATAACAGCAGGTTCTATTTGCTTAGTATTAGCACATAAAAAATTTCATAAGTCTTAGAAGCTGCATTCACAATAATTGCAAACTTTTTTAATATAATACTTGTATCTATAGTATTGGAATTGAAAGAAAATGTAGCTTCTAAAATTAGTGATTCAAAAACATCATCCAAGCTTGAACCAAAATTCAATTAATCTAATATACAATGTCAATTGCATAATGTGCTCAACTACGAAGATCTAGAAGACGGTATAAGGCAGATCTGTTCATCAAATATATTTTGAAATCTCAGCCCATAATGTAAATATGCAGCTTGATTTGGAGTGTTGACAGAATTTCACTCACACAAATTCTCCGTACAACTAGGATGCAGTCAATTAATAATTGAAGTTTGAAATAAAAAAACTGATTTGTCAAATTTTTCAAATTTGAAAAACTATCAAAATGAATAGCATTTCTTCACTTTGACAACAGAATGGAGTGCCAATAACGGAAAGCGGTCCAAAGTGAAATAACCGAATAGCTTGCATAACCAAACAAAATTTGTGTCATCGATAATTTGAATATGCTCATTCATGATTAAAAAATTATATTTAACTGAACTTTTATGATTACCTAATTCACTGATAATGGACTTAAGTTTAGTCTGAAAGTCTAGAACTTTTAAATGCATGAAAATTAGAGTGCCCTGTCTACCTGATTTTTAGCTGTGAAAATCGATATAATCAAGTTAGTATTATTTTTTAATTGGTTAAATATCCATTTTTTTTATAAAAATAACTCTTTAATATTACTATTTGTAGAACTGAGAAAATTTATTGTGTTTAAAGTAATTTACACCCTACTTTACATTACAGCTATTGTTTGAATTCGCTATTTTCCTTGCCAAATGACAAAAGTATGAGGCAGATTTTTCTCTTTTAAAACTTTAACCCAATCATAACTCCAAATTGTTCATATTCTTTAAATAAAATGACCCACTTATGGTGAATCATACATAGATAAAGAGCTAATCGTATTTGAAAGTAGAAATCTTAACCGTTGTCGGAGTTATAAAAGTGCAGGAACAAAGGTAAAAGCCTATTTATGTGAATCGCGTATAAGCCGTTTCCTTACCTGGCGGTACAAAGTAAAAAGAATTATATTTACTGTTTTATGATCCTTCTGGAATGAAACCGCAATTTAACTCTGAGAAACATATGAAAAATTTATATATATTTGAATCTCAAAATCATAACAGATTTTTTGTTCAATTATTAAATGGGTGAAGTTATTCATACATAATAAAAGCAAGAAAAATAAAAGAAGCAGAAATATGAAAAGTGTAGAAAGAAAACTATATTTAAGTGATATAAGGTAGCATAGTAATATTCAGAGGAAATACTGTATGTGAAATATTGATAAGATGAATGCTTCACTTAGACTAAATGTTTTCTTTTGAAAAGCATCAAAATATTTATATTTTATTGAGCTAGAATATTACCGAATACTCCTGATTTTCTAATAAAGTCTCAAACTCCAATAAATGTGTAATATCAAGTTTTCGCTAGCGTGCATAATATATAAACTGAGCCAATACACTGTATACAGCTTAATTCGCACATTATATGATTTTCAAATTGAATATATATCATGCATTTTGCCAGAAATTATAGGGTTTATTATACCAGAATACCCTATGCTACATCCTATAAATAAAATGTTATTGCTCCCAAAATATTTTCAGCTATGTATACCAATTGTTTCTTTCCAGAGTGTTCTTAATTCAACGATAAATCTTTATGCCCATACTTGTCATGAATACTTTTATGATCACTAGTGAAGACCCATTTTTTTCGGTAAAAGGAGGGCCTTTTAGACATACAGGAAATGTGATGGAATTTCAAGAAGACACAGAGACATCAGATACAGAATCTATTACAGAATCATTTGGAAATGAATCTAGATTAGGAACATTTGATAACACTTTAAATAACGTTGATACTACAAGAATGACTTCTAAATACTTGGCAACCAATGTTTATGATAGCTATTTGGATATTTATATGAAACGGTGCTACAATTTTTGCAGAGAAGATTTTGATGAAGTATTAGGTTCCGAAAATAACGATTTAAACTTTGATTTTGGTGAATTCCAAAATAATTGCAGAGAATTGGACTATATCAGAAGTTTACGGGTTCATTTAAGTGTTGAAAATGGTTTGGGGGCTGCTTTTAAATATTTGTTTTTCAGTGTTGGTTTGATAACACAATGTTTAACAGAATCAAAAGAAGAGAGAATGTCTTATATTATTGAAATGTTCAAGTTAATTGTGGATTTTTTAACTTACTCAACATTGTATCAAAGCTATCTGGATAAGTTTCAAGAAATAGTTTTAATGCTTCTGAATTATACCAGCAATACATCTAATGGATTTATTTATAGATCTGGTGTTAATTCAATTTACATGATATTATCTTCACTAGACTTTGATCATTTTATGCTATGCTTTGATAGTTGGTTTACCGTTAGTGAAGATATGGTTGCTAGCTTGGTAGAATTGAAAGTTGAACTATTGAAAATAATCATAACTAGTTTAAGAAATATAATAATTGAAGATTCTACAAAGGTTGAAATTTTAAAGACCAAGATTTTCTTGATGTTATCGAAGTTAGAAAAAATCAAGGATTTTAAAGATTCAAAATACTTTGAATTTATAGATGTTTGGATGCCTATCTATTTAAGAAGTAAAAAGCAAAAAGAGCAAGAGCAGGGTTGCCAATATAAGGAACTGCCTGGAACTTTTAAAACAACTAAGGCTCGGGTAACAGAAATTATGGAAAGCAAGGTGATGAATAGGGAGTTCAGAACAACACAAGAAATTTCGTCCTCTGCTTGTTTTCTGCTGGCTGGATTCTTAGCTGTAGTTGGAGGTCATTATGCATACTTAATTTCTAAATACTTTTTTTGACACTCTTTTACTATTATTACTACTTAATAATTGAGATAGATTTCAGGCTTATGGATATTGTACTTAGTAAAATGTAGGGTCAAGCTCAAAGAACTTCATAATTGATCAAAGGCTCGGACTTTTTGTTTGAACTAATACTCCGAACATCTCACCGGCAAAAAAAAAGATTTCAAAAATAGTTGCACAAGAACTGCTTTGAAACCATTTTTTCAGAATACCGATTCCATCACCACTTTTTATTTTATGCTCCAAACAGCTAATATATCATGTCATCAAGTATTGCATCTTCAACTGTTCTTTTAAACAGAATTTTAACTTTAAAGGAAACATCACCTTTCATCTTAGCTTTAGATACAGTGATACAATCATCAGAGTATTTAACTAAGGAATTTATACATAAAGTAACATCATCACAGAAATTACCGATAATATACTTATCATTTGAAACAACAAACCAGCCGACATATACCACTCGATTTATACAATTACTGGGTCTATCTATAAGTCAAATTAAAAGTAAAGTTCAATTAAACTTAACAGAAAAGACCTTGATCATAGTTGATTCATTTAATTATATCAATGATTCTGAATTAAGTCAATTTTTACAATTACTGATATCACCAAATAGTGTTATATATGGTTCTTATCATTTATCACTACCTGTTATTAGAGATACCATCAACCCGAATAAACCAAGCTTATTAGCAAGACTTCAATTCATAGCTACAACGATCTTTGATATAAAACCGTCTTTTACAACCACAGCTGAAGTCATGGATGAAGAACAACTTGACTTTATGATCTCCAATTTGGATTTTCCAATTGGCTCAACAAATAAACCTCTTTTTGAGGTTGAACTAATTTATAGACGTAAGTCTGGTAGATCATTAATCTATAAATTCAAAATTAACTATAGTACTCATGGATATGAATTAATTGATAATTCAAAACAAAATGAAGCAGAGCAAGATGAACAGGAATTGTTAGATGGATTGACGACATTTAATTTAACAACTACCCGAAAGCAAAAATTGATTAAAGATCAAGTCGAATTACCGTACCTTGAAGCACAGAAAAATCTGGGATCCATGGGTGGTGCCATTGTTTATGAGTTTGAAAAAGATGATGATTATGATGAAGATGATCCTTATGAAGATCCATTTTAATTAACTATATTTTTTACATATAATTTTGCTTTTTGCTTTATTTTGTGAGTATACAAAAAAGAAGTACAATCTTCCGAATAAATTAGTTTATATATGTCGAGAAGAACCCAAGTGAACAACAAACAATATATAAACTATTCAGCCTCTTCGTCAGCAGTAGTTGTAGTGGACGGAGGCTGTCTAGTTTTAGTTTTCGTTGGCCAGAGCGAAGGAATTCTAACTAATTGAAATCTTGGTTCAACACATCTTTCAATAAACCAATTTCTCAAAACATTTTCAATAATAGATTTTAATCTTGGTATATTTTCCAATTTAGCTCTTGAACCAATCAATGATTTAGTATCGAACTCTAGCCTAAAATCAGGACTAAATGAAAACATAAGTGCAATTGAACCATTTTCATTTGATTCATCATTATCAGCACTACCACTATCTAGTTTACTTCGATTAAGTATCATTTCATCAGAAGTGCTTACAAAAGACATCGTCAGACAAGCCGAAAATCTAACTATTGAAACAGATAGTTTAATAGGCAGGGCAGCACTTAATATTTTTGGTTGATTAATCAACAATTTTGTATTTATTCCCAAGGTGAAGGTATCACTGACATCCAAATCAATTTTAGCTTCTAATCTACCATCATCATTATATTTAATTCGACAATTTGAAAAAATTGGGTAATCATCACCGATATTAATTTCTTCAATTTCAATCTCACTTAAATAATCCAACTCCGAAGTTTTCTTATTGAATGCTTCATTTAATGAATGATATATGTTATCATTGTTTAATGCATCATGTCTCACTTGGAAAATTATTTGAGCAATTAAAACATTAAACCAATCTAAAGATTCAGCCTGATGTCTATGCACATCATAGTAAGTCTTTTCTAAAATGGTTGCTAGTACAGCTTCATTATTGTATGCATTTTCATCTATCATGGCTGTGATATTACCATTACTCGAAGTTGATAGAACACCATGCAACGAAGTGGTAGTATCTTGTCCTCTCGTCTTTTTGTTTCTGATTAATGGCATGGTTTTGGTTTTATTGGTGTTTATAGATTTTGTCTTTGCAGCTGTAACTATTGACTCACTGAACACGAAAAATCTGATGAGAAATATTGTTAAGATTATAATTGATATTTGGCCCAGTATGAACCCCTGAGTAAAGCTCCATTTAGGTGGAACTTGAATAAGGTAGTTTAGAGGGGGTTGTGTGGATAAAGGATGGTCAATTGCAGTTGCAGTTGCAGTTGCTTTCTGTTGCTGTTCTGCCAAGGAAGAGAGTGCCTTGGATATATACTCTTCTACTATTGGTTCCAAACTATTTTCTGACATTTTTTTTGTTTTTTTTTTTTTCTTTTGGAGGGGGGTAGGGAGAGATCGGAATTAGAAGAAGGTTTGGAGCTTTTTAATTATGGCAACTTAAAAATGGGTTTGAACTTTCAAAATAAAAATAAAAATTGATTACACGCGCAATCTCATTAGTTCATCCTTTTTACTGGTTTAATATCTAGTACTTCTCTTGTATATATAGGTAAACACAGTTTACTATATTTATTACGGAAAATTAGAATAAAAAATGTATGAGATAAAGTAAAAGCAAAAAAGGCAATTTGCTAAACTAAGTACAGGCTGTTCAAAGAAGTAAATAATTCAATGATGGGGATAAAATGTAATGGGGGAGAATTATTAGAGAATAGAATAAATTAAGTATTTTTTAGTTATTATAATGTTCAATATATTTTTTTCTCGTATACTTTGTATTTTATTTCTGTGATCAATGATCCAACAATCTGAATAAGAAGGAAACACCAACAGAAGCAGCTAATGCGAAACAAACCAATCTTGGGCCGACTTGATCATCATATCTAGCAGCTCTCTTCTTTCTGATATTCAAAACTCTATAAACATAGACACCACTAGAGTAAGCAATCGTGAAAATGGAAGTCAAAAAGAAACAAACAGAAGTGATAAAAGAAACTAAATCACCATAGTTCAATAAAGTATGGGCAGTAGCACCAAAAATTAATGAAATTGATAGCCAAGACAAGAAAGTTCTTTCAGTCGCAAAATAAACTTTTGGTTCAACTCTAACTGGAACAGAAATTTTCTTACCCTTTGGAGCTTTGAATCTAGCTTCGAATTGGGTTCCAGTTGGAACTTTGTTGAATGAATGATCTGGAGCGGTTAAATTCTTAAACCATTTTTTAATTTGGTAAATGGTATTCAATTCTGATGAATCATCTAATTCTTCAATTCTATTACGCTGTTCTTGAATTTGAACAGAACCATATCTGGTATCTCCATTAGAACCAAAGCCAGCCAATTCTTCTTCATCTAATTCACCGTTGCCATTAGAAGAACCTTCCAAAGCTCTCTGTCTGATAATACCATAAGTTTCATCAGCCTTTGGCTTTTTAATATCAACACCCATTTGTGGTAACCAGAATGGAATCAAATCAACCTTCTCTGGTAATAAAGTGGCGCAACCGTGAATAAATTTAGAGAACTTTGGAACAGCTTCAACTAAGTGGGAAGAACACATATCCTTAACCCATTGTGGAGGTTCTTGACCCATTTGAGTTTGTAACTTAACTTCCAAAACAGCATATGGAAATCTTTCAACGTCCTTTTCAGGCAAGTTTGCAAATGGAAAGTTGACACCAATATCCATTCTTCTCCAGTTATTGTTAGTTCTGTTAATACCATCAAAGTTATCTTCTCTAACCATGGTTAATTCAGTATCTAAAGAAATTCTAACTCTTGCATCACCAGGCAACTGGAACGCCGTTCTGTTATAAAATGATCTCATAACTGGTCTCATTTTATCTTTAATAGTTCTATATTGAACCTCTTGAGCTAATCTTTCTAAAGACTCAATTTCCTTTTCAGACTTCTTACCATCTTTTCTCATTTTTTCAAAAGCTTCCTTTACGGTGAAATTACCAGACATAAAATCGTTAACTTTATTTTCTTTCATTGGAAATCTAGCTTTGACTGATTTTTCCCCTGTCCAATCTTCTCTGTGTGTTTTTCTTTCAACGAAAACATTTTCAACACCCATACCACCATACCATCTGATTCTAATAGCTTCAGCACCTTCAGTTTTTTCCAATCTACCATAGTATAAATCCATGTTTTCGTTATCGTAATAGATGGAAGTAATTGCGGAATCTTCAATTTCGAACTCTTTATTTGGGTTGAAAACCAAAACAGGCAAATGCTTTAAAATGATTAATTTCAATTCAGTGATATTGTCAGGATGCACCCAGTATTTTGTAGTTTGTCTGACAAAATTTTGCATGGAACCACCAGCTGAAGAATCACCTTTAACTGGATTACCCCTAGTTCTGACTAAATCATATAATTTGGATAATTTAACAATTAAAGAATCGTAGTTATCTTTGTAGAAAGCCTTGGCATTCAATCTAACTTGAAAGATTGGTTTTAAAATGAATTTAGTTTGTTTATCATGCTTCTTCAAGATTTTTTGGAAGCCAATGTAATTTAATCTTGTAAAAGTAGACAAATCGTGAACATCAGCTATTAAATCTGACAATTCTTCTTCTAAGTCCTGAAAATCTTGTTCATAGAAATCTGATTCCTCTTCGCTTGTAGCATTCTTAGAATTCTCGACAGTTTGATTAACCAAAAGTTCGATCTCTTTGATTCTTCTCAAAATTTCTTGATGCTTTAATTTGACAAAATCGAAAACCTTGTCTAATTCATTCTCCAAATTGGAAACAAACTCTTCTTCAAGGTTGTTGTTCCACTTTTGGTCGATTGAATTAAAACCTTTTTTAATTTGGTATTTTAATTCATCATATTGAATGTAGTAATAAGCATATTCTTTGATAAGAGATGACTTTAAAGTTTCACCGAATTTCATGCTAACACTAAATTGCTAATAAGTTTCTGTATTTATCGAGCAGATATAGTGATATGAAAAGTTGGATTAAGTAATTTAAAAGAAAAAGAAATGAAGATGAAGATGAAGATGAATTTAGTAGTCGTACGTTGCAAATATTTTGTGAGTTTTAATTAAAGCTGAAAATGTTGCTTTAATTAATTCTATTAAATAGGGCACTGAGGTTAACTGGTATTCTGTGCGGCTGCGCACGTGTGTGCTCTGAATAACAAAAATTGTGCGTCGATCGGGATAAAGATGGTAATCGATACGTCTATAGTAACGTGATGCTCAGAAGAAAACCTAGGAGGGAAACTAGAGTTGACTTATTTAATTGTCTGTACAGTAATCAAATAATCTGCATTTTTTTTCTTAATATAAAATTAATATAGTGACTATTATCAACACCTTTGCAACTCTTAATGTATCCATCGATTAAAATTATTAGAATGATATAGTTGAGAGACTAGACTGTTGAATAGTTTCGATGTGGTATGGGATATCTTCAGGGTGAGGAAGAAATTATTCTGCATTTTTACGATAAGTTAATTGAATGAAAACTTACTTTGAATTACTTTTCTTTCTCTTGTATGAGTATTCATGCAAGTTACTTTTTTGCCTCTATTTTTCTTTTTAGGTTTGTTTTGTTTTGCTGAAATCCTTATACCTAATGATTATCAATTTTTGAAGAAATGAATTATCTTAATAGACCTGCTTTACAGAATTGTCTAAAGAAGTATATGACATTTTAAGTTGCTTGGTATTAGTATTTAGTTGTTCAGTGTCAAAATCAATAGAATTTCTAGAAGTCATTATTTTTAGTCATAGAGTAAAGTGGTTGGAAACCATTGGTTATATTAATAAATTTACTGACATCTATGAATATATAATAAATACTAAGTTTATTTTTATTTACCATTTAGAGCACTGCTATAAAAAGAATGTTTTATGATAAGTTTGTATATATTCGTAAGTGTGTATGGGCACTTATTGTGTTTTTAAAATTACATCTTTTGAACGAATTAAATTTTGCCTGATTAACTAAACTATGAATTCCAAGATTCATAAGGCAAAACTGTAATTACAGTAATTAAGAAAAGACTAAATTTCCTTTCCCCTTTCCCTTTTTCTTTAAGACCCTGTAAGACCCTGTAAGCGCCAAAAAATATATGGCGTTAATTAGACTTACAGACCAACAAATTAGTAAATTATAGGCACATACCCTTGAAGATCCGCTACTCTTGAAACTCACCCTAGAATTTCCTTGATTGCAGAGACTATTGCGAAAGTAGAATGGCAATAGTTAAAGTAATTGAGTGGAGAAGGAATATTACCACCTCACTATCGGGGGTGGTAAATTATTAGCAGCTTGTGAAATTTAAGAAATATGATCTGATTGTGAACTAGGTAATATGAGAGAAAGTGTTGATAAGTTACTAAATTGTTAAAAAAAGTAAATAAATAAAAAACAGAGTCTGAAAATCAAATGAGTAAAACTCAGATTGTTGAAAAACGGTGATTGGCGGAGAAAGAGGCAATTAAAATATTATAGGTTAGAATGATTAACACCGAAGAAAAAGTAAGGAAGAAACCTCCCCACAAATTAATTAGCCAATCAGAAGACGATAGAGATATATGCTTTGTTTCCGTTAGACCTTTTCTTATCACCCACGCATGTGTGGAATTAAGGGTTCATTTTAGATTCCCTCCATACTAAGGGACAATTACAGTAAAGAATATGATATAAATTAGATTAGAATGAACAATTATCAGATTTAATAGCCGGATTTTAAAGAGTCTGCATTATGAACTCCACATTACTCGAACCTGTATAACGTAAGCTAAAACTACTTGGCCTGAGATTATATGTATGAATAAGTCATTCTTTGCATTCTACCTGCTTGTGTATGCTTGTGTATGCTTGTGTTTCTCTTTATCTCTCTTTTTTCTTAAAATATCCCTCAAAAAAACATACACAGAGACACAACAAAAAAAAAAGGAAAGAAAGAGGGGCGTCATATTGGCGACCAAAAGTCGAATCCACTTTCGGATTGTCCTGCTTCCAACCTCCCTTACTTTAATTATATAAAAAAATACCTGCTTGAAAAACTCCATGTACCCTCCACTAAATCTCCTTCTGATCGTGACTTCTCATAGACATCCTGCATATCACGCTAAAACGGAGAGAGCCCACTAGTACAAACATGTTTAAATACCAACTGTCCCCCCCTTCTTTTCTTTCCAGTTATCTGCTTATTTTTTCCTTTTTTTTTACGTAGATCTTTTAAGACAATTCAAACAAATCGGTAATCAATTCTATTAATTATGGTTTCTGAATATCAAAGAGCTCTAGATGGACCTAAGTTTAGCTACTCTGTTATTTCCAATTATGCTACCACAAGATTCACCAAGCTCTTCCCAGCAAGAGAGGATTTAGTTTTTGACGCTGGTTTCTGGAACCCTTTCAAACCACTTTCACAGCTAACCCTTCGTCAATGGAACTTGTTCTTTGCTGGTTTTTGGTGTTGGACATGGGATGCGTTTGATTACTTCTCAGTCTCAATGAATGTCGCTGATTTGTCTAAACAATTTGATGTTAAGACTAGTGATGTCACTTGGGGAATCACTTTGGTTCTTATGTTAAGAAGTGTGGGTGCTGCAGCTGGTGGTATTGCTTCAGATAGGTACGGTAGAAGATACCCATTGGCTATCTTCATGATTTGCTTGGCCGGATTGCAAATCGGTTTAGGTTTTGTACAGACATATAAACAATTTTTAGGTGTGCGTGCTTTATTTGGTATTTTTATGGGTGGTGTTTTTGGCCCTGCTTATGCTCTAGCTTTGGAAGATGCTCCACCAGCTGCTCATGGTATCTTGAGTGGTATCTTTCAAGAAGGTTACGCCTTTGGTTATTTATTAGTGGTTTGTTTCCAACGTGCAATCACGGACAATTCTTCCCATGGCTGGAGAGCTCTGTTTTGGTTCAGTGCCGGTCCTTGTGTCATCTGGGTTATCTGGATCTTATCTTTGAATGAAACACATGCTTTCCAGTTACACAAAGAACATTCTTTGCGTGGTCATTCTGAATCCCCTGGTACTGTATTTATTAATCAAGGAAAAGTGGCAATGAAGAAATATTGGTTGGTGTGTATATATTTGGTCTTAATGATGGCAGGTTTCAATTTTTCTTCTCATGGTTCTCAAGATTTATATCCAACCTTGCTAACAAAGCAGTTAGAATATGGCTCAGATCGTTCTACAGTCGTTAATAGTGTGGCCAACTTAGGTGCTATAGCAGGTGGTGTGTTCTTTGGTCATCTGAGTAACTATTTCGGTCGTAAGTTGTGTATCATCATCTGTTGTATAGGTGGAGGTGCAGTGATTTACCCATGGGCTTATGTTCGCTCTTCAGCTATCAATGCAGGTGCTTTCTTTTTACAATTCTTTGTTCAAGGTGCTTGGGGTATTGTTCCTATTCACTTGGCTGAATTGTCTCCACCTCAGTTCAGATCGTTTGTGGGTGGTTTATCTTATCAGTTGGGTAACTTGGCAAGTAGTGCTTCTTCAACAATTGAAGCTACTATTGGTGAACGTTTCCCAATCAAAGATGCTAATGGGAAACCTAAAGAAGATATATATGATTATGCTAAAGTGATGGCAATTTTTATGGGATGTGTGTTTGGGTATTTGTTATTGATCACTTTGGTGGGTCCAGAGAACAGGCATGCCGACTTGAGTTACATGGAAGAGTTTGAAAATGAGGAGAACGCAATGTTGGAAGAGAAAGAAGCTGCTGAAGTTGACCACATGGAGGATATTGAAAGGCTTCAGAGTAAAGTTTAAGATGAGTGTATCTTCTTTTTTAGTGGTTGATTTATACTTGATTTTATGTTTGTTTATGTTTGCGCATACCTAATTGCTTGCATCAATAACGATATTTTTTTTCTTGTGTGTTTGTTTTGCTTATTTATGAGTTAATGGAGTGCTTGCCAGTTAAGCGGTTATTTCCAATTTTATAATCTATTTCTTATTACGTATTCAATCCAGCAAAAAAAGGGGTGAAGGGGGCGGGCTGCAACAATTCTGCCTTTCTTTTTTATCAGATTGGATATAAAGAAATGATTAGTAAACAAATAACAAAAACAAAATGCAAAGAAGGACTCGTGAAGTAATATGTAAACTGTATATCACATAGAAAAGTGTAACATGGCGATCATGAAGGGCTATATGGAAGCGCAATTGGATGCTTCAAATCATTTTATTTTGATTGTACACTTGATAAGTATAACTAAATAGTGTCAATTCATAATGCTTTGAATTAATTGAAATGGTTATGCGATTGATTACTGTATAATAGTTTGTTGGATGTGCCCATAACTTGGTGATTTGGACTTCAATTAATTAGATGCTGCTGGTTCCAATATCAGTTCTGATTCGAAATCTGAAACCACATAGTATGTAATCTCAGTAAGGTCTTTGGCTAAGGTGGTGGTACTATTTGTGAGTAAATGTACTAAAGTAGTTGGTAGTTCTCATGTTGGGTTAGTATTGTTGTCATCTGGAAATCATGTATTTTTTGGACTTGGGATGACAGAGATGTAAGTGTCAGCAGAGGAGATTTTGATAGCGGAGATATGTTTGATAAATGGGATTATAGTAAAGGGTTTGAGCTAACACAATTTGAAAAAATTTACAAATAACTTACACAATGCAGTTGAAGAGGTAGTTTTATAAGTTGAAGAGTGCTAGGTATTATTAAATTGATTCTAATTTATTTTGGGTTGTGATCCCCATATGACCACATGTAGTTATTAATTGGAATTGGCTGCTTCTCAGTACAACATTATATATGTCATGCTTACATAAACATCACGAATTTTTCCTTGAAAGTAAACTAAACAAAACAGATTAATAAATCTTAAATTATCAGTTCGCTGATTGAAAACAACTAAGCAATAGACTTGTCACTTCTTTCACATATAATTAATTACCTTTCCTTCAATATCCTCAATATGGATCAACAACAACCCAGCAGAAAACCATCTGGTTCCCCTCAAGCACAGCCACCAAAACAAGGAGGAATTCCTGCCTTAACTCCTCAGATTGTTCAACAGTTATTAAATCAATTCAAAATTGAAAAAGAGTCTGCTTTACAAGCTGGCTTGCACACCACAAAAGGTAAAGAGCATTCACAAAAGTCTGAAAAAATCAGAACGATTTTAATTCAATATAGCCAAAGGCAGAAAAGATTATCTGCTCAGTCTCAAGGAACTCCAAGTTCAGGAAATAACAGTGCAAATGCTTCAAGAAGCAGTTCTCCTTCTCAGCAACCATCTCCGTTAAATACCCAAAGCCAACAGGCTGTTGGTCGTAGCCCTGGAATTCAGAGTGCACCAGGCCATACAAATTCTCCACAAACTTCAAATCCATCCAACACATCCACTTCTTCTTCACCTCAGCCAAACATCGTTCAGAGAAACAGCCAACCATTAACATCAGCTCAACAACAAGTTATTAAATCAAAAAATTTAATGAGATTAGCCGAACAATTTAAAAACCAATTGAATTCAATTAGAAACAGTAAAAATGATCCGAGTACCACTCCAGAACAAATGAAAGCTTTGTTAGACAGAGAAAAAGATATTGATAATAAATTAAATCAACTCAAAAAATTAGCTCAGGATCTGTCTATGCAAATGAATAATGCAACTCTAACATCTAATGCAAGACCACCACCACCAGTTCATCATCAATCACCTTTAATCAGTAGAACTAATCCTATTCCTACTCAAAGGTCAAATTCAGTTTCTGGTGGCCCACAACAAATACAATCTTCACAACCTGCATTAAAGAAAAGGAAGACATTACCCGTTCAGCCATCTGGAGCTAATTCTACTTCTAGACTACCGACATCATCAGCTGGTACTACAATGTCTCTTAGCGGTAGTAATATGCCTCTTCCACATAAGTTTATGAATCAACCTCTCCCACCCCATTTACAACAGCAGCAACAACTACAACAACTACATAACAACAGCAATAGTAATTCAAGTCCAAATTTTTCACAATTAGCAAATAATCAGCTAATAAGACAACAATCTCAGCAAACACATTTTTTCCAGCCTGACGGTGAAAGGGTGCTAAACAAAAGAAAATTAAAAGAACTAATTAAATCAATAGCACAACAGGAGGAACTAGAACCAAGTACCGATACTGATTTGAATGTAGATGATGATGTTCAAGAATTAATGCTCGATTTAGCTGATGAATTAATTAGTTCAGTTACTTCTTTTGCTTGTAAACTGGCCAAACATAGAAAGTCTGATGTTATTGAGCCTAAAGATGTTCAGTTTCATTTAGAGAGAAATTGGAATATCAGAATTCCAGGCTATGCTAATGATGAAATTAAAACTATTAAGAAGTATGTTCCTGATAAAAAGAACTAAGTTATAAATTTTAGGAGTATTTCCAATATATTTTGTTTTGTATGAAACAGGTAGAACGAGCTTCTTTTGAGCGGCTCGTGTTACACTAACAGACTCTGCCATGTCACGTGACGAGCCACTTGACATGGATGCGAATTGCTAAAACACACGTAACTCAACGCACGCTAGTGAAATGATAATTTTGTAACTGAAATAATTCCTTTTAACTTTCATTATAGTAATACAGCCTAACATTTCCACACATCATACCGATGGGTAACAAGCAGGTGTTACCAATAACTATGGCTTCAAGAACGAAGTTTTATTTGTTACAGAAAAGATTGAAAAGAACAATAAGATCGAACAGAAGATTGGTCTGGTTTATCATAGCCTTCTTTATAATTAATTGTATTTATAGCTTCAATAGATCTTCAGATAAATTGGTAGTCTTTGAACGAGATGAAGCATACGCTGGAACTTATAAAGAGAAATTTTTGAACTCAATAAGAACAGAAGCTGATCTGACCAATGATTTTTATGATAAAGTTAAAGTGATGGATATGCTAGACGATTTAGTCTTCGAGTCAATCGAACAGCCTACTTTTAATATAACCAAAAATCCTTTACAATTCATTAAAGAACGTTATCCAAAACCTGATATTTTCAATGAACTGGATTTAGCTACTCAGGCTGGTCTTTACGTTAATGAAATCTTACCAAGTTCAAATTATATATTTAGACCTATTCAAGATCCAATTTACAAAGACATTTATTATCCTAAAAGATATGTTAATGATAGAGTCACTAAATGGAAATTGATTAAGAAATATTTCAGTGAGGAAGAATTAGCAACATATAAAATTACTGATGATTTGTTTAAAAGCACTTTAGTTCAAACTATAGAGGCAAAATCCGAATTTAATAAAAGATCAGCGACTGAAATTTCAAATGCTTTAGCCCATTTAAAATTATTTTCCAAATACGTTATCAGACCAACTGAAGCTGATTCTGTTGATTACGTTGACAAAGAAGCTGTTTGTAAAACTGCTTCTCAATATTTATTCCCTTGGTTATCTGGTTTCTATCCAACTTTTACTAAATATAACAAAAGATTTGAAGCAAGCACAGTTTCTGGTTTTGATGAATCTGGTAGTGATAAATGCATGGTTTTAAATTTAAAAGATAGTTTGAAAGGTAAAGGTATAGTCATTACTGCTTCTGATAGTCTGGTTCCTGAATTAACTGGTTTGCTTGCTACATTAAGATTGTTAAATACAGACTTACCCATTCAAATTGTTCATCGCCGTGATCTATCTTTACCATCAATTAAAAAGTTAGTTGAGATTGCTTATGATCCAGTTATGAGATTACCCAAATCAAATTCAGGTTTTAAGGCTCCTTCGAAAATTCCACCTACTTTAGATATAACATTTGTTGATGTTTCTAATACTATTATTTATAAATATCAAGATTATTTTCAGACATGGGGAATGAAATTATTAGCTTACTTATTTAATTCTTTTGAAGAGATGATTATGTTAGATACGGATGCCGTCCCTTTAATCCCAATTGAAGAATACTTTAATTTACCTGCCTATAAAGAAACTCAAACTTTGTTTTTTAGGGATAGAGAAGCGAATTCATTTTTGTATGATGGTGTCATGGATTTCTTTATTAGTTATTTACCAAATGATGATGATTATAATTATTTACAATTAAAAACAACAAGTCAAGAAACTTTAAATAACAGGTTTTTTGGTGAAAAAGCCAGACATTTCATGGAATCTGGGTTATTTGCTATTAATAAAAAATCAAAATTCGATGGTGTTCTAACTGCTGTTACATTGCAATATTTTAAATTAATTTCGGGTTCAGTTCACGGTGAAAAGGAATTTATTTGGTTAGGTCAAGAAATTACTGGTAATACGTACAGATTCAATAAATACCCTGCGATTTCAGTTGGTGAATTATCTAAAAACACACAACTTAAATCCAGTGAATTATGCTCCACTCACCCTGGTCATTTGAGTGATGATATAAAGCTTTTATGGTTTAATTCTGGTTTTCTAAATTGTAAGAAATCTGATTCATTCTATAAAGATATAAATTTCGAAAGAAACCAAGGGAAGACGTTAGGTCAATTAAAGAAAGAATATCAATCCCATTTACACATTACATCTGGTCTGATACCACCACCAGCTGAGTACTCATTACAATCTTCTGAACATCCTGAAGAACCATCAAGAGGTTGGGTTATGACGTCCCAATGCGAGAAATATTTATGGTGTGCTTATAATGTCATTGGATTCGGTGAATCAGAAAGTATACCTGTAGGTCAAATCATTGAATTTAGTTCAAGCGATACATTGAAATGGGACTATTTCGGTGATGTTTGGGTTTGGTATTTTAACGTTGGTAAAGGTGGTAAGATGGATTCAGGTATCGTTGAAGATGATGCCTTTGATGAATTAGGATTATCTGAAGATGATGAAGATGATGAGTTAGTATTATCTGCAGATAATGAAAATGATGAACTAAAATCTTTTAAGAAGGGTGGATTTGCTTCTAGTTCAGGTGATTTTGCGGGTAGCGGTTCCCGTAAAGATGCCACTTCAGGTTCGGATTCTTTGAAAATTAAAAAGCCAGGGAAGGGTAGTGCTGCTGGTAGTGTTGCTTCTGAATTAGATTATGAAGAATATGAAGATAATCGATATGCCAATGGCAATGAGACAATGACTAAGAAATTAGGTAATAAGAAAATCAATCAATTTAGTGTTGATGCCGATTTCATTGATGATGAAGATTCAAGTTCTGGCATTTCCAAAGGATTTAAGGAAAGTGATGATGATTATGCAAACCGTTTACAATATGATGAATTCCCATCTTCACCTGCTTCATCTCTTAAAAAGACCTCTGATAAGGATAATAAATATTCCGGTGGGTTATCAGGTTGGTGGAATTTGATTACTGGTGATGATTCCGATACACGAACTGATAAAGCATATAAGTTGAACAGTTTTGGATCTGATTCTGAGATTGATATTGAAGATTTAGCTGCTAAAAAAGCTTCAGATCAAACAGGTGATGAGACTAGTGATATTTTAGGTAAAGAACTATTAGAAAATTTAAATAAAGAAACTAATAGAGAAGTAACACCGGAACAAGAAGAAGCTGCCAGATTAAAAGAGAAAGCTGATAATAAAAATAATGAAGAGAATAAAGATTTAAATGGCAACGGCAAACTCAATGAAGAAATTAAGGAAGGAGAACAATCGCCTGATAAATAATCCAATTAACAAAGTAATTACTATAGAAAATTAAGTTTATTTTGCTATCTTCTTTGATTTATGCTATCCAATATGCCGAGATATCATTTCACTCTTTCATTAATTATTAAATATTTTTACCATTTATGTTTTCTTGTTAACTTTGTTTCTCATTTTTATTTTGCGTTTTATATGTTCTTTGTGATTTGAATTACTTCCTATGCTGCTATATTTTTCCTATTTTTTGCTGCTGGTTTTTGCTTTTAATGGTTTTCTCATTTTTCAAATATAAATAAATATATCATTCATTAAATTATACAATATATGGGGCTTCACAAAACATGGAAGCAATAAAATATAAGTAGGAGAAAAGGTAATTATGCATGTAGAAAGAAAAAAGATACCGCAACAAGTTAAAATTAGATGATAGCTAATAGCCAAATATTAATTTAAAAAGATTAATTATGTAACTAAGATTAGTGAATTAACACTGAAACGAATAACAAGGATCAAACAAGATAAAGCAAAAGCGGAAAGAAAACACAAACTTAATAAAAAAAAGGTTCAATCTATCTTCCACAACTCCAAAGCAAGAATATCAAATTTGTTAGATTTACTTAATGGTTCATTTCCAAAAGTTTCAACAAAATCAGAAGCACCTTGAACCAGACCCGAACCAATCCACAAACCAAACTTTCCATCTCCAGATCCAATACTAATAAAACTATGATCTGAATATATGATGAAATCATTTAATGAAGTATAAGGAAAAATTTTAAGCCTTATCTGGTCTTGCTCATCTTCATATTGGGTTAATGTGGTTGTACGATGTAGTTTATCTTCCGATTTATCAATATGTTTAACCTTTGCAACTTCACATTTCCATAAGAAACAATCACCATTTCCATAATATCTTCTTGAATCTTGAGGTCTTAAATAATCATTTAAATAAGCACCAAATATGTCATGGTTTGAATCCATTAAGATTAAAAAATATCCACGTCTTTTTAAAATGTTTCTATCTTTTGTTGGGGCTGCTTTTGAATACAATGTATTTAAAGAGGTGCCATTTTGCTCCATCGAATATAATAATGACCATTTATGAGGTATCTGTAAAAGTGAAGGAACATTATTTCTTAAATCTTCAGCCAATTCTTTAGATAATAATCTACGTTTCGTTTTCTCTTTGTAACCATATAATTCTAAAGGTGTTAAAGGAGGTTCTGAATCTGAGTCTGAATCACTTGCATCGGATAACAAATTTGGTGAATTGTTTGTTTCCGGAGATGGCAATGAATGTGCTTTTGATTTTGAATGAAACACAGATGCTATTCTTTCAATTCTTCCTACTGGTCTTGACATTTTTGTTTCTAGATTGGTTTATTCTAGTGGAATTCCGATTGCTGTTCTGATCAATGCTGTAAGCAAGAAATGACTGCTGATTAATTGGCTAGAAGGAAACAACGTAGTCAAGCTTATTATTGAAATACTGTGAGACAGAGACAGAATTCAACCTCTGATTAAGAAACTGAATCTTGAATTGTCTCTGAAAAGATCAAATCCAAAAGGAGTAGTTTGCAGCGGAAATTGGTGGAATTAGTGGGATAGCATGATGTTTGAAATTGGATTTTCTATATATGTGGCGCAGCAAATACGTCAACTTGTGAGGGGCGTAGTATTTATATACTATCCAATTTACGTTAATTGCGTCTTGCTGATTTAATTGTTAAAGGTGATGTTGAACTGCATCCCATGACACTGTAAATTAAAAGTGATCAACTGCCAATTAAAAAATACTTTATACATTTCAGTTAGTTTAAGAGAATTTGAAATAACTAATGTTTATAAATTATCTTTTAAATATTCCCTTTATCGATGCTGCAATCCTAACATTAGTTTAATTCATTCAACTGAACCCCTAATCAAGTAATTAAATTCTCAATATGAAGTTACATTGTTGTTTATACCTATTGATTTCACTTACTTTTCTTAAGTCAACATTTCAAGTCCAGGAAGTTTTATGATTCAGTTTCCAGGAAAGTCAATTATTCATCCAAATTTTAGGTCTATTAGTAAATCATATAGAATCCTTTCTGGTTATTCTATAATATTTGTTAAATTGACAAAATTGATCTTATATATTTTAAATGAATGTCGGTACTGCCTGAAACATAAATTAAAAGCTAGTACGTATAACAATATGTCAACGAAGAGACTATTTTTAGTTTCTCCGAACTAGACTCTAATGAGTTTCGAGGTTGTTGTCCCTACTTTTGATTTAAGCAAAAAGAGTTGGCTTAATCGTATGTAGACATGCTATCCACCTTTACTATTATTTTTTTGTAAAGCAATTAAAAGTTATTGATATTTCTACTAATCAAGTCTACTAATCAAAAATATATCGACGCGTGTAGTGTCGATCGTCGATGAAACAACGTAACGTACTGATGCGGTGGGCAGATAAGCTGATAAGAAGCACAATTTAATTTAAGATTGGAAAACGTGGAGAGAGCCTGACATTGTTTTAGTGTCTTCCTGGATTCAGCTCAAAATTATCAGTTTGTTTGCAACAACTGTGGATAACAACTATAGAATCAATAAAATCAATCATGAAATTAAAAGCCAATTCAATGCATTTATTACCGTTTTTAATTAGAGCAGCCTTTGCCATCCATTTACCTGACTTTTTGCCTCAATTGCAACAACTAGAACAAGCGGTACCACATTCATTTCCATTAGCTAGTCAAGAAAATGGTGTAGCTAGTCCTTTTGAATATCATAAATGCCCTATTGACCTACCTTTATCATGTAACAATGATACTGAAGTTGCAGATAGCTGTTGTTTTGAATATCCTGGGGGAGTTTTACTTTCAGTAAGTTTCTGTTCTTCCATCTTTTCAGTCTTAACAGAAAAGGTTGCTTTGTATATTTTAATTTACGATACTAACTAATATACTAATAGACTCAATTCTGGGATTACTACCCTCCAATTGGAGATAATGATCAATGGACTTTGCATGGTCTTTGGTCTGATCTCTGTAATGGTAAGTTTTCTTTCTGTTTTTCTTTTTTTTGTTTTCATCTGAATTTCTTGCTTTTTGCGACAATGTCTTGATAAAGAAGAATAATTACTAACCTAAATATTATAGGTCAATATGAACAATTTTGTGACAATTCTATGACCATTGATGACCCTGAACAAATTCTAAAGGATTTTGGTGAGACTAAGTTATTAGAAAAGATGAAACGTATTTGGAAGAATTTCAATGGTAATGATGCTTCATTATGGATGCATGAATTTAATAAACATGGAACATGTATGAGCACGATCAAGTCTCATTGTTATGATCAATCCACATACAAAAAAAATCGAAATGTGATTGATTTTTTTAAGAAGGTTGTTGAAATTTATGAAGGGCTACCAACTTACGAATGGCTTTCTGAAAATGGGATTGTTCCATCTACAACTCAAACATACACCAAGAAACAAATTGAAGATACATTAACAGCTAGATTTGGTCAACCTGCATTTATCAAATGTAACAAATATAATGGTTTGCAAGAAGTTTGGTACTTCCATCATTTACGTGGCTCAGTTTTACATGGTGAATATTTTCCAATTCCAGCAATGTTGAATTCTAAATGTCCTGAAACTGGCATAAAATGGTTCCCTAAGAATTTTAAGGCCCCAACTACAACTTCTACAGGTCCTCCAGGTTCTAAGCCATCAGATGGTACGTTAAGAGGGTTCTTGAAACCTGAAGGTGAAAGGGGTTGTATTATCAGTAATGGACACTGGTATTCTTCTGGTACTTGTGCCACTTTTTTCTTGTATAAAGCACCATTTGGTGGATATAATTTAAGATCAAGCAAAGGTAATTGTGGTATTGGTGCTGATGGCTATTTGGTTTGCAGTAAAGGTGTTAATAATGTTCAATTTGCTTATGATAAGACTAAATCAGAATTAACATATGGTGGTATTTATAGATGGACTGCTGATGAAAGACCAGTTGGTTGGAAGCAAGTTTCTATAAAGCCCGGTTATGGAGATCTTGAATTCAAGTTAAAGTTTGAATTGCATTAAAGTTTGGGATTATTATCTATAAGGTGGGGGGGTTATTTTCGGTTCACTAGAGTATTTTCTTTTAGACTTATTAGTTCAAATAGGTATTTGATTTTTTTTTTGTTTAAAAAAAAGTTACGAAAACTTGTTCTTTGTTATTCTTTCTGTGTCTGAGTTTTATAGTTTTAAAAACGTTTATATTATAAAATATTAATTTAAATCAAATAGAAAGACTTCACCTAACAATTAACTATCACGAAGGGATGAAGCACAAATTAAAGCATCTTGTACCTATTCTTAAAGCAAAAGAGTTTTAACAAAGAAAAAACGAAACTCTTACAACATTTTGAAAGAATAAATATTAATAAATAATGCAATTCAAAAACGCAATCTTTAATCATAGAAACAAATACAATCATATCAAACAAGATATCACCATGATAAAGCTGTATAAAACTACCAACTAATAGTTTCATTAAGAATCACATCAAATTCAATATCATTATTATTCATACTCATGAGTATCAAGACTAACTGCAATCAATAATGACTTTCATGATTATCATCATATTATTTTTGATAAATTCTACAACAAATTTTATTTTTTCAATTAATTAATGAGCGTATATAATCCTCCACAGGTAATGGGTTTGTGATTTAACTACTAAATCTCTTGAATATAGAGGTTGCTTGACTCTGAGTCAAGAAGTCCCTTCCTTAAAGAAAGGGTATGTTATTTCATACAACTATAATGGTAATATATTAATTGTGAAAATGACTCTATTGATACCTTCTATATTGTTGAAATGGAAAAAATAGTTAAAGGATGAGTTTAATTCAAAGCTTTAATCTAAAAAATCATGGAAATCTTGCCTGAGGTTTTTGCAAACTTGGATTTCCAAGAACCCTTATACAAATAAAGCCTTCCAAAGTTGTTTATTAGTCAAATGGTCACTAACAGGTAAACAAAATAGTAATTCAGTGCCTGACAAATTTTCTTTCTTTGAAACTAAAGAAGTCTTTAAATCTAATTACTTTTTCTAATAAAACGGTTTTTTATTGAAAATAATGGACAGATGATTTGAAAAACATGCCAAAATTAACATAAAGTGAAAACAAAGAATATCAGATTTTAGGGAGCTGAAATACAATTAATAAAACAAAAGCACCAAACTGAAAAGCCCTTCCGGCTTAAAAAATAGTATAACTATAAATATTAAAAAATGAATTTGTATCTGAAAGTACAATAAAATGATCTAATCAACATCAAAATGTATTAACTTTATTGAATGAATCATTAACTATCATTTAGTACTATGAAAGGTTGCTTGCCAACAATAATATCTCCAATAATAAGTTCAAGTGCATCACCAATACCGATAACATGCAATATTTTATACAGAATAAGGCATTTTATCATTATGAGTACATCCTCTTTTGTAAATTCAATAACAAATCTCATTTTGTCTTTCGATTCATGAGCTTCTGTATTTTTGTTGAATGACTTTGAGGAGAGAACAGGAAAATCGACAAGCCGACCGTGTTGTAAAACTAAGGCCTCTTTATTCGCAAAGTAAAGTGGGCTTACTTTGAATGGGTTTAAATTAAATAAAGATTCAAATTATAAAATCTTTTAACTGTCAATGATAATTTATTCAAAGCTGATGTGTTCTTTTAACAAAAAACCTGTATTTCAAAGGCGAGACGGCTCTAAAATAAAACAAAAGAGGGAACACCAAGCTCAAATTCACTTAAACTCATAGAATCTCGATTTTTATTAGCTTCTGTCAACAAAACTGTGTAATTTTGTCTAATAATGTATTGATAATTATTTTTTCTGACAAATATCCAATAAATACATTGTGTTACTAGAAATTTAACAACTTAATAGCATGTAATTTCCTTTCAATAGGTGTAACATCATGTCAACTGCAATAACCAAAATGAAAAATAAATAAATTCATAAATTAAAAGAAATAAAACAATATCCCCATTTCAATGAAAAGTGACACAATCACCATATTATTAGCTTTTTGTTATTTTAGTAATAGAAATCAATATTGGTATTAAGTGTTATCTTGAACAATTTTAAACACTGAAAATAATTAAGAACAAAATTTGATGTTAAAATAATTGCCATGGAAAAAGTAGATATAAAAGTAAAAGCTTCTAAAGGAAAAAATGAATTAAAATTTAGATTCATGAGACTTGTTACGTTCAACAATACTATTGTCTTCACTAGAATATTTAAAAACAAACATTTGCATTAAATAAATGCCCTCTCTCTAGAGTATAGAATTACCACCATAAAATATTTAAAGGTTGAGTATCGATTTTCTTGGAAAATATGGAATACTACTCTCAGAGTTTCTTTTCTCAGAGAAAATAGATTTTTCTTAGTTATTTGAAGTAGAGTTATGCATATTTCGATCAATCTCATTAATAATTTAAGAATTACTGTAAATCAATAAAAAACTAAATATTTATCGAAAAAGTTATCGGTCATTACTGTCAATTTCTTTTTCCTATCTTCATTAGCCTAGGAAGCTTCTATATCAATTAAGGAAAACTGTTTCAAGTTAGCTATACTACAACCAAAACATTCAACCATCATTTCCCAAGATTTAATAGCATTAACATGATGTAATATAGGATCATCGGTGTTTGGATGAACTTTCATCCCAAGTTTAACCATCTCTCTGATTTGATGCTTCAAAGCCCATCCTTCAAGATTCAGACTTTTTAAATAATAGGAGTTTGTAAGAACAACCGTAAAAATAACACTATCTTGACAACATTGTTTAATTAGATCTAGATTATCAAGAACTGTGTAACCATAATCTACTCTATCAACTTTCAATTCATTAATGACACAATGAACTTTATTTCATATCATACCATACTCTCCAGCATGAGCAGTTACTTTAAACCAATGTGATTTGGCTTTACAGTAAGCTTCTGGGAAATGTTCTGGTTGATGGTCATTTTCTCTGTAATCTATACCAATTCCAGCAGTATTTAGATTTGGATTATCAATTATTCATTGAACAAATACCACTGCATATTTTGGATAAACTTGTCTGTAGAACAGATCATTGTTCTAGAGATACCCAAACTTATAATTAATTAGTGTATCTAAAATATTCCTAAGCGACCTGTGACACACAGCAAGCGTCAATCGCCGCGACTCTCTTTCAGAACATCTATCGACTCACTAATATCCACGTGCCATGTCCTATTGAAATGAGAGTAACAAAGAAATTACCACAAATCAAATCGAACAAATCAATACACTACTATAATAGTCTGTCTTTTCTTTACACTTATAAAACTACTGTCTACTATACAAACATATTAATAGCATTAAGTGAATTTTTGGGGTCAATAAATACTGCTTAGACCTATCAAATCTGACCCAGCTGATAAATATATATTATGTATGTGTCCATTTACTTGTTTCCTGGTATTCAAATCCAATATACTAACGTTTCAGAAATTTATTTAGGAAATTTGGTAAATATCTTGCTGCAAGACAGCTTGAGCTTCCCGAATATGCGGGCCACTTCATTAATTATAAAGCATTAAAGAAATTGATCAATAAACTGATAAATGAGTTAATTGCAAATAATAATCCAAATGAATCATTACAGGATAAAAAGGGGTCGTTTTTTTTTCAATTAGAAAGAGAGTTAGAAAAGGTTAATTTTTTTTACCTTGAAAAAGAGAAAAATTTAAAAATTAGATTAGATATTTTGATTGCTAAGAAAAATAAAGTTTTAAATGAAGGTAGATTAAATAATGTTTCTAAAAACTCAATTACTTATGTTTCCTTGTATGATGGTTTTAAAAAGTTCTCAAAAGATTTAGATAGACTAGAACAATTTGTTGAATTAAATGAATCTGGGTTCACTAAAGTTTTAAAAAAATGGGATAAGCGTTCAAAGTCGAGAACGAAAGAACTGTATCTAACCACCGCTGTCAATGTTCAACCTGTTTTCCATAGAGAACAAATTATTGACTTATCGGATCTGGTAGCTAATAACCTCATGGAATTAGAAGCACAGGCTGAAGGTGATGGCTATGTGAGGTATGAAAAGAAGGATTCTAATTCAGGAACACCAACTATTCCTTCTGCTACTCTAGCTACCTCAGCCCCAACTGACGATACTAAAACTACTGGAGTTATTCATGATAAAGTTTCCGATGAATTGTACACGGATTTTTATGAAATCACCTTGCAAAATACCAATTTAAACAAAGATGAACAACAATGTAAATTAAAAGAATGGTCAAGTTCAATAATTTCAAAACTAACCGATCAATCTAAAAGGTTCACTTTATCAAAAGTGTTTGTACTACTTATAGCTAATTCACAAATCACTGACGAATCCTTGGCATTATTTTACAATTTCTTCAAAGAATATATCGCCCTAGATATGGTTGATGATTTAAATGATAGAACTTGTTTACATGAAGTCTGTGCTTGTAAAACAGGCCGTAATGAAATATTAGAGATTGTTTTAAATAATTCCAGTCAATTAGATTTCATAAAAAAAGATGTTACAGGTAAAACATGTCTTCATTACATTACTGAAAATGGCAGAGATGATCTATTATTGCTTATTTTGAATAAATTTCCTGCTAAGCTTGTATCCGAAAATGTTGAACCACTCGTTATTAATGCTAAAATGAAAGATGATCAGAAAATAATTTCTCCCTCTAGTTTAAGCTCTGTCGTTAGTAATAAAGCTGAACCTCAAAAGGATCTTAAACAACGGAAAAAGAAAAAGAAATTAGAACCTCTTTCTATTTTTGATGTTGCAGATAATGAATCTATTTCACCCTTACTTATGGCAATCATTCATAATCATCCATCTTCGGTAAAGATTTTATTAGAATATGGTGCCAATGGTTTTCCATCACAGGATGATTTAAAACCAAAATATTTACCGTTAAATGTTGCTTGTAAATCTGGTAATTTTGAGATTGTTGAAATACTATTGACTCAATTCGGTTCCCCTGAGGAAGCAACTGCCAAGAATTTATTAACTCAGTCTTCACAAACCAATGCGGAAGGTTTATTACCTTTACATATAGTTGCTTCAACTGGACATTCAGATATCGTTCCATTATTGTTAAGTTATGGTGCTGATATTAATCAGGTTGACAAATTAAATAAATGGTCTGCTATATTTTATTCTGTCGTTAAAGGTTTCCCTAAAATGACTCAAACTTTAATTCAATATGGTGCTAATTTTCAATTAAAAGATGAAGATGGATTTGATCCTCTATATTATGCTATTTGGGAAGGTAATGTGGATGTTTTAAATGTTTTAATTGAATCACTCAAAAAGAAATATCTAGAAGAAAAGGCCAAAAAGGATTCAATGTCTCCTGCTCCACCGATGTTAAACCCACCTCCTTCGGTTCGTTTGGAAGCTTCTTCAAGTATGTTAACTCCGAATTTTGATTTGTTGTCTGGTGTCGACATGATTCCCGATTTATCCTTACCTCCTCCTATCATTCCATTGAGAAAATATGGACATAATTTCTTAGAAAAAAAAATTTTTTTAAAACTATCTTTTTATACCTCAAGAAATTCAATTCAGTTAAATCAAGATACATTTTTAACTTCAATACCTGGTAGAATTACAGTTAGTTGTGAAAAGAATGATTTAATTCCAAGAAATGTTATGCTTCCAGTCCTTGATAATGAAAAAACAATCACCTTCCAAACAGACACTTTTGATGATTTTTGCATTGATTTTGAATTATTCCCGACCTTTGGTACAAGATTACTTGCTAAGGCAACTTTATCTGCTGCAATTCTGAGATCTTCATTCCCTGGTTCTGGTTCTAAATTGGGTGGTGATATTGAAATTCCGCTGTTTGATGTTCGATTAAGAAATATTGGCTCTTTAAAATTCAATTATGAAATTGTCTATCCATATTCTGGTGTTCCTTTAGAAATTTCAATGTATGATACGTATTGGAAATCATCGTCAGGTGCAGCAGCAGGTAACTCTATGGCTAATGGTAATGATTATATTACCACTAGCAATGGCAAGCAAGAGCCTATAGTTAAATCAATCTCTTTTGTTACTGCCTCTTCATTAAGTGGTGAATATTTCAGAGTTCATGTTTGTTTGGCCAGTGATGGCACACCAATTATTTGTCCGTTCTGGCAAATTGATATTGGATCGGGAGTTTATATGTCTGTTAGTTCATTTGGATTTGATCAAATTAAAAAACTCATTTATAAGGACGATGCAACATATAAAAAATATTGTGAATTATTAACTCAGTTCGAGAATCTAAATGATTTATCTTCTATCAATGAATTTGATAAAATTTTATCCAACCTGTACATACCATTATCTGATTTCTTAGAATTGATCAGCGTTGATATTTCACTAAATTTAGAAATCTTCTTTCCTTCAACTTATGAAATGAAGTATTTAGATACTAAGGGTTATTGTGCTTTTTCACATAATTTATTAGCTAAGTGCAGAAAAAAGAACTTGAAATCATTAACAGATAATTCATTAAATAACTTCATTGATTTAATATTAACTGACATATTCCATCATGTTCGGACATTGAGAACATGCAATAAAAACAGATCGTTGATTTTATCTTCAGATAATCCTGCTGTTTGTACTATTTTGAATTGGAAACAACCTAATTATCCGGTGTTTTACAACTTGAATGGTATTAAATTCAGCAAGGAACAGCATCAATTTTATTCATACACAGCAAACGGTTTCTCTATTGATCCAGATATGAGTCTACCAAAAGTTAATGAAATATCATCTCACCTAAACAACACAAGACAGAATCTAAATATTGATAATATCGACTCAATTAATAAGGAATCAGCAGAGTATCTGAATGGTATAGAATATGAAGATCAATTAACAAGGTCCATCAAGTTGGCCATCAACTTCACGACATCTAATAATTTATTGGGTTTAATGGTTCCAAACCAATTGCTTTCTATTTGTCCAGAGCTAGTCAAATCGATTAAATCAAAAGGTTTGATTCTGGTTGCAGTGAAAGAGAAAAAGAAGCATAGTTCAACGCAAGATTTAGAATTCTTGCATCAATCTCCAGCCCTAGCCCCAGTCACAGCAATAACAGAGACTTTATCACCAATGGTCAGATCCTATTCCAGCGAGATGAATATTGATGAACAAATCAATGATGATGATGTGGAAGACAGCAGTAGAACTTTTTCCGGAGTCAACTTATCAAGTCAGTCAGGAGCAGGTGGTCTAACTGTCTTAGGGAAAAATGTTCCAATCGATGATTTAACAATCTTGACAAAGTTTACTAATAATACCAATTCCAATGCATATTCCCGAAGTGGGGGGTTGTCTGATGGCGGATCTTCATGCGACGATATCGATGTTAATGGATTGAGGTTCAATGATATATTGAGTTTTAGAGATGCTATTGATATGTGAATTATTGTTCTTTTAATCATCTCTTTTAATTTTGATACATGTATTTTAAGTTTTTATTTAGTATAAGTTTACGTTTTTGAATTTGTTTTCTTCTTGTTCCACCATTTTTTAATTCTAATATCCTCCCCAGTCCTACTTCCATTCTTACCCTAGATTTTTTATTGTGCATGGTATGTCATTTCTTATCACTCTTAATAATTTAGTTATCTTTAAGTCGTTCCTTCTTTTGGTTGTTAATGGATTTTGTTTGTCATGATAATGAAAACCCTTTCTTTAATATATTTTTAATTATGTAATGAATTTCAATTACTCTTTGTTTTTAAAATTATAATTCTTTTCTGATAAATTTTTCTTTTAGTATTTCTCGACATAATACATTGTCAAATCTACTCATTGAACCGTCAATAAATTGAATTTATAAAAAATTGATTATATAATTTCAAGTAACGATAGACCATGATGGGATTTGCAAATACTATAATATATAGAACAGCATATGTACCTTTTTTTTACTACTTTTGTGAATGATGAAAACTAGAACAGTATTAAATGAATACAATCTAGTCTTCCAACTCTCTAGTTGAAATAAATGCCAGACGTCATGTCACATATTTGGGCAATCAATAAAAAGTAATAAGGGGTACACATCAAATTCATCTTTATTGATATGCATTTAATCAAATTGAATGAAATATATATTAAAATCGACAAAAGCTACTTTCTTCATAAAATGGCAATTATTAATATTAAATTCAGTTTTCAGGAAGTTGCATTCTAAATGAAACTGATACTCATAAGCACTTAACCCTTATTATAAACCAGTTGCAAAATCAATATCAATCGTTCGATTAACTTCTATTAACTATCACATACCAGAATACCACAGTATGCTTGAAACAGAATCTGTACTTTACCAAAGAAAGGTCTGAATTAGCTTCAATACGAATATTAGTTGAATGTCTTTACATAAACTATGAGAGCCACATACTAAGGAGTAATGCAAACTGTTAAATGCCATACCTGGAGTTTCTATCTATTGGATTGTTAAATCATTGAGATCCTGAAATTGTTGAAGCTTTGCAAGATCTCGAGCTTAAAGTTTGATATATAACACTAAAGTACGCGTGGTGCTAAAATTGACAAGAAAATAGATCAGGCTGTTTATGTCCGTGATCATACTTCAATTGTTCCTATTTGTATCATTTCTGAAAATCATGCTTTTCCTATTCTTACTGCTCTGACCGATTCTATTAATAATGTATAAAAGGAAATTTATCCTGATGCTTGAACTATACTTTTTATCTTCCTTTACTTTACTTACTCTTATAATTTTTAGTTCACTATAGTTTAATTTATTTTATGCTGTTTTAATTTTTGTTTTCGATTACTTAATCTACCCTTTTCTTCTCTTCCATTTTGATTTATCTTATTTTTTTTGTTTGATTCTCATTATCTACCAATAGAATAAACTTCACGCTCTAAATAATTAGATTAAATATGGTGATGTTATCAGCAGATCATGCACATGTTTTCACTCTTTCTTATTGGTCACTGATACAACAAAGAGTTTGATATAAAGGTTTTTTTTTTATTTTCGGATTCCTACTCTTTTTAAGAGTATTTGGGTATTTTTCTCTTTCAGAATCCGGGATGTAAAAGCCAAGCACCGTTAAAAGAATTTAAGACATATTGGAAAATTTAATATGACCAAGATATCTAATTAATTTTTTTTTGTTTAAAAAAGAATACTAACTATAAAAAAGGTTACTAAAAAGTATTATCGTTTAATGGTCATTCCTTATTAATTTCCCCACTATTACTAACTATCACTGTTTATTCAAAATTACACCCCCGCAAATCCGGAAAAGTTTGTCTTTAACTTTCGGAGTACAATTTTCGTCCGGTTTACAGAATCTCTTACAGTCAACAGAATCCGATGGAAAAAAGCTAAATTGACTAAGGTTAAAACTACCCTTTAATCTTTTTATTTGTTTTGTCAACAATTATAATTGAATGAACTTCTTAATATTATTATCAATCTAAAAGAACGATTCAAAAACTCAGAAATACTTTAATACAATAAATACTCAATATTTATCTTATAGTCTGAAGAAATGTCATCATCTTCAATACTAATTCAAAAGATGACTCAAACTCAAGCCCAGAATTCTTTAACTCCTACAGCAATATCAACAGGTATAGAAGGAAGTACATTTAACAGGAATAGGATACCTGCAATTACTGAAAATAAAACTCATGAAGAGCCGTTATTTATTCTTCCAAATAGAATAGAACCTTACAAATCTGGTATTCTATCGTATTCAGCATCATTTGTTTCAACAACGGTTGGATTTCCTTTAGATTCAATTAAAACTCGTATGCAAACTCATCATTTTAATAACACTTTGGATTGTTTTAGATTAACAATGCAAACAGAAGGAATTAGAGGATTTTTCAGAGGTATTTCTGCGCCATTGGTGAGTACTTCCTTCTCCAGATCATTTGCTGTTTCTGTTTACACGAGTTCAAAGCCCATAGTTGCGGAGATTGGATATAACCTTTGGGGAAATGAACCTATAGTTAAAGTTCGAACCGAAGGGACATTTCAGCAACAACAATGGGATCATGTTGTCAATAATATTCCAATTGCTTTGATTTCAGGTTCATTGTCTGGATTTATGGTCAGTTTATTTGCTTGTCCTTTTGAACTAACTAAAATATTCCAACAGATCTTAATATTAGTCAATCATGATTTTGCACCTAGTGGAGGAACCACCTTGAAATACGAAAAATTACCCACTGGGTTAATTGACGTTGGTAGGAATATCATTAAATACGAAGGTGTCAATGGACTATATTCTGGTTTTAGATACCATTTTTTAAGAGATGGATTTTCCAGTGGCCTATTTTATGGATTATATGAAACAGTGAAGTTAATGATACAAAATATAAATGATCGTATTAATACCGCTGAAGAAATAAGGAAAACACATGATTATATACAATTATTGAGTATTCCAATGGCTGGAGCAGCTGCCGGGTGTCTCTCATGGATAACAGTCTTTCCTATTGACACAATGAAATCTCAATATCAAAGGGATATTGTTGGGAACATCCTAAGGAAGAAATCAGGACAATCTACGATGGAGTTGGTTAGACCTAAATGGAGATTTCCTACAAGAGAGATATATAAAGGATTAGGACCAAGCATTACCAGGTCTATTACCACCACTATGATCTTCTTCTCTCTATTTGAGTACCTGATGCAAAATATTGCCTGATGTTTGCTTACTATCTACTATACTATTTGTTTATTATTTAATCTATATTTAATTTATATACTTGCGTTTAATTTAATGTACTATCTTAACCAGCCTATCAAAAAATTCAACAGGGCGCGTTTTGCACAAACAACAAAAATAATTCGGTTCAAACTAAATAACCTTTGCTCAACATAGTTCCTATTCTAAATTATCAACAAACACAACACAGCTCTTATCAAGATCACACACTCTTCTTATCAATAGATTACCGTTTCTCTTTGTATTTGGTACTTCCCTGGAGTACCACTATTTATAATCACAATATCAAGTCATTCCTCTCGTTACAAATTCACACAAATAAACAGCGCAAAAATGATCGTTCTTCCCAATATACTTACATACCTATCCTTGTTATTGGTGATACGGCCCGTTCTATCAGCATTTGTTAACAGTTATAAGTGTTCTGGTGCCAAAATTAGCCAATACAAATTTACTAATTTCTTAACAAACTCCTCTTACGACGGGGACCACGGCCTGTTGTCTTTCCAGTTCAGAACTTTTGCCCTGGATACTATTGTGGATGTTAATGCCACTTCCAATATGTACACAACACTCCATGTCATACTCTCATATGAAGACGAGGTGCTTAGAGATGAGTACCTAAGGCTCTGTGACTACATTGAAGTGGATCGATCCACACGTTATGAACTCCCTCCTGGTGTGTTTTATGGCTTGGATTCGTCATCTATTTCTTTGATACCCTCTTCACCTTCTAGTGCATTACCGGCAATTCCACTTGTTCACTCTCGTACAGAGTTATCAGATTCAACTAGCTCTGATAAAAGAACAACAAAATCAGATTATTCTTCTTCAATAACAAAAACCGCAGTAACTGCTACTTCCTTAATAAATATTGACTCAAATGCATTCGCTGGTCATACAAATAAGACGACAAGATATAACGATCCTGATTTCTTACCAGTAGCTATTGCCAAGAGAAATAGAATACTGCCATTCATTAATTTCAAAAGAGATGGTACTTTTGTAATAGCTGCAACAACCACTAATCCAGCAGTTCCAACAGATAGCCCTATTGTCGTTACAGAGGTTGCTGTTTCAACATCAGTGGTTTACAAAAACCCAGAATCTTCAGACTTATTGGCTTCAGCTTCGAGCACTTCTCCTGTTACTTCTGGAAAAACATCATATGGTGCTTGTCCAGTGTATAAAAACAATGAGGTTACAATCAATTATGTAGCTTATGTGGGCCATCGTTCAACTTTTGGAACTTATAAAGTTCAGCTAGCAATTGTAGCTCCATCTTCTGAACATGAGACAATTGCTTGTACTACCGTTTATGCGAACGTTGAAATTAATAAAAAAATTCCTACATATCTGGTTGCATTCACTGCTACTATTTTAGGTTTAGTATTTCTGTCCAATTTCGTAAATTCAGCTTTGTCTCCATATCAGGATGCAAAAGATCCATTTTTAATGGTTACTGCCACGATTTGCAATGCCCCTTTATTAAATCAATTATCCCCGACATATGTTGAATTTTTACAATATTTGTATTACATTTTTTTCATGGCTGCTTTGAATCTGCAATATCCTGGATTTTTCATCCCACTAATGACTTCACTACGATGGGCTGGGCTCACTTCAATGCCTCATGGTATTAGAGCATCTTCTGAAGGATGTATTTATGAGACTATATTTTCAGGTGGCCTAAAAGCATTGACGGTAGATACACATTATAATAAAGGTAGTAGTGCCTCGAATTGGAAAAGCTTTTTATGGATTGGAGCAATATATATTAGTTTTCAATGTTTATTCCAGATTTTTTTTAAAACCATAGGTGAAATTATGAGACCTAAAGAGGACAGACCTGAATTTTGGAAATTTTTGAAAAATTGTTATTTAGTGTGTATTGGCCAATTCTATTATGCTCTATTAAGAGGTATTACAATTCCATTTTTGGTATATTCTACTTTTCTATTGACTTCCACTAACTATACCTTTTATGGAAGCTCCTCAAATGATAGGAAGATTGAAGTTTGGTCCGTTGTTACTAGTTCCTTGGCGTTATTGCTCTATACTATCATCATTTGTTATTTCACATTGAGATATATTTTGGTAAGACATCACAGAGAAAAGTTATATAAGTCGTTGAATGTGATTTTGGTTTGGCAATCACTATACACAGCATATGATCCTCAGAAGATTTCATTTTTCATTATTGATCATTTGGAACTATTATTATTTGGTATTGCAGTCGGTACGTTACAAAGAAATGGCGCTGCTCAATTAATCCTTATAATTGTATCGCAAGTTATTTATTTCTGTTTGATCCTGTTGCATCAGCCCTATTATTCTAAAACCAGAATGAATAGAAATAAAGTGCTAGCATCATTCTTTAAAATTGTGATTTCAGTTTTACATATTCCTTTGATTTTCAATCTGAATAATACTGCTACTGTTAGACGTAAGGTGACTCTGGCAATTCTTTCATTCCATCTGATCGTCGTTGTTTGTCTTTTCTTGATCCCTACAATAATAAATTTTTACAATTGTATCGTTCAACACTATAAGTTTAGAAAGGGTATTTTGGGTATTGATATTCCAAATTACAGAGAAAACGGTGACCTAATCGAATTGCCAATAACTACGGCAATAAATGACGATAGAGGCAGTAGTATTTTCAGTTATTCAGACTTGTTTTCATTATCACATCACCGTACCCCTAATCACTCTCATTCAAGAGTCTTCTCGGCAGCATCTTCAGAAAATATTCAGTTGTCTGATAAACGTGTTTTACCTGGCGTTTCTGTTTCTAACTCATACTTACCTAATATTTCAGCAGTTAGTTTAGGGGATCAATCACTCTTACAAAAACAACAGCTACATCAATTTCAACAAAATGGTTTGGGACATTCACTTGGCCCTCCAACAGCTAGACAAGACTGGACTACAAGAGAAGTTGATTTATATTATAATGCGTTCAGATCCATACTACAACCCGATCCTGAAGTTAAAGAATTTTGGGAACAAAGAGGAAGAAAGTTATACAAGGCTGATATGATAGAACAGAAACAGAAACAAAGTCTTGAATGCGAAGAGAAGATATCTATCACAAACCCTTCTCCACTTGTCAATGCAGCCTTCTCTAAGAAAAAAATAATTGATTTAGGGAAATATATCTGTAAATGTCTTGTTCCTACTGACAAAAATACTTATTTGTTGTCTAAATCTAGTCACTTAAATAAGGAAGAAGTTTCATCGGAACCTAAAGCATTCGAAGTTGTGAGACCTAGGAAATTAAAGGTCAAGAATAATAAGACACCACTACATTCATTTCCAGTGTGGACTACATCACCATCCATGAAGAAAGATGAATCAACCATGAGCACCAAACTGTCAATCAACGCAACCACATCTAATTCACTAATTGATGAACCCGAAAGTGCATATCTATCATCTAATTTAACGACAACTGTTGATTCACATCGATTTACTAACAATGCCAACAACAATAAAAGATATACTGTAGTAGAAGATGAAACTGAGAATGAAGATACAAGAATTCCATTTGATTTCGAAAGTAACAATGTTAATCATAATGATGTATATGCCACTTCAAATATTAGTAATAGCATCGTCGGTGTTCAGCATAATTATCGACAAATCAGTCATTTGAGTAGTTCTTTCCATGTAGAACCTAATTCTGGAAACTGGTCTAGTCTTACTGGTGATTCCAGTAGTGCACAGAGTGGAAATTTTGGAAACACTGGTAATGGTAAGTCAATTGGTAATGGGTTGCTGAGAGTCGTTAATAATGATATTAAAGATATTGATGAGGTTGAATCTCATTGAGCTGATTTTTGTTTGGTTTTATTTGCAAGATAATATTAGTTATATCTGTGCTCTCTTTTTTTTGCTTTTTTTTTTTGCTTTGCTTTTTTATTGCTTGAATGCTTTTTTTAAAAATTATTTTTTATGTTTTCTGTTATGGGATTAATAGAGGTTTTTTTTTTTGTTTTTACTGTTTACCTATCACCCTATTGTTAAGTGTTGCTTTGTTTGTTTATATTGCTTTTAAATTCATTTTCACATTTTGTTGGCTTGATCTTGTTTGGTTGATATTTTTTTTTTCTTGTTTCTGCTTCTCATACATCATTGTTTACATATTATTTTAATTTCACTTTTTGTTGATATTTTTTTGTGCATGTTCATTCTCTTTTTTAACTCCTTCAATATTGTGTCTCTTTTCGTTTTGCCATTTCAAAATAACTGTTATTCTTGTTTTTAAGTTTTTGTCGTTTTCGAACTACCAACATTAATTTTATTTCCGTTTTTTATGTCAGTTTATATGTCCTCTGAGATTAATACATATATTACTTGATTGTTTGCACTAGTCAGTTCAGCACACTAATCCAAAAAGGTAAACTGTCTATTATGAAACTAAATAATCTATACAAATTAACTAACCCTCCCTTTTAAGTCTCTTATCGCTATTTCTTTCGCTCTTCTTTTGATTATCTTCTGTCTTTCTTTTTAGAACGTTCTTTAATATGTTTTTCAACAGTTTTGCATCATCAATTAGCTCGAATTTCAGATTTCCATCTTGCTCATTCTTAGGAGGGAATCCTCCACTTTGAACATTTTGTAAAATATCAATTTCATTTTTTAAAACAATCTGAGCTAACATTTTTCTACTAAAATCTGTATATTTTTTAGGAATTGTGAAACCACCAGTGACTAACTCATTAGAATAGTCAGCCAGTCTCAAACTGATTATCTTCTTCAAGTCGGCGAATGCGCCATTAGTGAACTTACCTGATTCTAATAATTGATAGCACTTCAAGATTGTTCTATTGATGAAACGCTCAAATTCGGAGTTAGGTTTGCTTATGCCCCTGGCTAATCTTTTGAACCATTTATAATCGGTCCTGAATGAACTATACAAAGTGGATAGGATTAGTAGAAGCAACAATAATTCAGGCAACAATTCACCATCTTTGAATACTTCATAGTTGTCTAGAATGATTCCACCTTCATTGTCTTCTAGTGTTTCATCTAAATATTCCGAATCTGCGATCAACTTAATTATTTCATTGAATAAAAGTTCAGGATTCGAAGTATTAGCTCTATTAAAAGGATCATTACTAAATTGGAATTGATAAAATTTAGCGATTAAATTCAATGGTAGTTCTGCAAATTCATGCTGTGAAGATGGTAACTCAACATAACCATATTTTCTTAATATTTCTGAATTTGGTAAGTTACCATAAATATTGTAAATTTGATCTCCTTTAAAAATTGGTTTGGTAGCTGTCATTGTTAATTTTGAATGTTCGTATTTTAATGTTGCGTTAAATAAAGTTGTGTTGGCATTTAAAGTATCTGCTAATGGAACCATGGATTTGAAGTATGGGTCTAGTTTAACTTGATCTTGAATTTCCTCATCTTCATTTTCATCTTCATTGTCATCTTCATTGTCACCGTCAGATTCTGATGTCGATTCCTCAATTGCTGTTGGTTTTTTACAGCTACCTTCTTCACACTTGTCGTCGTTGCAACAACTTTCTTGTTGTCCTTGTTCTTTGGCCTCATCTTCATCTTCCTCATTCTCATCTTCTTCAACTTGTTCAGGGTGATCAACATCAAAAGAATAGCTCATAATCAAAGTAGCTATAACATGGAACTTTTCCAATGTTAAAAATTTGGATAGTTCAACAACACCCAATTCTCTTACAACATTAGGAACCAGTCTATGATACATTTCTTCAGCTTGTGCCTTACCTATTCTATTCAATACATTTGAAGGCTTCAAAAATTCCAATTCTTCATCACTCCAAAACATTAATGAATTGAAATTATTGTTCGGTAAAACTTTTAAATATGCAAACCATTTGGATTTATCAGATAACATGAATTCATAAGCCAAGCATAAAATAAGCGCTTCCCATTGACTTAAATTTAACAATATATCCTTGTTATGAAGATTCAGTTGAGATAATGCAGATGTTTCAATATTCATAATTGAATTTCTTGATAATTCAAATAAAACTTCATCTTTTTCAATGAATTCAGTTGCAATTAAACCTCTGCCTTGATTATCTTTTCTCAGATCTTCTATTTTAATTTTTGGTGATATCAAATCAAAATTTTCTTTCAGCCAATTATTAAAAACTTGAGTGTCTTCCTCAAATGTATTATCTGACATTTTCTAATTCTTATTTGATATGTTGCTAAGATAAGACTCTAGAAATATAATCAAAAAACTTTTAATATAAAAATTCACAACTTTCATAAAAAATAGCCGCATTAGGAGAGCATGCACAGCCATGATTTGTGAGTTCTGCTGTACATAATTCTAGAAGATGCCATCGCTATATCGTCCATTTCAAAAGTAGTGGTTATAAAGGTCTTGAAAACCCAATATATTGTGTCCTTCCGTTGTACAAAAGCACAAGCAAAACATTCATAAACTATTCAATCTTTTAAAATGTCTGCTGACGAATACAAATCTCAGGGTAATGCTGCTTTTTCAGCCAAAAAGTTTGATGAAGCAATTGAACTATTCACCAAAGCCATTGAGGCTTCACCAACTCCTAATCATGTTTTATATTCAAATAGATCAGCTTGTTATGCTTCATTACACAAATATCAAAATGCTTTAGATGATGCTAATGAATGTGTTCAGATCAATCCTGCTTGGGCTAAAGGTTATAATAGAGTTGCCTCTGCTCAATATGGTTTGAATGATTTAGAAAATGCTAAACTTTCTTATGAAAAGGCATTGGAGCTAGACCCAAAAAACGCAATGGCTCATCAAGGTTTACAGGCTATTGTTGATAGGGAAATAGATTCTGCTGGTGGTGCTGGTGGTGCTGATATGGGTATGGGTAAGATTTTCTCTGATCCAAATTTAATTGAAAGGTTACAAAATAATCCAAAGACTGCTGATTTAATGAAAGATCCATCTATGGTTGCTAAGGTTCGTCAATTGCAAAGTAACCCAGCTAGTATCTCTCAAGAGATGTTTAGTAATCCTAAATTGATGACTGTTGTTGCTGCTATTTTGGGTATCGATTTGTCTGGTGTTCCTGCTTCTGGTGCAACTACCACTGCTACTCCAGAAGACGTTCCAATGACAGACGCTGACTCATCACTACCAAAATCTGCCCCAGCCCCAAAGAAAGAAACTGCAAAGAAGGCCTCTAAACCTGAAGTCCCAAATGTTAAAAAAGAAGCTGATGGATATAAGGACCAAGCTAATGCTTTGTACAAACAAAGGAAGTTTGATGAGGCTATTGAATTATACAACAAAGCTTGGGAAACCAATAAGGACATCACTTATTTAAATAACAGAGCTGCTGCTGAATTTGAAAAGGCGGATTATGATACTGCTATTGCTACTTGTCTAACAGCTGTTGACGAAGGTAGAGAAATGAGAGCTGATTATAAGTTAGTTGCAAAATCATTTGCTAGAATCGGTAACTGTTACTTAAAGCAAGACAATTTACCGAAAGCAGTTGAATATTTTGATAAGTCATTGACTGAACATAGAACTCCAGATGTTTTAAACAAATTAAGAAACACTGAAAAGGAAATTAAGAAGAGAGAAGCTGAATCCTATATTGATAAAGATCAAGCTGAAGTTGCTAGGTTAGAAGGTAAAGAATATTTTACTAAAGGGGATTGGCCAAATGCAGTTAAGGCATATAGTGAAATGATTAAGAGGGACCCATCTGATGTAAGAGGTTATTCTAATAGAGCTGCTGCTTTAGCAAAATTAATGTCTTTTCCAGATGCTGTCAGAGATTGTGAACAAGCTATTAAGATTGATCCATCATTCATCAGAGCATACATCAGAAAAGCTAATGCTGAAATGGCTATGAAAGAATACAAGAAATGTATTGATACTTTGAGTGAAGCTAGAGATGTTGAATCTAAAGCCAATGGTAACTCTCAACAATTAAGAGAAATCGAACAATTATCTCAAAGAGCATTAAGCCAAAGATTCGCTCCATTAGATGGTGAAACGTATGAACAAACTATGGCTAGAGTACAAAAAGATCCTGAAGTGGTTGAAATTTTATCTGATCCAATCATGAACTCTATTTTACAACAAGCTCAAAACAATCCAGCTGCCTTACAAGAGCATATGAAAAATCCTCAAGTCTACCAAAAGATTATGATTTTGATGGCCGCTGGGATTATAAGATCCCGTTAGTGATTTTATTTCTTTTTTTTGTCAATATTCATGTTTAATCTATAAGGTTTAATATTTTGTAAGCTGTTTACAGCTCCTATGTAGTGCGCGACCCAAAATGGTTGTAAGGAAGGCGAGAAAGCGTTGATGACCAGGTGGAACCTGTCAAAACAAGTCAGAAAGACTCAGTACGAAACCCGCATAGCTTTGTCTCACCAAAAAAATAAAGACATTTGTATATTACTATTTTTTTCAAAAACAAATTGTCTTCATATATCTGTAAAATAGAAAATACCATCTAAAAATGCCAGAACAGCAGCAAGCTGGTCGTCATCATGGACACCATTCGAGACAACAATCAAACAACATTGCCAACAGAATAGGTAAGTACCAAATTGTGAAGACTCTAGGTGAAGGTTCATTTGGTAAAGTTAAGTTGGCTTATCATACATCAACTGGTCAAAGGGTTGCGTTGAAGATAATTAATAGAAAGACATTAGCCAAGTCTGATATGCAAGGTAGAATTGAAAGAGAAATTTCATACTTGAGATTATTATCTCATCCTCATATTATCAAGTTATACGATGTTATTAAATCCAAAGAAGAGATTATTATGGTTATTGAATATGCTGGAAAGGAATTATTTGAATATATTGTCCAGCATGGTAGAATGAGTGACAGTGATGCTAGAAGATTTTTTCAGCAAATTATAGCAGCAGTTGATTACTGTCATGCTCATAAGATTGTCCATAGAGATTTAAAGCCAGAAAATCTATTGTTGGATGATCAGTTGAATGTTAAGATTGCTGATTTTGGATTGAGTAATATTATGACTGATGGTAATTTTTTGAAAACTTCATGTGGTTCTCCAAATTACGCCGCTCCAGAAGTTATTTCAGGTAAATTATATGCTGGACCTGAAGTTGATGTTTGGTCATGTGGTGTTATTCTATATGTTATGCTTTGTGGTAGGTTACCTTTTGATGATGAACTGATTCCTGCATTGTTTAAGAAAATTAGTAATGGTGTTTATACTTTACCTCATGACCTGTCTCCAGGTGCGAAAAATTTATTAACAAAGATGTTGGTTGTTAATCCATTAAACAGAATCACTATGAGAGAGATTCTGAATGATGAGTGGTTTAAGGTTGACTTCCCAGAACATTTGAAACCCCAAGAAGTTATTAATCCTAGGAAAGGCGGTAAACAAAATCAAATTGATGATGATGTTGTTAGTGCATTATCACTGACTATGGGATTTAGTAGAAATGAAATTATTGAGGCATTGAAACTCGGACGTAAACCAGAAACAGAAGAAATTTTGGACAGTTATGATTTAATGAGAAACAATCCAGTTTTAGTTGAAGATATCAAGAAGCAACAAAAGAACTTAAGACCAGATCAATTGCAGTTATTACAACAAGCAAATAATTGGAAAACCCCGACTGGATTGGAATATGGCACTGATAGTGATACAATGTCATCGAATAGACCCGATTCATCAATTGCGATTCTACCTTCATCCTTACCTGCCATTCATAGGGCTTATATGCTGCAGTCTTTTCCCGAGATGTCATCTATTCAGCCGATTTCTACTAAAAAATCAAAGACTAGATGGCATTTCGGTATAAGATCTAGATCATATCCATTAGATGTCATGGGAGAGATTTACAGAGCATTAAAGAATTTAGGAGCAGAATGGACCAGACCTTCAGAAGAAGAATTATGGACTATTAAAGTTAGATGGAAGTATTGTCCGGTTAGTGAAAGGGCATTGGCCATGTCCGATGATGATTCAGTTAAAGGAATTGAGCAAAAAAGTTTAAGTGACAGTTGTGTTGCGTCTGATATGATGAGAATGAATATTCAATTGTTCCAGCTAGAACCTAATAACTATTTAGTTGATTTTAAATTCGATGGATGGGAATCACCTCAAGAACATTTGAAAGATGAAGATGAGATTTCATCATTTAGTGCTTACCCATTTCTACACTTGGCAACTAGATTAATTATGGAGTTAGCAGTTAATAGTCAGGGATAGTTGGTATTTTACTTTTGCTTTTTATTTTTTGTTCTATTGTATCTTTCCTTTTAATGAATAATAATGTATGACTTATTTTGTGTGTGTTTTTATATTAGCTTGCGTTTCTTTCCTTGTTTGTATTAGTTACAGTATTCTAAACAGATATTAATAAACCCGTGCACTGGTAATGTGAACTTGACGACGCGTCGTTCTGCGTCTTCATAATAAATGGTCGCCTAGGAGCTCTTGTTCGATTGAAGCTTGAAACATACTGTTCAATCAGTGAAAAGACTTTCAATATAGTATTATAGCATAGCAGGATCGCTGCAGTCTCCCTGATCCCTTCCTTTTTATCTCTATTCTATCTTATCATCCTGTAAGCAATACACCAACATACAGTTGACCTTCACCAGACGCAAACTCATCTGTATACATCACTTCATCACAATTATTATAAAGACTCAGAAGACCCTTGACCACTAATTTATTCCAACACTACGTGCCCCAAAATGTCTATGTCCAACGTTGATTACTTTAACCAACTCTACAAGTTGAAGACCAGTAATGACTCTAGATATAAGGGAAGGCCATCTACTCCTGAGTCACATAACTCGCCAACAACCAAGCGTCCTTCCCTATCTACCAATAATAGTTTTTCTGGTTTCCATAACTCACTATCAAAAACAATGACCCATTCGGGACAACATGGCAAGTTTGAACTCGGTACGCATGTTAAAGACGAGACTTATACCTACAAAAGTGTCAAATATCACAGTCAGATGCCAAAAGACTTGAAACCTGTCTCTACTAATGAATTATTAAACGGCATTAAACACTCCGTCCAGCATATCAGTGGTACAGCATCTCCTGGTAGAAGAGCTTCCAATACTTATTCTTCTGTCCCCCCTCCTTTAACTACAATAGTCGCAAATGATGATGATCAATCAGTAGTGTCGACAGCTGCAACTCAACCTTCTGCTGATTCAGATGAGCAATTCAGTGCCCCTAAGCACAAATCAATTAAATCTCCTATGGCTAAACAGTTCCACCAGAGAGTCTCTTTTGATACAGTCAATATTCAATATGCCGAAAATCCATTCTATTATCCAGATTTTAATTCAGGCGATGAAGAGAGTATGGGGTTCAAAAGAGACAGATTAGCGTCTTCTAGTGCATCTAAAGCAAGACAGTCCTTATTAGACATAGACGGAGGATGGGGTCCTTCCTCAGGTAAACGTAATCCTTCACCAGGTGGCCATTATTCTACTGTTACAAGAACAATATCTCCTGAACAATCACCAATTCCAGGTGGTCATAGAAATAGGTCAAGCTCTGCTGAACGTCGTAGTGTGTCTCCAACTTCCGCTAGAGGTGGTTCTTTATCTCCTTCTGCCAAAAACATAATAAAAGTTGCGAAGGGTAAACTGAGAAAGTATCCAAGTAGGCCAATTGTGACTCATGATGCCTGTACTTTGACTAAGAAACATTTATTGTATGACGAATTATATGCTGGTAAGTTGAGACCAGATATCCCCAAATTAGCTAACCGTTCAATACTATGCTATATTAGTGGGAGAAAGCATACGTGGGTTTCATTAGACTGGTGTTGTAACAGATTACTAGAAGATGGTGATACGTTAGTGGTTATAGCTTCAATTAATCCAACTTCTCAGTCATCATTAGTTAGAAAATTTTCTGGGGATTATAATTTCATCACATCATCAATCACTGAAGATAAGATTAGACATTCGCCAGAATATGCTAAAATTGTCGTTGACAATATAATGAAATATATACTGTCTTTATTAAATCCTAAAATCATAGTTAAGATTACAATTGAATTGGCAGTTGGTTCAACGAAAGATGTTTTGAAAGATATGTACAGTTTATATCAACCTTCTATGGTTGTTACTTCTGCTAAACCTTCTTTGGCTCCATCTACTAAGTCATGGCTTACCTCTAGGATAACTGATAGATTAGTTAAGAATTTCCCTGTTCCTGTTATTATTACTCCCGCTAAAAATATGTCTTTGTTCCAGACTAAACTGTTTGAAATTCTAGATAAACGAATTGAGTTGATTGTCAATAATAAGTTTAGTGAAGAAGCAGAACGAAATGTGCTAGATGAATTAGATGCAGCTGGTAAATTTCATTTGGAAGATCATTTGGCAGAAATTAAACGGATCACATTTGATGAAAGTCTATTGAAAAAATTAAATGCTTTGGAAGAGAAACTGAACTCTGTCCCTAAAGCCAAAATGGAAAAGGAAGAAGACAATGAGACTGATAGTAGTTTTGAAAAGCCAACTCATCTAGCAGAAACTAAGTCTGAACCGATTATGACTGACGAAATTGCTGATGTAACGAATAACAAAGAGGAAGATTCCGATGCTTCTGAAGATTCGGAATATTCAGATAGTGAAATTCAGACTTTTGATCCCTCAATTCCACCATCCGATAATGATGACGAAGATGTGTCCCCTCAATCTCAAATTAAAAAGTTGGCTTTGTCAACACAAATTAACGTTTATAAAGAACTGACTGATTTACATTCAAAACCAATCGATAAAGATACATTCAAGCAGTGGATCTCACTTATCTCTAAAGAAGCTTACAAGTATGGTAAGAATTTAGCCGAACAAGCCAAATCAGGTGGTGAAAAGGCCAAATTAATCAGAACATTAACAGGCGCACCGGATGGTGCATACGGTAGACAAAGATCAATGTTACTTGATGCTACACCTGCTACTTCAAAACTATCACCACTAACTCCATACATAACTCATAAGAAATCAATGCTTGATGTGGGCTCTTCATATGAGGGTGTATCAAGTAAACCTAAAACCTCCGGTTTAAAATTTTCGGATAATACGTTTTCTAAGTGTTCTGTTACTACACCTAACATTACCATTTCACCTCCAACACTAAATGGAAGATCTGAGACCGCCCCTAATTTGAAAACCAGTTCTGGAGAATTATTGTCCAAACCCAATAATGGATCTGATTCATTAAAGAACCCATCATCAGAATCTGAAAAGAAAAAAGCCTCGAGTAATAGTTTATTTCTAACTTCCAAGAAAAATTTGTCATCTGGAATAAGTAGTTCAAGTTTGAAAGGTGCTAAATCAATACCAAATTTAACAACAGTCAATTCGAACGACAGCACAAATTCTAAGAAAAGTGGTAAGATGTTTAAAAAGCTTTTTAGTAAGAGATAAATATTGCATAAAATTGACTGCTTATCTTAGATCTAGATGTTGTTTCAGAACTTGTTAGTTGGTTATAAATTATTGTTTGAAAGATGTTACCGTTTCGTCTAGAGTTAAGCTTTCTTAAAAAGTCCCGCTTGCCAAGAGTTATTGCTATTATCGTAGCTATATTTAAAATCTGGAGTGTTTACTTTGTTATTTGACATATTTCTAAGATTTTTCTTGTTCATCTCATGTTATAGAGCTAGTATTTTTTTTTTAATTACT
>PPHU02000012.1:316024-366569 GCA_003705185.2 Ambrosiozyma ambrosiae
TTTTTTTGTACTTTTTAGTTCGTTCTTTTAGCTTTATTGGCTCTTTTTTTATTATGTTGTCTTAATACTTATTACATTTGCTTTTTTAAAACCCTTTTTTGTTCATTTTTTTAATGAGTTTAGTTCGAGATCATTTTAATTGTTTTATTTCTTTTTTTTTCCTTTTTCAAATCATTTGGTTTTAGAATAGCAATATTCTACTTTAAGAATACGAAAGTTTCTTAATTACCATTTTTTTGTGCGTCTATAGTTCACCTTTAATTTATTTCGAATATATATATATAGTCTCATGTTAGCAAAACGATGTGATATATAAAAGGTGCCAAATAAGGCGAAGAATTCATATCAAAATAGTAGAAGCAAGAAAGCATGAAAAATGAAGACTGTAAGGGTACAAAATAAACTAAAAGGACTTCGGAAAAATAATAATTCAATATATCAATAAACTTTCTAATACAAGGAAGTATGTAGCAAAATAATAAATCAAAAAAAAAATAATCTAAACAAAAATTAATAAAGCTTCAGTTATTTTGAAAGTGCTGAAGGACCACTAGGTAATCCTGATAATAATGGACCACTAGGTAACCCTGCAGATGGTGCAGTAGGAATTGGCTTCAATGGTAATTTTGGGGATGATGTTGTAGATGTTTTTGCGGTGGATTTGGATGATCTTGAAGAAGAAGCTTTTGATTTTGAAACTTTTGATCTTTTTGGAGACGGCGTTCTAGTTCTTCTATTGGAATAAAGTTGGTTTCCTTTTGGACCCGCCGATAGTGACCTACTTCTTTTTCTTTCTTCTCTTCTTCTATCACTAGTTCTAAAATCCCTTTCTAATCTGTCATTCCTTTTGTTTCGTGGTTCTCTAGGCGGTTCCCTTTGTCTATCTCTGAGTATTTCCCTATCAGTATCAGGTTCTCTTATTCTATCTCTTTCTTTCCGTCTGTCTGTGTCTCTATCATCTCTTCTCTTACCTCTTGATCTGTCATCTTCTCTGCGTCTGTCTCTCCCTCTTTCCCCTTTTTTTCTCTCTTTATCTCTAATTGCTTGATCCCTATAATCTCCATCTTTTAAATTTCTATATGAATGATAAAGTGAACTTGATCTTTCAGAACGAGAATGAGAACGGGAACGTCTGTGATTAGAATTTGAATTTGAATTTGAATTTGAAAATCCAGCTTGACTGTGTTTATAATAATTTCCAGTTGCTTCCTCACTTGAAATAGGAGTACTTCTACTTTCCAGTCTGCTAAATGGTGAATTATGATTTGAACTGGAAGAAAAAGAAGCTGGTTTGGCTGGTATTTTTGTCGTTGTATTTGGTATTATACGGTCTATCGTAGGAGTTGAAGTTGGTTTTGTTACTTTTTTAGTCCCAAATTTCGCTTTATATTCATTTAAAGTAAATTTTTTGGTTGTTAAAGATGGGGTGGAAGAGTTTGACTTTTCACTGCTAGTGCTTGGGCTTGTAGTACCTGAGCTTCTGTCTCTCCCTATTACTTTCCCCTCTTGTTGCAGTTGTATTTGATTTTTCATTATTAATTCTCTTTGCTTTAATAATTCGGCAGGTATTCCATCTCTGTCATCTTGAGCTGATTTTAGTTTGTCCCAAATGTCCATCACGAATCCGATAGTTTTTTCAGTGTCATTGTTTAGAAAAGGTAATATTTGTAAACATAACTCATCAGGATTAACATTTTCTTCCAAAATTAAATTATTAATGAAATCTATAGTGATATCATCATCTTGAGGTCCATTAAGACCTAGGAATTGAACGAGTTGGGTAGTGATGTAATTTATCAGTATCGGTTTATTAATTTTATTGAAATCTATCTGTTGTTTAGCTAAAGATTTGAACTTCTTAGGAAACTTGAAGCTAGCAAGAGATGCATGTTTTTGAGATTGTAGTTGTGACTCTGAAACTTGAGATGGTCTGAAAGACATCTTTTGTAGGCACTGAGATTGGCTGATCTGAAAGGAAATTGTCTAAGTTGTTTGATAAGACAAAATTTTAATTTTCAAACTTGATGATTCGCTTCGGCTGATCTCGATCTGCTTTGACTTGTATGGCCAATAGCAGGTCGAACAGTTCAAATAGTACAATAGACACAAATTGCAGTTAGACATGATACAGTGTGTGGAATGTCTTAGACCTATAATGGATTATTTTAGACATCCAGTGGTACGGTTTGCTTGCTTTCAATTGAAAGTCTTTCTCAGATAACAGTGTTCTTCTTTATACTAACAACAAATACAACAATCATTGAAAATAGTATTATCAAATTGATATTCTACTATTAGGATTTAAAGATGCTGGAAAGACGAGCTTGGTTCATGCTTTATCAAATACAGATATACGAAGCAGTACAGTTCCGACACTAAAGACTAAAATCTCCTCAATTAAACTAAGCAGTCATCAAATTATAGATACTCAACCAACTGTAGTTAGCACTGCAACTCTCCCTAATATTAATATAACATCTGCTTCTACTATTCATTCCAAAAGCACTTTGACTGGACCATCCAATGGAAGCATACGGAGCTATAGAACCTCGAATAGATTAAACGGTGGTCTCAATGAGCAGAGTCCTTTGTTAGAACAAGAGCCAGACTCGCAATATTCGCAACAGCAGCAGAAGGAAGAAGAAGTGAGAGTATCAAATAATATTATTTTAAAGATATATGATGTAAGTGGACAGCATAAAAATCGGTATGTTTGGAAAGATATGATTGCTAATTTAGATGGTAACAATGCACCACTGAATTTGATTATTTATATGATTGATTTATCAGATTACTTGAATTTAAATGAGACTAAGTCGAAAGTAATAGAATTGCTAAAATTAAATAACAAGCATCATAAAATTCCATTCATGATATTATTTAATAAGAATGATCTAGTGCATGATAAAGAGATTAAATGGATTCAGGAAGAAACAAAGAAACAACAAGAATATCAAAATAATAACATTCATAATGAAAATGAAAATGAAAATGAAAGTAACATAGCTAACATCAAGAAAGACAACCATAGTATTCATCATCGTCCTCATAACCATAAAAGAATCAGTTCAAGAAATTTACATCCGCTTTCCATTAACTCCAACCGCCACGACTTACTAATGAGATATCTTGGTATCAGTAAAGTTCCTTACAACTCTATTTACCAGCTAGATGATGGAGATGAGTTGCTGTTTGACCTGGGTCTATTTGTGGTCTCATTAAAAGATCCATCCCAGCAGGCATCCTTACACTCTGTGGTCGACTGGATTGTCGCCTGCTAGACTATTCAGTCGGCAATAATCAAATCAGAAAACAACAGAAACGAAACGGAACAGAAAACACATGCCACCTTTTTTACCCTTTTCTTCTAATTCTTTTGTATATTTCTTTGTAAAATTATATAATTCCCTTTATATACAAGGATGAACAACTTGTGGGATTCCCTTTCACAGGTGGCCAATATGGGCCCTGCACAGGGAACTAATAACTCAACTACCGCTCAGACAACCCCAGCAAACGTGATGGGCTCAACTGGAAAATTACCCAAACTAACGAAATCAACATCCAATTCAACTTCAAAAGCAGGTTTGAGCTCCTCTCCTAGCTCCAAAGATAGCAACAGGCTTTCAATGTCCTCTTTTTTTGATGAATTCTTCACTGGTCAACAGCAAGGACAACAGCAGCAACAAGAATCAATCAATTCTCCAACTAAATATAATGGGATTACGTCGGCTTCAAAGTCATCTTCTACTTCAGCTGTAAATCAGCAACAGCCTTCTGATAAACACAATGGTAATCATTCAGGGTCAGCAGGAGGTAATAGTTCTGGGTATACTCAACAATTAACAGATAAATTGATGGAAAGAGTACTATCGATGGTTATCTCAACAACAACAACTGAAACGGGTGAAGAATTGCCTAAAATTTTAGATAGGATTGAGATTCAGAAAACAAGACCTCAATTAAGTATCAATGTGATGAGTAGAAATTCTATTTTATTACTATCTCGTTTATCGGTTCCATTTGAAATGATTGATAATGTTGTTATTTTATTCAGTTGGACAAAGCCAATTTTTACAATTACTGTTTTAACTTTTGTCACACTACTAATATTGAAACCTATTTTATTTTTAGCATTACCTTTTTTTTACACATGCTTTGAAATAATTGTTCCTGCGTTTTTAAAAAGACATCCAATAGATCCAATCACAGGTATACCAAGTGAAGGGCCAATGATAAAAAAAACCGAATTACCCAAACCTGTTCCTGAATTATCCCGCGAGTTCTTATTAAATGTTACTGATTTACAAAATCATATGTTTCTCTATGTGATTGCTTGGAATTTCACCATTAAGTGGACTTTGAAGTTTTTTTACTTTGAAGATGAGAATATGACATCATTTCTATTCTTAAGTTTCTTAAGTGTTGGTCTTTTCATTACGCTATTTGGATCTTGGTTTTTGCTGTATTTTCTACCTTTGATTAAAGTTATCCTTGTTGCTTTTGTCTGGGTATTCACAGTTATGATGCATCCTAATTACCGTGATAAATTATTAGCATTGTTATATTCTGAGGATACGAGATTGAGCTTCGTTACATGGACAAATAAATTAGAATTAAATTTGAAAAAGGAATTAAAATGTAAGGAATTTAAAGAAGTCAAAGAAATTGAAATATTCGAATTACAAACTCTGAATCCCGAATCGTTGAATTGGGACGTTGTCTGTTTCACCAACGAAATTTATTCAATTAATTCACATTGTAAATTGAACAACCTACCAATCATTGGTACGTTACAATTAAATAATGTCAAAGCACCCAAAGGCTGGGCATATATAGACAAAACTTATGATAAATCATCGCCAAGAAAAGACTCCAAATCATCGAAAAAGGCATCAAAGGTTTCAACCATTAATAAAACTTTGGTGGATGGTTGGTCTCTGGACTTAACACCAAATCAATGGGTTCATGATAATTATCTATATGATGTTATTGAAGTAGACGATGACTCTAAGTGGTGCTATGATTTAATCACAAAGTTGGAGAATAATCTACTAGGAATTGGTAAAAATCAAAAAAAGGCAAGAGGTGTGTTTAGAAGAAGAAGATGGGTTAGATCTTGTATCAGAGATTTTTACAACCCTTCCAACCATGAGGATTATTATTCATCGGATGATGAAACGGATGACACTGACTCAAGCGATGTTGAAACAGAAGATGGTGATGGCAGTGGAGCTTCAACTGATGAATTTGAATTTAAGGAGAGATCATTATCTCGTGAATTGGAAAAGAAAGCAGTTGTTAGAAAAAGAGATCAGTTGAAGAAAATCAGTAGGTTGCATAAACGCCATCAACAGAAACATAAGCATTCCCATGGTTTGAAAAAGAAAATGCATAAGCGTGGTGGGTCAGTTGATAGTTCGAAGAGTATGGATACTGTAAGTTCTTCAAATACTGAAGGTCCAATAATGGAAGCTGATGAGGAGGAATGATATATGTGTTAATAGGGAATTTACTACTTGGTTTTAATGTTTTTGTTTTTGTTCATGAACTGTTTTTTACTTCAATAATATTGTGATTTATCATATTTGGTTTTTAATTTTATTTCTAGTTTTGGGATCAAAAATTTTCTATTTTTGTTTTGTTTTGTTGTTTGTTGTATACTTTATGAATATGGTTTTTGTTATAACATAATTTGCTTGCTTTGTTGCTGCTTACTTGCGACAACTAAAAGGAAGTTATGTAATCCAATTAATCTTATTATGCACGGAAACTATATAAATCTAAGTAAAACTTTAGAATCTCGTTTAACTATCTCAGAATCATCATTTTCTAACCCGACACTGTTTTTAAAACCCATATCAGATAATCCCACAACCAAACATTTCAAATTATCGCAGTAATTCAATCTGACTATATCTAGATCAAACCCTTTGAATAATTTAACTCTTTTCTTAGTTAAATAATCCCAAATGCAAATAGTTCCATCTAACTGGTTACCACAAGTAACAAATTTTGAGTTGTCAATATTATCGTTGCTATTAATACCAGTTTTATTCATTTCCTCATTAATAAAAATTATATCATTGATAGGGCCAGTTATTTCTATATCATCAGTTGTTCGTTTTCTATGTGCTTTGAATGCGTAGCTTGTATTTGAGTTGGAGTATGATGGGAAGAACTCAACTGACACCTTACCTTCAATTGAGCCTTGTATGAAACCTTGATTATTGGGAAGCAATGAAAGGCAAGTTGTGAGTGGGTATTTAAACGCTGTTTCTTGTTCTAAAGTAGGTTTGTTTGTCTTTGTGAGTATTTGAGGGATATCGAATAATAGTGTTTTTGAATTTGACGTGATTATTAATAGATTGTCGCCTAATGTATCCATTTTTTGAACTTTAGTTGTAGTGGGTATGGTAATAGATGGTGAGTTTAGGTTTATTTTGCTTATTATTTTAAAATTAATTGGATCAATTAATGTCATATAACCATCCCAAGAACCAGAGATTAAAACGTTGTGCTTGAAGTTAGATAATAATGATTGAATTCCAAGGTCATGGACTTTTAAAGAATTCAGAATTTGTGAAGTTGTGATGTCAAATTGTACTATTTCACCATTAATCAATCCCAAATATAAGTATTTATCGATTATAGTTGAATCGAGTATTGGAATTGTTTCTTCATCTTGTTCATTGTTTAGTGATATTATTTCTGGATTTGGTATTTGAGTGAAAGAAGTAGGATTCTTACTGGTAACAGTTGATATGTCATAGATATGAATTTGGCCTTTAAACGAGGTGATTATAATTTTTGAGTTTGAGTTTGAGTTTGAGTTTGTAGGCTTAACAATGGGTTTATAAATGTTTATGGAAGTTATTATATCCCGTGGTGGATTGGGTAGTGGAACTAATGAATAAGCTTAAGTTAGTAATTAAAAAAGTAATCAATAATGATGATGTGAAAAATAAACATACTACTGTGTTTCATTGTTTTAGTTGGTGTTGTATAAACTAGAATCATAAAAGGCAGAAATTAAATTCAGATCACTAAGTATAAAATAAACAATCAAAACATAAATCGACTCAACTGAACTCGACTAAACTAGAATAATAGTCTACTAAGCACCTTTACACCATCTTTATCGACAACTTCACCATTTGCCGGAATATTCCGTCGGCGAAGAGCGCTTTTTCTTCTTTTACTTTTCTGGTAATGATAATTCATGAAAAAAAAATTCTCTTGAATTGATAGGCGAGTTGGTCAAGATAATCATTGATAGTTGAAAAGAAATACCTGTAAAGAGCTAATTTTCTTAGAATAACCTAACAAAAGTTAAATTACTCCAATAACCAGAAATCAACTAAGTATGGTAGGATTTCAAGTAATACCTAAGAAAAAGTTTTTCAAGTGAATTGTTTATCAATTGGTCAGAAGAGTAATTGGTAGCCAGCCAATCAGATGTAAAATAGCCCATATTACTGTATCTTTAGACCATTTCTCACATCTTTTTGTGCGGTGTAAATATATGTTCTTCTGAGCCCCTGATAGTTAACGAATTGACTATATTGTGGCTTTTGTTGCTTGGTTTCACAGCATCAGGATATTCTTAATCTACTGATAAGCAATTAATCAATTTATTACTTCAAAAAACAAAATACAGGACTGTTGATAACTGTTGATAACTGTTGATAACTGTTACTTAAACTGGATGTATGATATGCCTGTTGCTACAACCCGATTAATTTTTATGGTGATTTTCAAGGTGTTAATTATATATTGTGTAACCAAAGAACAAAGGAAAATCAAAAACGAACAATAATAATCATGGCTGCTTTTTACTTTTGCGTATGCGCCTTCACTATCGCCGGTGATCTCCAAGTATACTTTTATCGATTTATCTACTAATTTAAATTTGTCACCTCTCACCAAGTTTCCATGTCAGCATCACTTCTTTTTCTCAACTTCGAATTTCTTAATTTCTCTATCCATCAGCATGTACTTCTTTGAAATATCTCAAAAAAAAAGGCTAGCTCAAGTCAGTGTTGCGGTTTTTTGGTGTCTATTTGGTGCTGGTCCTATCTTTGGCTTTGCTGCTTTGAAACCAGTTCTAGTCAGTCAGGGTATATACGAAGAGTTCTGTTACACCAACTCCTCTTCGTCTACCAATTTAATTGCTGAATCTCCACTGTTTACATCCCTCTATGACATATTGGCTCCATCTTCTTCAAAAACTTCCTTATCTTTCTCTTCTTCAAAAACTTCCTTATCTTTCTCTTCTTCGCAAGACTTCCATATCAACCAACAAATATCAAAATGTTCAGCTCAAGATCTAAAATTAAACATGATGTTCACTTTAGGTGCCGTTTTCACTAACTTAACTGCTTTATTAATTGGTAGATTGTTAGATTCTTATGGTCCGAGATTCTGTGGTCTGATTGGGGCAACATGTCTATTCATTGCTTCCTTCATCTTCGTATATGCTAAGTCAATCACTTTATTTGACCCTTACTTATTTGGTTATTCAATATTAGCTTTAGGTGGACCTTTTACTTATATTTCCTCCTTCCAACTATCAAATGCTTTCCCTGAAAAATCTGGCTTAATTTTAGCCTTAATAACTGGTGCTTTTGACACTTCTTCTGCAGTTTTTTTGGGTTATAAATTCTTATATGATTCAAACCCTAAATTTTTTACTCTTGCTAATTTCTTCAAAATTTATCTAATAGTACCATTATTCATTGCTACTGTCCAATTATTTTTGATGCCAGCTGAATCCTATCTCTCCCCTCCACCTGAATTAATTCCAAATCCAACTGAAGAAGTTTCAAGATTGGCTGAAGCTCTAACTCAAGAAGAGCACTTACATGATGAAAACACTGCTTTGCTTGCACCACCACCAGCACCATCTAATAGAAGATCTTCAATTGGTGAAGTTTACAAGACAATTTACGTTGAAGATGAGATTCAAGACCATGCTGAACAAGAAGCGGGTACTTCAAATTCAATTTTTGGTGTGTTACATGGTTTTCCAGTCAATTACCAATACAAAACTTGGTGGTTCTTCTTGATGTGTTGTTTTGCAAGTATCCAAATGTTAAGATTGAATTATTTCGTTGCTACTGTTTCCTCCCAATATTTCTATTTATTACATTCTGATAAATTAGCCTTCAAATTAAACAGAATTTTTGATATCGCATTGCCATTAGGTGGTGTTTTATCCATTCCATTTATTGGTATTATCTTGGACAGCTTCTGTACTTCAACTGTATTAATCATCTTATTTATTGAATCTTTATTCATTGGTGTAATCGGATGTGTGCAAAACTCATTCACAACAGGTGTCGTCAACGTGTTATTATTTGTTTCATACAGACCATTTTTCTACACTACTGTGTCTGACTATTGTGCCAAAGTGTTTGGCTTCGAAACTTTTGGTACAATTTATGGTACTATAATGACTACTGCAGGTGTGGTGAACTTCTGTCAGAAGTTCCTAGATAAGTACACACATACCACGTTCAACATGAATCCTATTCCATTGAATTTATTTTTGGTTTCCTTAACTATTTTGATTGGTGGTTCAACTTGTCTATTTGTTTATGTTCAATCCATTAAATATAATACTTTGAAAAAGAAAACTTCTCCTTCCATTTAAAGAAGTGGTCAGTGGGAGTGAGCTGATACTCTTATTGCATTTTCTTTATATCATTCATTATATTCATTTTCTATTATATGCATTCACTTTTGATACATTCTTACGTGTATGCATATATTGGCAATATAGTTTAAATATACATATACATATATATTGACCTCTCTTTATTATCAATCGATGCTTCAAACCCTTCCTGAATAAAGAAAATAAATCAGTATAGAATATACTGCAAAAATAATGATGGTTGAAAGTGTCAATGAAGGTATGTTTGGTTCCTTTGATTAATATTTTAGAAAAGACTTTTTTTTGCTAGAAGTTTAATTTACTGGTTATATATGTATTTTGCCTTCGTTTTCCTTAACTTTTCTTATGCATATATACTTTTATTACTTTTACCTTTATTTCAGTTTTTTGTTTTCAAATAACTATACTAGATTTGTTTTTTCTCATTTTTATTTAATTGGCTTTGTTTGAATTTTATTATCTTGTAGTATTAAATCTTCTGAGTTTTTTTCTATTAACTACGCTTTCTTTGTACTAGTTTTATTTTACACTTTCCATTATATTCTTGGCTGCCATATCAGTTGTGTTTTTGGGAATATCTAATTCCACCTCATTTTCTTTGTTTGTTTCAGATATTTACTGGCTTGTACTTTTCTTTATTTGTTTAAAACTATTTAAATTTATCAGAAGTATACCAGCGAAAGTTACTGTAGGAGCATAACGATAGCAACATTGTTAACACGGAGCCGTAGTTTGTATTTTCTCTTGATTCACTACCAGATCCATTCTATTAATCTTGCAATAAGTGACTAGAGTTCGTAAGTCATTAGTATTCATCATCGAAAACGTAATCATTCTTTTAAATAGTTGTAGCTTTTGATATTTTTTGATGAATCTGACTTTCAATGTATACTCAAGACATTATTCAGGGTTGCTCTTCTATCATTAATTCATGGCTTGCTTAGTACCAAACATAACATTTCAAAGACTTAATTATGAATATATTATTAAAAGATCTACAAACTACACTGAAACTGAGATTTTACCCACCGAATCAGGTGACTGTAAAGTATATAACGAAAAAGCAAGAGATAAATCTCTGTCATGATCAGATAAGCATCACATAGAAGTTCAAACCATTTCCGGTGAACAGAATAAAAACAACAGTACCAACCGGAAAAATCCATATTCCAAATGTTTATTTAAAGAAAGTGACTCTGGAGATGATACGAAAAGAGAAGACCAATATTCATATGGTTTAAGACTTTACCTCTGCATCTTTTCAAATTGTTCATTTTTATTTTTAGCTGCGGTTGATCAAACGATCACAATGACAATACTAACGCTAGTTGCTAATCATTGTAATTCATTTGATAATGTCACATGGGCTACATCTAATTTGGTTTTATGTACTGGTGCTCTAGTTCAAATTTGGGGTAAATTATCGATAACATTTGGAAAAAAGCGATACATGTTAATAGGCCTTTTCTTGTTTGAATGAAGTTCGTTGATTTGAGCTTTAACCAACTCTATGAATTTCTTGATTGTAGGTAGAGCAGTACAAGATTTATGTTGTTCAGGTATCCAAACTTGTGTTTTCGTTATATCTTCAGAAATTGTTGCAATAGATAAAGGGCCAATATTATTTGGATTAAACGCTGTTGTCTTTACCATTGCTTCTGTTGTTAACCCTCTTCTTGGTAGGCTTTTGACTGATTCTAAATGTTGAAGATGGTGTTTTTGGATTAATTATGCTTTTGTGGGTTAGTTGTTCCTTTATTTTATTACTGCTTTAATCCACTTAGAACTGATGAGAGTGGAGACTAGTCAACTCTTTAGAATGTTACTATATATGTTATGAAACTTATTTAATTTTTCAACCGTACGAGTTCTTACTATGCGCTCCCATTCTCTTCGTATTCACAAAAGATGCTTTAATGTATACTTATTCTTATTATATCATCATTTTAGCTAATTATAACTATTCATCAAAGATATTAGATAGTATGCAATATCTTAGCCATTTTTTTTGTTTTTTTTTGTATATCGTAGTTGATTGGAAGCAACTAAAAACTGCATATCCTTAGTAAGGAATAGAAATAACCTAATCCCACAGAGATTTTTGTATCATAGATTAGTGTAATATTTGTAGTAGTGCAAAAAATACCCGTTTTCAATATTCAAATGATATTTTAAAGAAGTTATTTATAAGTTGATAATATCAATTATAATATCAGGTCCACAGTTATTTGTTTGTATTAATTATCATATTACGAAGGAATCGATTAAATTATAAAAAAAACAGCTCAGTGTAGGTGATAGATATTTTCTTTTAGTTCTTTATATTAACTTGATATTTTTGCAATCTGTGAGTCAAAATTACTAATATAAGTACTTTAGGTCAGGTTGTGCCTTTAATAACATTGCAAACTTAATCTAATAATATAGAAATAGGGCCCCATTTCAAGCAAACCCTTTACTGCGCCACCTGCGCCATACAACGCCTCACCAAATTTCCGGCTTTCCACGTAGTCAATGGAACTGTTTTAGTGCTTGAACTATTTTTTAGTGTTTTGGGAAATAATGTAGTAATGAGCTGAAGGCAGACCACTTATTTTTTTCTGAAATTTAAATTAAAAAAAAGTCAAATTCATGGACAAACAGTGACTTAGTTTCAATATCATTCCTCTAATCACACAGATCACTATATCCTTAAATCCCATTTCATCCTGCCTTTCACTTGTTTCGATCAACTATTTTGATTACCGGCAATAAACTAGCTTGAAGCATAGCTATTAAAATCAAAACAATCTGTGAATTTTCCAAACTTGTACTTTTTATTATTATTAGATCTTTATCAAATTTCTGTTAGCTTCTCCTTTCTAGAAATACCAGCTAATCTGTTAGATTTTTTTTTCAGTTTTCTCCTTGAGTTTGTATCCGTCTTACAACCCCCTTATAGATTAAAAAACCTTCCAGAGATGTTGACAACGACGAACTCATTGATCAAAAGATCTGAATCCAGAATTATGCTTTCATCCATGAAGGATTTGGTTGCTTCTCCTCTTTTACTTTACCAACAATTTAAGAAAGCAAAACAAGATCCTGAAATTAAATTACTCAACGAAAAAACGGCCAAAGAACAAGCTGTGGCTAAACACTTCTCAAACTTGAGCTTGGTCAAATTTAAAAAGTTGGTTAATTTGGACACATTATCGTTAGATATCTGTTTGGAAATTTGGGAACTAGTTATTGATAACATAAATGATATGAATCAAATAATCTCACTATTAGGATTTATCCCTCAATTAGACCATTTTATTTTAGCAATTGTTGCAGACAGTTTTAAAATCTCATATAATACCAAAAAGACAAAAAAACAACCTCAAGGTTATGCTGTTTCGGTTGATAAGCCAAATGCATCAGCAATTCATGGCCCTCAGTTAAAAGTTCTAATTGATTATATGAAACGTAAGCATATTAATTTTAAAACCTTGGTAATTGAATTAAATTTATATGATTATTTGTTACCTTTTGCTGAAGCTCTTAGAAATCAAGAAGTTTTAACTGAAATGATACAAATGACTGATAAGATTGAATTGGAAGCTTGTACTTTAACGGGTTCATGTTCTGAAGTTGAATGGCTTTCAAAAGTAACTTTATTTAAAACTGATATTAAATTTTTTAATGCTGAAGTTTTGAAAACAATGATTAATTTGAAGAAAATAGTCATTTTTGCTCATGAATTGTTATTATTTGATACTGTTAACACCATTACTGAGATTCTGGAGAATCAATATCACAATTTAGAAGACTTAATAATAGAATATGAGTTATTATTTCGATTTAATTCAAATGATGATAAAGATGATATATGCATGATATTAGCTAAACAATCAAAATTACACAATGAAATAAATTTAGAATTTTGTCCAAAGTTAAATCAAAAGTGCACCTTTACTGAGAATTGGATTGAATGTAGTCAAACACTAAAACCAATTTGTCATTTATTCAAATCAATTCAATTAGGTTTAAATAATAATGATTTTGAAGACTCAAGTGTTATGTTAGGGGATTTTCACAATTTATCAGAAGTTACAATATTTAGATTTTTTTCACCTAAGGTTGTATTTTTAAAAAGTGACTCATTGAAAAGATTAAGTTTAAATTGGAATTCCTGCTTAAGCTCTCAGCCAATAAATCTAGATTTCAGTGGTTTAAAACAACTGAAATATTTATGTTTAAGTAATGATAGATTTGGTACAACAACTTTAAAAACAATCCCAAACTCAGTTAGAGTTTTACATTTAGAAAACGCTGAGATTGAAGGTATGCTACCAATCCCAAAAAACTTGATGATTTTAAAGTTACAAAACTCTTATCCAAAAATCGATTGCTTGAAAAGATCACGTCATTGTGCATTGGGCTTGACCTTACAATTGTGGAACCTGGATGAAAAAACAATAGAAATAATTAATCAATTATCAACCGTTGTTTATAAAATAACTTTTTTAAAAAATTTTGAAGAAGATATATCAGCGTTGTTGTCTAACAATAAAACTCAAAAGAGTCCACCAACTGAACTGTTCAGTATAGCTAACATCGGTCAATCAAGAAGAATTAATTTCAGTGCTCAACATAAAAAACCAAAGGAATGCTTTAGTTTAGAATATTCAGATAGATTGAAACTTTTTGATGGTAAAATAATTTTAGTTAAAAAATCAAGTTATATTGATATTTCGAATGATCATACTAGTTTATTTTCTAGAAACGAAATTTTAAAAAAAATAGTTGGGGCCTCATGGAATGCATTCGTTACGACTTTGAACGATAGTGTCCACGAGTCTTTTTCTGATGTTTTAAGCGGTTCATTAAAACAACAGGATTTGTGGAAATTTAATTTTACTTTAATGGATTCAAGGATGGATTTCATTCCCTATGATAAACCCCAAGGTAGACTTTCGCGTTCTTTGCATAGCTTAGATACCAAGCTTCAAAACTCTTTAGATAAGAATCATAAAAGATTAAGTCATCTTGGTTCTCGTTTAATCCGGCATAGAGGAAATCGTTAGTTTTTTGTTTTGAACTAATTGTTTATTATTAGTTTTTGATGATTAATTCAAGCGACGCTGTTCTTGTAGCGTCATTGATATTTTTTGACTTCCCATTTAATTCTCCATTCTTTAAATGATTTTCAAGTGCTTTTTATTATTTTACATGTTTTTATTTAGACTTCCATGATTATTTTGTTATGACTTTTCTCCTTTTGCTACTTCATAAGGTGTCGATTGCTGTAAGAAGTGGATTCAGTCTTTTTACCGTCCCTTTTAAAAATTTCCATTTTTGATGTTGAGGAATTGTTCTATATTATACCTTTTGTTTTTATTTCAGACTGCATTTAATTTTGTATTCAAATTATCTTTTTTTTTAAAATTTTGTACCTAAATAGCTGGACTTTATTTACTCAACTTTCTCTCTTTTAACTCTTCTTCCTTCTCCTTTACATAGTTCACAATTTTACTATCTTTTTACCCTCGTTTATTTTTTTCTAAATAGTCTTAATTTTTTAACATAAGTATCCTCTAGCAGTTTCTTGTTTGCTTTGACAGTTTACAGTTTTTAGTTTCTAACTTTTTTAAATTTGAATAATTCAAAATCGCCTATGTGAGAAAACCCTCTATGCAAGTCATTCTCATAAACGCTTACGTAATATCAAACAAAATTTTGAGAAAAATTTATTGAGCAAAATAAAAAGTCGTCCAACTGAGATGTTTTCTATCTGTTTTCTTTTCTTTATCAGCTTTTCTTTCATATAGAAGTAGCGAATAATCTATACAGTATTATTTGAAACGATGTTTCATTTTTATCAACTAAGCATATGTGTTACTTTCATACTGGAGTATGAGTTGCATATCTGCTTGGTGTAAGTGGATCTAGTGGAAATACACAAAAGTTTCTTTTAATACTGGCCTCTTCGAAGATCCATATACCTATTACTCCGGTGGTGTGTTGATTCAAAGCGAGGCCTAGAATAATGTTGTTCATATTCCATTTGTTTAAGAAATTTTGTTAGTATATCATAGAAGTTTATCTATGCCTATCATCTCGTACTTAAATGGATACAATTGTTTTCTTAGTAAAACTAAATCATAATAAAAAACCCTTTTTTAACTAACCTAAATTATTATTAAAAATACTCTATATACAATTTACGAATTATTAGATTTGAATTTCGGGTTGCTATTCAATTGAATCGATGGCTGATATTTTCTTTAGTAGTTTATCACTTGGAGTTGAGTTATCAATAAAGTCTCTTAAGGATAATGGTCTTAGCTTGATATTTTCCATAGCTTCTAAATCTTTGCCTTCTTTAACTGTCTTTCTGATGAAATCTCTGGTCGAATTAATTGCAGCATTACGACACAACTCTTTCAAGTCTGACCCACTTAATCCTTCAGTAATATCTACTAGTTGTGATATTTCAAAATCCAAATCCAAATCGACTAAAACCTTAGTCAAAATCTTTTCACGTTGGTCAGCGTTAGGCAACGTGACAGCAAATCTTTTTGGCATTCTTCTCATGAAAGCAGAATCGATATCATCTGGTCTGTTAGTTGCACCTAAAACCATAATTCTACCTGAAGAAAGTAAACCATCCCAAAGAGTCATGAACTCAGCCTTTAACATGGCCGTTAACTCATGATCCGAAGATGATCTTTCTCTCAAAAACGAATCAATCTCATCAATGAATATAATACAAGGTTCCAACTTACCAGCCAATGAAAATATAGCATCAACTAATTTATTCGATTCTCCATACCATTTATCCATTATTGTAGACATTCTGATTGATATAAAGTTAGCTTGGGATCTTGATGCTAGTGCTTTAGCTAACATAGTCTTACCGCACCCAGGTGGCCCATACAATAAAACACCTTTAGGAGCTTGTAATAGTGGCCCATATTGATTAAACAAGTCAGGAACAGTTAAAGGCAAAATAACACTTTCATGTAAATTTTCAATAATTGGATCTAAACCACCGATATCATCGAATGTAATGGCAATTTCATCAGGTGGTATGACTGATGCTAAAATGATTTTTTCATATTCATTTAATGCAAGTTGTAGTCCAGGATTTGATTTCTTTAATCGTTCTAACGATGCTTTGGCTTTTCTTTTAGATTCCTTTGATTTCGATTTTGGTGAATCTTCATTTAAAATATGTGAAAGTAAATAAAAAATTGATAAACTTGCACCAACTAGGAACACACAGTCAGTTATTAATTTGGCATCTACTTTCTTCAGCATGCTCTGAAGATCTTTCTATGTGATTATTCCAAAAAGAAAGGTTTGTCAGCTAAGATATTGAAAAATAACTTATCTGCTCCATAAGAGCAAATAATGATATAATTGTTATTTGCCTGTTTTCAAGTTTGGTGCGCCGCATTTTTAGGAAACTGAGTAGTGTTTCCCCCACGGCTGTGCCATGCGCCTCACAAAAGTTTTTATTTTTTTTTCATTTACAGCTTAAATTTAGTTGATGAAGTGACTAAAACCATATGATGGTTCTCAATATTCTTCTGTTTTAATCTAGATATCCCAATTCCGACAATATGTCGAAAAGAAACATACATGGTTTGAATATTCCAGGTGGATTGCTAGATCAGATAAGAGATAACCATGAGTATGAGACTGATGATAGATTTCAGAAAAGAAGAAAGACAGTCAGTAGAAGAGATAGAAGGAAACAAGATAGAGAGGCGAAAAAGAAAAATCGTCAAAGTAAACATGACCAGCACTTGACTTCTCATCAAGCTACCAAGGAAGATAAAAAAACACAGAAATCTAACAAACATAAGCTATATCATTTGCAACAGGATCACAAACCCGAATCAACTACCATTCTGAAAAAGCCATCTTCATCTGATAATGGCTTTAGGAGAAAAAAAATGAAAAAAACTGTTAGTTTCTCAGATCATGATGAAATTAAGGAAATTTCCGCTTATTTATCTTCGTCTTCTGAGAATGACACCTTCAATGAAAATTTCTGTGAAGATGATGTGGATTTAGATGATTTTGAAAGGCTACAACAAGAAGAAGTTATGCAGAAGCTCATAACTTTAAAAGGTATAAGAAATTCCATAAAGGACACTGAATTTAAAATTGTCAATGAAAGTGATTTAGATGATGATGAATTGAATGATAGTGATTTGGATGATCATGTTCTTTCAACTGAATCAGACAAAGATGAGAAATTAGATGATGTACAACTAGGAGTTATGCAACAATTAATGGCTTTAAAAGGTAAAAGGTCAGAAAATACTATTAAGATTATTAAAGAGGATGATTTGGAGAAAGATGAGGTCAGTGATTTGGGTGATGATTCTGAAAGTATTAATGAAAGTGAAAATAATAGCAACGATGAACAATCATCATCTGACAATGAGAGTTTACACGATGAACAGAAAAATGTCATGTCACAGCTGATGACAATAAAAGGGAAAAAAAACGTTTCCAATGATATAAAGATGGTGACAGAAAATGATCTAGAGAACGATGAAGTTAGTGACCCTGACAAAGAGATGTCTGATGGTATTAAGAATGACGAAGAATTGGAAGAAGTGGATGATAATGGCGATAAAGAAGATGAATCAGATAATGAAGGATTAGAAGAGGAACAACAAGATGTGATGAAGAAACTAATGGCCTTAAAGGGTAAGAGAAGAATATTAGATTCCGATGTTAAAGTGATTAAGGAAGATGATTTAGAGCAGGATGGGATATCTGATTTGGAAAGTGAAAGTTCTGAGTGCCAATCATCCAACGAAGAAGCAGAAGAAGATATATCCAATAACTTTTCAGGAATACTATCTGCTGGTGAAAGAGATGACAATGATATTGCATATTATGCTAAGAAATTGGGCATTAAGAAAGATAAGGGTTTAAAGAAACAGGGTGATGATGATTTCATTGGTGGTCTTTTGGATGGACTTGATTTGGATTTTGGTGATGATGATTTTAAGTTTGAAGAAGAGGAAGCGAAAGAACCAAAGCAAAAGTTAAAGAAGAAATCCGAACGTTATGAAGAAGACTTTGCTGAGGATGATTTTGATGATGATGATGATCTAGACGAAGAAGAGAAGGCCCTATTAAGAGAAATGCAGGGTTTAGATTCTTCTAATGAAGATTCTTCTGATGAAGATTCTGATACCGCAAGAGTCAAAGAAAATCCATATGTTGCTCCAGTTACCGTGAATAGTGAAAGCACTGACAAATATATTCCACCATCCGTTCGTAGAAGAATGGCTCTAGAGCAAGGTTCAGTTGGTGAAAATGAACAAATACTAAATTTAATGAAATCAATCAAAGGTCCATTAAATAAGTTATCTGAACCGAACTCAATGACTATCATTAATGAATTAAATTATCTATACAATGAGAATCCTAGACAGACGGTCAATGAAGCCTTGCTTAAGTTTATTACTCAGTCAGTTCTAACACCTAGTCCAATGCTGGATAGTTTCTTAATTTTGTATGCTGTTGTTATTGTTTCCCTTTTTAGATTGCAAAGTGTTGAGTTTGGTGCTTACGCTATTCAAACTTTAGTGGAGCAACTGAATAGATACTTAAAAGATGAATCATTAGCCAAAGGTAAGGAAGCCATCAATTTAATTGGATTAATTGGTTACTGTTACACTTTCAATTTGATGGGTGCCCCCTTAATTTATGTTATTGTATCTGAAAAGTTAATTAAAGACCCATCTGAGTTTCATACTGCATTGTTATTAAAGTTGGTGAAAGCTGCTGGTTCCAAAATGAGAACAGATGACCCAAATGCTTTGAAGGCAATAATTTCTGTTTTAAATAAATCCATTAAAGACTCTGAAAGTAAAGGTGCTAAAACAAGTACCAGAACTAGAATTTTAATTGATACAATGACAAATTTGAAGAATAACAAATTGAGAAATACTGAAAATGAAAATTCTCTTCAGATGATTATACGACTTAAGAAGCAAATCAGTAGAATCAATGCTAATAGAAATTCTGATCCTATTAATGTCACTTTGGACGATATTGAAAAGATTGAAGAGCGTGGTAAATGGTGGTTAGTTGGTTCTGCCTGGAAAGGGCTTGATCTTTCAAATAAGAATAAGACGGATAATACCGATGAAACTCAGAATTTTGAATTTAATGGGGACATAGTTAATGATGTCTTAGATACTGCCGAACCAAATTGGGTAGAACTCGCTAAACAGCAAAGGATGAATACTGACATTAGAAGAGCTATTTTTATTTCAATTATGTCAGCATCTGATTATATGGATTGCTTTGCTAAACTAGAGAAACTACGCCTAAAGAAAACTCAATATAGAGAAATTCCAACTATTTTGTTACATTGTACTGCAATGGAACCAATTTACAATCCATATTATGGATATTTATCTAAAAAATTATGTAAAGAACACGCCATGAGAAAAAGCTTCCAATTTAATTTATGGGATTTGTTTAAAGAACTAGATGATGATGATGATGGTGCCAGTAATATACTGGGAGATGATGATGAAGATAGACTGAAGAAGATTTTGAATCTAGGTAGACTTTATGGGACTTTAGTAGGTGAAGGATCTTTACCAATACATGTTTTGAAGAATGTTAATTTCTTAACTGCATCTTCGAATTCTAAATTGTTTATGGAAATTTTATTGATTACGTTTTTTGATGTTGTTGGTAAGTATTCTGAGGAAAAAGCTTTTGGTTCAGGGCTAGCCAGCGGCAAAACCAAAATCAAAGATTTAAAGTTTAATGACAAAATGATGATTGAAAGATTGGCAAAATCTAAAGGTGAAACCTTATTACTGAAAGGTTTGCAATTCTTCCTCACTGATAAGGTCCAAGCGAGTAAGCTTATTAAAGGTAAGAGACAAAGGGCCAGAGTAAGTTGGGGTGCTGAATCCATGACTGATGTGATCAGTGAACTGTTGGAGACATCTAAATAAAAGTGAATTTTATTTTCATTTCATATCTATATATATATATATATATTTCTTTCATTTGTAGTTATAGAAGGCAATTAAACGGTCAATCATTTAACCTGTGTTAGAATAAGAGTAGGTTCATTAATATCACGTGTATTGCACGTGCCAACAAAAACCCACACACTGTTTAAAAAATTGAACAGCCGCACGTCGAGGGCTAAACACATATGAAAATTTCCATTATTCAACTTTTTGATCAAGTCAATTCATACTGCTGAGCTTTTGAAATATTATCTGTCACGCTTTAAACAACCTATCGTCACATATTTAACGAAATGGGAGCTACTAGAGAAAAGAAAGTCGAATACTTCGCCAAGTTAAAGGCCTTATTTGAAGAATTCAAGTCCGTCTTCATTGTCGGTGTTGATAATGTTTCTTCCCAACAAATGCATCAAGTCAGAAAGACTTTAAGAGGTGATGCTGTCGTTTTAATGGGTAAGAACACCATGGTCAGAAGAGCTCTGAGAGGTTTAATTTCAGAAAACTCTGATTTAGAAAAGTTATTACCTTTCGTCAGAGGTAATGTTGGTTTTATCTTCACCAACTCTGAATTACCAGCCATCAAGGAAGTTATTCTTAGTAACAAGGTTGCTGCTCCAGCCAGAGCTGGTGCCATTGCTCCAGCTGATGTTTATGTTCCAGCCGGTAACACTGGTATGGAACCAGGTAAGACTTCTTTCTTCCAAGCTTTAGGTGTTCCAACCAAGATTCAAAGGGGTACTATTGAAATTACCACTGATGTTAAAATTTTGAGTGCTGAACAAAAGGTTGGTCCTTCTGAAGCCCAATTATTGAACATGTTGAACATTTCTCCATTCACTTATGGTTTAGTTATTGTTCAAGTTTACGATAACGGTCAAGTTTTCCCATCTACCATCTTAGATATCACTGATGACGAATTATTAGCTCACTTCACCTCTGCTATTTCCACTATCACCCAAATCTCTTTAGGTTCTGGTTACCCAACTGTTGCAGCTGTTAGTCACCAAATCATTAACAACTACAAGAACATCTTAGCTTTATCTGTTGCTACTGATTACACCTTCGAAGGTTCTGAACAAATCAAGGACAGAATTGCTAACCCAGAAGCTTATGCTGCTGCTGCTCCAGCTGCTTCATCTGCTGCTGCTCCAGAAGCTGCTACAGAAGCTGCTGCTGAATCTGATGATGAATCATCTGATGATGACATGGGATTTGACTTATTCGGTTAAACGAATCGAGTTGTTTAGTTTTACCTAATATGTAAGAAGGTATGGTTATATGGTTTTATGTGTATTTATATATTATTTGGATTAATATAATTTCTTGGCCTTTTTGCAAATTTTAATTATGTTTGGCTAATAAACTTTTATGAGTTTATATCATGTTGCAAAACTTGCAGGAGAATAAGTTTTATTAAACGTAAAAAATAAATTATTCAAATAACAGACACAAAAATTTAAAAAGAAGTAAACTAATTAGCAAACTTATCCTTCAATGCTCTTAATCTTCTCTTATTGCTGAATTTCAACGTACCCTTGCTTTCTTCCTCTAACAGTCTTTCGTATTCAGCTCTCTCTGGATCTTGTGAAGCAGCTCTAATAGGGGTTGAGGCTAATGATCCTCTGAAAGAAGATGGACTTGAAGCTTGGGAACCTCTAAAAGGAGCTGGAGAAGGTGATTGGGAACTGGCGACCGGAGTAGCAGATCTTGAGGAGGTATCTGGGGATGAGCCACCTTCAAATTTACTCTTTAATTTGGTCAACTTTCTACCTTGCATAAAAGCCAATTTTCCAGACTTCTCTAATTCCAATAATTTTTCATATTCTTGTCTTTCAGGGTCTTGAGCTAATCTTTCTTGTTCATATCTCTTAGTTCTAGCTTCTCTGTCAGCGGCCAATTTTTCTTCAGCTAATTTACGATGTTTTTCTTTTTCAGCCTTCTTCAACTTGGCTTGTTCAGCAGCTTCATGCTCAGCTTTCTTTTGAGCAATAAATTCAGCAATTCTAGCTTTCTTGGCTTCAGCTAGTTTAGCAGAAGCTTCCTTTTGAGCAGCTTCAAGTTCATTGGCCTTATTTTCTTTCAATTTAATCATGAAAGTGTTGTAAACTGGAACAATCTTCTGTAATCTATCTCTAATCTTGATAGCTTCATCATGCTCTTTCTTAGCATGAGAAATAATCTTTTCTTTCATAGCATCATAAGCTTCACGTTCCTTACCAATAGCAGCTTCAGCATCTTTAGCTAACATTGGTAATTCATACTGTCTTTGAGCTCTTTCTATGTAATCATATCTCTTAGAAGTAGCATCCAGCTTGGATTCCATTTCAATTCTATCTTGCTCTAATTTATCAACTTGCTTTTGAAGCAAGTCTTCAACTTTAATGTTATCAATATCCTTGATATCAACCTTAATAATACCATTTGCATTAACTTCATTAATAACTTTCTTCTTTTCAGCCTTCTTAGCTGCCTCAATTTCCTTGTTTCTCTTTTCTTCAGCTCTTCTAACAAGTTCTTGTTCAGCTCTTTCCCGCTCAGCTTTTCTAGCAGCTTCAATTTTTTCCAATCTTTCTTTAGCAGCCCTTTCTTCTTCTCTACGTTTGACCTCAGAAATCTTAGTTTTTCTTTCATCTAAGATTTGTTGACGTTTCAAGATACTTTCTCTTTCTGCAGCAAAACCAGCGTTAGCAGCAGCCAAAGCAGCAGATCTAGAAGCAGCTTTTTTGTCCTTAAGGGTTGGATCAATCAGTTGGATGGAAGCAGACAAGGTTTTAGCTAAGTTAGATAATTGGAGTCTAACTAATTCAGAAGCAGATAATTGAATTGGGGCTTCCTCTTTAATAATATCTTGAGTGGTGATCATCGAGAAAGAATCTTCAAATGTGGTAGAATTAAAGGTAGCAACACCAGCCTGTTGATCAATCTTAACATTCAAGAGGTTTCTAGAAGCCGCATCTAATAAATGATTTTCAATCTCTAAGGCAGTTAATTTAAAGGCTCCTTCAAAAGTAGTTAATTTAACTAAGAAATCCAATTTAACAGATTCATATACTGCAGAAACTTGTAAGAAAATTTTGTCTAAAATAACATTTAATAATGATTTAACATAATGAGGATAAGAGGAAATAGCAATCTTCAATAGCTCATTAGCTTTTAAAGCAAATTCTAATGGATGGAAATTAATCTCTAATAAATCATAAAACTTAGCTAAAGATGGGTCAACATAGTCTAAAGTGTGTAATGCATCAACTTGTTCTAATAACGACTCTCTAGTTGGAACTTGGTTAAAACTTAATAACGAGGCCAGTCTGCTGTTCTTTCTTTTTGTAAATTCATCCGCAACATCTGAAGAACCTTGAGGAACAGCCAAAGCGGATAATAATTGCAAAGTGGCAGCGTATTGTTTTTCTTCCTTAGTAGCAATTGGTGATCTTGAAAACAAGGCAAAGAATCTTTGTCTAGCAGCAGCATGGAATAAATGGTTGTCACCACGTTCAAAAATTTTAGCTAAGTTATCATAATATTCAATTAAAGTTTTTGGTTTTGGTTGTCTTTTGGAAGAAGCTAACAAAGTATGGAAATCTTCAACAGATCTAAAACTTTCTTGCCATAATTCTAATTTAACAGCAATGTTTAATTGTTCTAATCTGGTATCTAAATATCTTTGTAAAGTTTCTTGATTGGATAAATCAATTGGGTTTGTAACTATATATTTATCAGATGGCTTTTGAGAAACAGTCTGTAAATGAGATCTTAATAATTCAGCCAATCTTCTAAATTCAGTTTTTCTCTCGAATTTCAAACAATACTTGAAAACTTGGAACACGACATTACAATATTCAACTTCTAATTTGGAGTTATTTCTCAAAATATCTAAAACAGTTCTGTAAGCATCCCATAGGAATCTTAACCATGGAACAATTATATCTCTGTCCGATCTGTCCTTGGAATCATCTGTGGAAACAGAAGACATTAAAATATCTTCAGGAGACACTAAAGGAATGGAACCTTCATCTTCTTCATCATCTTGGAATGCAGTGGCGGCTGCAGAAGATGGAAGGACATTCTCAGCATTTGAATGAGCTTCATCTAACGATTGTTCAGCTTGTTTTAAGAAATTGGAAGTAACTTTGGAAACAGATTCTAAACCTCCATCATAGGATTGCACGTTTCTTTTATATTGATGTAATCCATCTTTTGCTAATTTACTGTTCTTTAACTTGATACATAATTCTAAAAACAACTCAGCTAAAGGTTCTAATTCAGAAACAACAACATTTCTTAATCTTTTTGAAGTGATTAAATCATATAAGGTCTGTAACGCAGCTTCGTCTTGACCAACTGTAATCAAATCTTCAGCACGTCTCTTGACGTTTTCCGGCTTGTATGAGTGATGTGGAGCCATGATACTGTTGTGTTAGATGTGTATCTTAGCAGGGTTATGTAGTTTATCTGAATCAAATCACCAAAAATTGTCCACCAGTCTAAATATGTTCCAGCAAAATTTTTCAGAGAGCTGAGTTAACCCATGCACCAGAAACTTTTGACAGATCAAAGACTGGTTACGTACCCCCGCTGCTCCCCGCAGTTCATCTTCTCGCCTTCTAATTGAGTAGAGTGAGTATTTTAACCCGAAGTTTGAGTTGGAACTCACCATGGTTTATCTTTACCTTATCCTTACCTTATCTTTATCTTAATAACTACTCAATTCTCAATATACCGCAATGCTAGCTCAACTTTCTAGAAGATCAACACAATCCTTATTAAGAAACCTCAGATTCAATTCCACAACATCCACTCCTTCTGGTGCTTCCATTCCAGTAAAGAGAAACTCTTCCTTCAAAGGTGTCTTATTTGGATTTTTTGCTGGTGTCTCTTTAACTGGTATATCTGCTTACTTTTATTTAATGGATGAATACAAAACTGCATCCAATGCTGTGGTTTCTGATGTTTTACTGTTACAAAAATCAATTAGAAAAATGGAAACTCATATTAGAACTCTAGAAGAGAAATTGGATGAAAAGAAATAACTCTGCTCATGCCTTTTACTTTAGTTATGTGTACACATATATTTCTCCAAATCATTATTATTAATATAAATTCCTTTGCATATCTTTATGTTATATTCTAGAGTTTTCAAAAATCCATTTCTACTTCTAATTTCCGGTACTTCCTTTAATAGAGATCTTTCTTTTTTAACTTATCGTATCTTTGAACTCCAGCAGCTACCAGCAAGCAAGTTGATTTTTGCTTTTATAGTTAATGCTGTTGTTAAGTACATTATATATATTATATGTTTTTCTGTTTTATTTATTTAACTAGTATTATATTTCTTCTACTTTGTTATCCATGCTCTTCTATCATTCGTCCTTTGACCATTGACTGCATAAGAATGTAACTTTTAACTGATTTAGCGTAGTTATCCTAAATCCATAAACTAGCTGTAGCTAACAATTTGCCTTAAGCTGACCCTCTGGCTTGAGATCGGACCCGATAATAAATGTCAAGTAATGCTTCTTATCTTCGCATAAACGGGCTTTAAGGTCATTTGGTAACAATATGTAGGGATCTGCCTTACACTTAGTTGATTTTGTATATGATCATCTTTGAATACAAAGGCTCCTTTAGCTCAATGGTATTAGATACCTCTATTCCATCCACTCTTTATCGGCTATAAGTGTAATTTTTTAAAATAATGATTAGAGTTGTCTGTGACATTTGAAGTTTTGGCACAGCCGTGAAACTGATTCTACACATTTTTTTTTGGTTTTATTAATGCTGAATTTTCCACTCTAATCTCAGTTATGCTTATCAACCGATTTTGGTTTGAAATATACCATTACAAAAGAAGTATGACGAATGACATAATTTCTGATTATACTTCAAATATCGTATTCGAAAATAATGAACAAAACGCACAGTTATTGCTTAGAAAACAAAAACACTATAAAAAAACTAAGAGTAGTAATGCAACTACCAACAATGACAACATGATAAAAAAATGTGAGTACTTCCATAAGAAAAGAAAGAGGAAGTGTGGGTTACAAGTGCGTGATGATTTAAAATACTGTTATGCTCACATGTCACTACTAAATAACAGTAACACGAATATAAATGAATGCATCACTAATGAGGATGAAGTGACTAGAATACGAAATGGTAAAGTTTACAAAAGAGTCAAGTGTCCAGTTGATCCTTCTCATACTATTTGGGAAGATAAATTGACCAAACACGTTAAACATTGTAATGTAATTAAGGCTGAAGCGGACTTACAAGATAAAATCAAGAATTGTGATTGGTTTGATCTAGATTATAACATTAAGGATGTTGGAATTAAATCATTCACTAAAAACTCTGACATTGATATTGACCATGATGACTTCATGGAGTTTATTGAGATGTTAATGGGAAAATATAGATTGTTATTTGGTGATGATCAATTCAATCAGTTAAAATTGAATAAAATTGAATATAAGAAAGGCCTTGAAGAAAGGTTCAGTGAGTTGACTAATCAGAAGCATGTTATTCAACAATCATCATTGATTGGCCAATTGGTTAAGGCAGATTTATTTGATCCGTCCAACATGTATATTGAATTTGGCTGCGGTAGAGCTGAATTTGCGAGATATTTGAACAAAGCCTTAATTACTGAATATGCTGATGGTTTAAAACAGGATCATAAATTCAGATATTTATTGATTGATCGAGAATCTCCAAGATTGAAATTTGATAAAAAAATGGTTAAAGACTATGCTGAAATTACTGGAATCCAGACATCATCTACAGTAGTTGATGTTCAAAGGTTGAAGACAGACATTAAGGATTTAAGGCTAGTTGATTCCTTTAATAAATTCAACATTTCCAAAAGTGATGAAATTGTTAACTATGTTGGTATTTCAAAGCATTTATGTGGTGTTGCAACCGACTTAACCTTACGTTGTTTAGCTAATGCAATTAATGACACTCGTACAAATACGAATACAAATTTCCATTTTAAAGGTTTCTTAGTGGCTATGTGCTGCAGACATTGTTGTTCATATGATCATTTATTATCTGAATCTAAATTATTCCTAAAAGATAACTTCAATGTTGATTCAAGTAATTTTAAATACATGAGAAAAATGTTCTCTTGGGCTACTAACGGTATGGCATCGGGTTTGACTAAAGATGAGGGTCATGGAAATGGTCTTGGCCATTTCACCGGTATGGACTTAAAACAACGTAAGATAATTGGATTGAATACAAGAAGGATTCTGGATGAATCTAGAAAGTTTGCTATGTCTAAAAGAGGATTTAAAGTTGAATTGGTGAAATATGTTGAGAGTAAAGTTAGTTTAGAAAATAATTGTTTGTTGATTACAAACTAACTTATATATTTATTTATAGAAAATATTCTTTGCATACTTTTTTTATCTACTGTTTCAACTACTATATTACTCTACCTAGTTATGACTTAAAAACCTACACAAAGTACATCCTGACAAGTCAAACAAACAAAATCGGAATAAGCCTCCGATAATTATTTCCAATCCACATCCTAAAATTGATATAAAACATCAAGATAGCGGTATAAAGCCACAAATTTATGTGGTTTGACCATAGAAATCAATTATGAGACTTTGTTCAGGGAAAATTCAATTAAGAGCAGTATGAAACCCAAAAAGCAAAGAAGAACAAACTTTAAGGAAGTTGATTTTGCAAATGGATGGTAATGATTTACTTACACAAGAAATAATGCAAAAAAAAAGTTAAATAATGAATCGGCAGAATTTTTTTAGTTATGTAATATGATAAAATTATAAGTTCTTTACCATCTTTGGAAATGGCAGATTCATAAATACGAACAACATTTTTCAAGTTTGGGATATTGACAGTAAAGTTTCTTCTGACTGTAATATTAAAAGTAGCTATTCAGTGTCGGTTGTCTTCAATATCCATATTTTCAGTGTTTGGGTCAAGAGCTTTAACTCTGGATCTGTATAAAATCTAACAAAAATAACTTTAAAAAACCAACATTCAATATAGTATCCAATTTAATGCTATCAACTTGTTCTATTTCTTTATGCATTATCAATATACTGTGATCCAAATAGCGAACTAAGATATGGTTGACTTCCATTCCGCCTTGAGACTTACAAGGCAATTCATCGCAGTCAAATTGGATAATTTATTCTGCTACATTTCTTAAATATTTTAGCTTTATGCTGTTTCTTGAAAGACGTAAGCTTGACCACTTTCTAGTTGAACTAGTTAGATATTTCGATCTTCAAATTTTCAGTCTTATCTTTTCAGAGAACACCATTAACTTTTGTCAGTATTCTACTGGATCTAAAATTTCTTCTTTCCAATCTTGGGCTTTGAAATCTTTCTAGAGAACCATAGCTTTGATCTTTGCATATATACGGTAATCCTGGAAATTCGTTGAAACAGAAATGCAAAATCCCGATGCTGTTCTATAAATCCGAGATGTACTAGTAAAACTGCATTTTCTTTGAAGCCACACAGCCGCAAAATTTCTTTCAATAAAACTGAAAGTAAAGAATATGGGTTACCAAGTAGATTGGTCCAACCACTATGAGGTGACCACTCAACTCTTATCTTAAAAGAAAACTAGAAAATGTTACTGATATAATGCCTTTATAATCAAAGTAATAGTTTTTCCACTATTATGATACATTCTTTTCCTATAACACTTAAACATACTCATAAACGACTCTATGATTCTACTTGTCACCTTGATATCCACTATTGTGGGTTTGACAGCAGTTGGTACAGGGATACACTGTGCAAGTCAAAATAGACTTACTCTTACACAAAGTCACTTCATCAATTCAGAAAATTTCTCAGAAGAAGACCTTTATTATACCAATTTTTCTAATGGTAAGTTCAAAAGGTTTATTAGGGTAGTCCAAAATGATGACATTAAATACTCCCTCGCTATTAAGATATTTGAGATAGCTCTTACAGAGGTTATCGATCTTTACACAATTCTCAGGTTGATAGAGATGTCAGAAATAAAAGATAAAAATACAAGAACCAAAAAATTTCAAATTGCAGAACAGTTTTTGAAGCTATTAGACAAAATTGACTTTTCTTTGACGCTATTCCCTAGTGAATCCAACGAAGGATATATAGCTGCTTTTAAAAAGTATAACTCCCAGTATATTTCAACAAAACAAATTGATGTTATAATTAACTATAAAAAATCTAGAAATCATAGAATGCCAACTATAATTTTTAGTGGTGATTATTTCCCATACAAATGTAATAGAAGTGTTGAATATATCGATTTAGATTCTCTAATTGGTTTGTATAGCTTGGCTACAGAGCTTCAGATAAGTTTAAATGAATATGGAACTTATTTATCTTACTGTAATAATATTCATCCTTCTGTAACATCATTAATTCTTGACATTTACCAAAAACCAATAATGTCCAAATTCCTCAATAGAACGACATTTGATGAGAAAGTTGATTCCCTTGAGATTTATAAATTTGAGAATGCATTCCATTTAAAGTATCTTACATTAATTGTTGGATCGTTATTTACAACAAAAACCCTTGAAAGAATGCAATATGCTTTAGATCATTTAGTTCGATTAGAAAAACTAACAATAAAATATACAAATTTATGTTCTGTCGATATAAGCAATCTGGTAAGCAAGAAGATGAGCAAGCTAGTTGCTGATAATTTACATATAGAGATCCGTTTTGCTTGTGTTCAATTTCCCAAACATTACCTTACACCAACATTACTTTCAAGAGACACGGATTATAATTTTCCTCTAGAATGTGAAACTATACACTCAAAATTTGATTCCCTTATACTGGAATTAGGAATATTCGACTTTTCGTTTAGTTATCACTTTTCGACATTAAAGAAATTAATAATTGCTGTCTTTCAAGGTAATACACCGGAACTACTTGTGTTGCCTTACCTTCCAAGTGTTCTGAAACTTGAAATTCTAGGAGGATTTTCAACGACTAGAAAAGGTCAACTCTTTGGAGTAAAAGAAGTAAGAGAGCAGAACCCTGTTGCGTTGAACATTTCTCAATTGGTTAATCTTACACATATCAAACTGCGCAAATTGATCGTTAATGTATATACAGTAAATTCTGCTCCTTCAACTATGACTCATTTAGTTGTAATCAGTACCCAATTTACAGGTGGTGCAATTCAAATTTCTGAGAATTTAAAATTTTTTATGATATATGATTGTTTAGCAATATTTAAAACAACTACTAATGATTACAATCCACATTTAAAAATCCTTTTCCTCTATGATATTAATAGGATAAATATTCAAGTTAAAGAAGTTATTAAATCATTATCTTATGTTATTAAAGAGGTAATTATAAGACATGTTTCAGATTTTGCAGATTATATTAGAATATCACATATACCTTCATCATCTTCAGTAACTGGTCCAGGAAGACGAAATTATTTTTTTATCGTCGATATTTATGAAATATGTCAGAGTAATATTTACTTCAGATACTTTAATAAAACCTTTGAATTAAACATATATGAAACGTCACTATGGTTTGAAAATTACAATAGTGTAATTCTGAATGTATTTGATTTATTCTTAACTATTCTTTCAATAAGTTATAGGTTTCACGTAGGTATTAATCAAAGTGAAGTCATTCGACCAAAACAATTCACAGCAGATCATAAATTTAGACTAGGTTTTCAATGCATTTATGGTAGTCTATGCTTTAAATTCACATTATTTGATTCAAAATTAGTTTTTCCTATACTTTATAAGAAACAATCTGAAGAGAAATTACTAGCCACCAGAAGGTTTTTACGTTAGAGACTTATATTCTTCTTTTTGTGTAAGTTATAATTTGAGAATTTTATTAAATCAGCAAGTAATCTTTTTGTTGATGCTAATAGTTTTGCACTAATTAAAAGAATCAGAAGTGCCAATACTGTTTGCCCTAAGAAAATCAATGCCAATATCAATGCCAATATCAATTATAACAGTAGGTACAATCACAGAAGAGTATTTGAATAGAATGAAATTATATAACCTATTTTTGGTATATTTAATTCACTATTCATATTTTCTTTCTTTATAGTGTGGTTTTTGTTGTATCAAACACTCATCAAGATGGGTAGATACATACATATATATAAGTTGAGTGTTCCCAAGCTTAAAAGCAACATCAGCAACCTCAGCTATTAGGCTACCGATAATATTACCGAGTGAGTCACTTAGGATCACGCCGCAATTCCATATTATTGTGAAAACCCTTGTCATGAATAATCCACAACTATACCCCTCTCACCCATTCTGGGTTATTAAACACTTAAGAAGATTTTGGTGTAATTAATAAACTTAGTAACAAGAATGACGACCCAATCACGTTATGCCATTCCAATCGAATTGCTCAAGATTTTTAACTTCCTTCTTAACTTGCAAATCATAAAGCATAAAATTCTTCTTTCCAAGTAGAAGCAGATCACACAACGTTACTTGTGTGTCTGTATGTAAGTATGTATACTGACTCCTTTAAGATTTACTACTTATGCGTACATCACGTATCTCATTTCGTCAACACGATATGATTACTATAACATTTTGACACGATCCGACATTCGATAGAACACCCCTAGTCTTAGAGTTGTTTTGAGGACGGGTTAGTCTATAGGCAAGTTATTTCAAGTATGACAGAAATGATACCCTATACAATCAATTTTTCATACTTAACGATAGGAAAGTGTAAATGAATTTTAACTTCAATATCAATTACTAGTTGGGAAGGGTTTATTATTAATGATAAAATTTATCAATTTCTTGATTGCTTGAGTCTGAGTTTTGTTTTTGTTTGAGATTAAGATTAAGATTATGTGTATGTTCTCATAGAAATATTCCGAAAACTTCTTGCATATTAAAATAAGATAAAGCTGTAATTGTGGAGTGGACTAAAAGTGGAACTACCTTAGTTGATCTTAATAGTTTTGTATTGACTAAGGGTATTTTACTCGTCAAATCTCGTCAAAGTGTTTATGGGTTACCTGGTTGTTAAATATATACGTTGAGCATTTGATATTAGTTTAATGAATAGGATTGCGTGTGAATTTCAGGACACGTTTACATTTCATTTTTTGAAGTTTGATGGTTGTAATTGTGGATAAAACGTGGTTGAACTTGGAAGGATTAATTATAGAATATTTAGGTAACCGGGATATATCGTTACGAGATTAGATTAGAAGTTTAGGTGGAACGTATCCCCATAATCCACACTCTTACTAAGGATTTTAAAAAAAAGAATTATTTTTGAGCATGTGAACAGATAAACTCTGCTGTATACATATACAGTAACATTATCCAATACATATATAACATATATAATCATTTGCCTATTTTTATCGTGGATTGCCTTTATGGAAGGAGAAGAAACACGTTAAATGCCAGCATAAACGTTTCATGAAGGGCGTGTGTATGAAAAAAGGGAGATGTGAGGCTAATTAATCCCTAAACGCCCAATTGGGACTGTTCCTTGTTTAGATGATATTGCTGAAACAGCTGGTAAAATAGTAAGTAACTTCCCCAAAACTACACTTTTGATAGTGATCATGATCATGATTGTAATTGTAATTGTAATTGTAATTTTGATTCTGAAAGTTATTGTAAGTCATCATATGTTTAGTTGTAAGAATCCAAGTCTAGAACCTGAAGGATACCAGCAAATTATCATTATGTCTTTCTCAAAGAACCGAGTAAAATTCGAAATTCGGCATTATGAGAAAGGTTCTATAATTGTCCTAAAGAGGAAAATGACACCTGCGCCAGAATTTAACTAAAATAATTAAAAGAACTGCCTTATTTATTAAATAAGAGAATGTTAGATTAACAATTAACCAATATATAAGTTTCAATTCCTCTATTTTTTTCTCTTTTATACGTTCTATTGTTACATCCTCATAATATTTCCCCACATTTACCATAAATTAAAAACATACAGCATGCCTAACTTAACAGGAATGAATTTAGACCAGACAATGTACCTTACAGAAGCTGTGAAAGGAAAGCTTAACTATGAACTAGATCGACCACACTCCTGTTTACGAAAAGTCGCTTGCCATGCAGTTTTGTTTGATCATTTAATTGAAACGTTAATTTGCCTCACTGAAAATGGGTATGTTAGAAGAGATGATGGCTCCATTGTCAAGATATCCTTAGTTTCTGATCAGGAGAGACAAGTTTTGATGAAACGAGGAGAGACCAAATCTTCAAAATTGCATTATCCATGTCCTATACCGTTAAATAGAGATGGTCACCATAGTCACGGCCAAAGTTACAATCACAGTTTTGCACAATCGCATTCAGAATCATGCATGATACATTATAGTCCTTCCAAATCGAAGGCTCCATTGAAGTCTTGTTTGAAGAAGACAAAATCAACTAAACTTTAATCTCTGGATTGGTACAATGACAAACCCTAGTGTTTTACTCGAGGATTCATAAAGTCCATACTCTATACAACAAGCCCTTCTATTCAAATTGCTTCTATAAAAGTCTATTTGGCTGTTTTAAGAATATACACATCAACATATAACGATTATTAGCTATGTTTTGAATAGAAAACATGTCTTTTCTTATGTCTCGCTTTTTTATTCCATCATGCTCTTTTACCTAAATATGCTTTTCTCCTGTGTTATACATTTTACGTTTCGCTTTTCTTAATTTTTGTTCAACTTATACCTTATTTTTCCTTACGTTTTCCTGCTTTTTAGTTTATTATTTTTAATTCTTGTTACTAGTTCATTTTTATGATATTTTATATTTGTATTAAATATTTGTCTCTTTGCTTTTAAACGGAGAAATTATTAATGTGCTATGTACAAGACACTTACTCAAAAACAGTAATAGAAAAGCAAAATTAACTTTACTTCTTGAAAGTTAAGTTTAAGCTATAACCTGTAGTCAGTTGTGTAAATAAACAATCATCTATAACAGCAAAGAAACTATCATTAGGACGTACGTACGTACGCACAATCTCTTGAAAAATCACCATAATAATCAAACACAATATAAATGTATATATTTATATGCCTTTGCTGACTTGTTTCCAAACCAGCTAGCTAAACATGGCAAATAAACCATACTGAAATCTCACTTGTACTCATACACCAGCCAAATCCAGATTATACTTGTACGACCCTAAGACTGATTAATTCTGGAAACATAATGCTTACTAATAACATTCCAACTTCTCATAAACTTAGTCGAACAATCATCGACACACTTGGTCTCCTCACCACTCAATTGCCCCTTTGGTGACTTCACACACAGTTCGAAACAGTTCTCAGTTAATGCATTGACTAAAGCTGTTGCATTGGTTCTGGCTATCTCTTCAGACACTTTGGTAATTAATTGGTCTTTGATTTGTGATGATGATGGTGATAATGTGGTTGGAGCTGCTGTAGGAGTTATGCTTGGAGCATTATCATTGTTTGATGAGCCGAATCCTAAAAATGCCATGTTGGAAAAGCTCTTTTCTATATTGTGGTTCTGTAATCGGAGGTGTATAGTAGTGATGCTCTAGCAGTAAAAAGAATGGAAGTTCCACTAATTGTCTAAAGTGTTTTATTTGTTAGGGTGAAAATTTTGAAAGGTCGGGAAATTACGCCGATCGTCTGGTTATCTTGTTTTTTGTTCCTTATTGTTCGGGGTTTGTCTCTCGGTGTTCAATGTAGAACCGTTTTTACATTTTGAAAGATTAAATGAAACGGATAATTGGAATTGTCTCTTATTTCTAGTTTCAAAACATATAAAAACTTCACAATTTTCTCTCCTCCAAATCATAAAGCAGTAAATCATGATTATTTACAAAATCAAACTAAACACAGAAACTTCCACAATTCCAATCTTAGGCTTAGGCGTTTACAAATATCCCAAAGATACTACTACTCAATTAGTTAAAACAGAATTAGAACAAAATTATAGACATTTTTGATACTGTTTCATGCTACCATAATGAACTAGAAATCTCGGAAGCTATATCACAATGGATTATCTCTAATCCTTCTACGAATCACAGAAACGATGTGTGTTCTAAAGCATATTAAAGAGCTATTATAATATCTTGGCTTGACTATTAAGCCAAGTTTTAATCAAATAGGATTTTATCAATGGTTACAATGTCGTGAATTAGTAGAATATTTGCAACAGAAAGAGATTGTGATCGAAGTATATAGTCCGTTAGCTACCAAACTTGAAGAGTTTAGAAGTAGCTTTGCCAGAACATTATAGTAATATGTCCTGTTTTTCTTGAGTTGTTAGTTAAGTTATGGATTTGGAGCTAGCAACAATTTTACCATGTTTCATGTAAATTTTCAAACTACAGAAATTGTTTCCAGTTCATTATTAATTAATGAATTTATTGATTGAATCAAATTACTATGTATCTGTCATCCAACGGTTCGTGTCATCAAATCATTCTACCCCGGTTTATTAATTTTTTATTTTCAGTGGAAACGATGCCGTTCCTTTAGTTAGTTTTATACAGCTGAAATAGTAGTTTAACAGTTATAATTAAGTCCGGGTACCTATATAATTTAAGTTATTGTTGTAAACAGGTAACTTAGTTCAGATTACACTGAGTCACTCACAAACAAACCAATAGTGATCGCGATAAGCCAAAAACTGGGACTTACTTTTAATCATAAATTCAACAAAACCGTCGTTTTTGAATTAACAGTCGTTAAATAAATTTAACTACCCATCCATCTCAATGTCTAACTGGTCCAAAGTCCCTAAAGAGCTATATACAAATCTAGGTAAATCAGGTCTAAAAATTTCCAGAATCATTGTTGGGTGTATGTCATTTGGTGATAAATCTGGAGGAGACTGGATTCTTGATGATAAAGCTAAAGTTTTTAAAGTTTTGAAAAAAGCATATGATGAAGGTATAAGAACTTTTGATACCGCAGATACCTATTCTAATGGTGCTTCCGAAACATTGTTAGGTGAGTTCCTAAAAGAGTATAATATTAAAAGAGATAAGGTTGTTATACTGTCTAAGGTTTTTTTTATCACAGATCCTGATTTCTTAGGTACTCATCCCAGTGTTAGAGCTGCTGTTCCAGCCTTTGAATACATCAATTCTCAAGGTTTATCCAGAAAGCATATTTTTGATGCTGTTAAAGCATCTAACGAGAGACTAGGTACATACATTGATGTTTTACAGATTCATAGATTTGATAAAGATACACCAATTGAAGAGACCATGGAGTCTTTACATGATATCGTTAAGGCTGGCTACACCAGATATATTGGTGCATCATCTATGAAAGCTTATCAGTTTGCCATGCTACAAAGTGTTGCAGAAAAAAATGGCTGGACCAAATTTATTAGTATGCAAAATTACTATAATTTGATTTACCGGGAAGAAGAAAGAGAGATGAATGAATATTGTAAATTGACTGGTGTCGGATTAATTCCTTGGTCTCCTAATGCAAGAGGTATTTTAACTAGACCATTAAGCCAACACTTAGGTGAAACTAATAGAGCCAATTCTGATATTGGTAGAATTAAACAGTTGAAATTAGATGAATTATCTGAGTCTGATCAAGAGATCTTGAAAAGAATTCAAGAAGTCGCTGAAAAACATGGTGTTGCAATGGCTACTGTTAGTACTGCCTGGGTTTTAAGTAAAGGCTGTTCTCCAATTGTTGGGTTCAGTAAACCTGAACGAGTTGATGATGCAATTGCTGCTTTCAAGTTAAAGTTAACTGAAGAAGATATTAAATATTTAGAAGAACCTTATAAACCTAAGGAAATTGTTTCTTAATTTAACAACTACTTTACAAATTTTGTACTTTTGCCTTTCAATATTGTCAAATACTCTCTGAATAGGATATTCTATGATTCGAAGCTTCGAATGCAAAATGGTGGGTGACAACAAAGTGGCATCGCTGAATTACCATATTTGAAAAGTTTGGATTTGGTTTTGAATAATAATCATGTAGATGGGTTAGATGCGTGAGATGATTCAGATGAACATTTTATTTGCATTCCCCAGTGTAGTCAACATTTGAAAATAAGAGTTGAATAGTAAATCTCCATTCTCCATTTGTTTATAAGTCACAATGATTGTAGCTTATAAAACAGTAGTGGATTGGGTAATGTACATTATGTACATTCATTACACACTAATTACAATTTATTTATCAATTAGCTTTGTCAATCATCTACCTGTTTACCTATCATTTGCTCTCTATTTTAAAAGTACAGAAGTAATTAGATAGTTAAACATCAATTTTTGTGTATATATTAATCATTTTTAAAGTAGCAATTGATCCGCTATTTCCTCAGACAGAACCCCACAAAAGACAACTTTGAAATCGGAATTTCCGCATTTTATAGTTACGCTATTCCGTTACTATTTTATTTGTGATTTGTCGTATATTTCACGAATTCGATAATCGTAAGTCAGAAGGAATGATGAACTTATATTTTTTAAACTTTAACAGAATCAGACATTTAAAGAGAGTCAATTCCAGTTTACTACGTTTTTTTCTCGTTGTTTTAGAGTAACTGAATCATCAAGAAACTACTAGACTGACAATACTTACAAGATGTCTCAATCACAAAACACACTATACCATGAAGTTGCAAAATACACTAATATGTCTTTAGATACAATGGAGGCAGAAGATGCTTTCTTTCTTAAAGAAAAATTTGGTATTGAATATTTGAATGCTACTTCGAATCAAGCTATTTGTTTCAATAATTGGGTTAAGCATCCAGTTGTCATCTTACAAGCTTACGATCTAGCAGTAAAGAAGTTTCAATCTCAATCAAAATCAATTCCAGAATCTACTTCCGATTCTTCATTTGCTGGTTTGATTGAGCAAGTTATCGTGTATGCAATTGCCATCACTGGTAAGAATCAATCTATGAATGTTAAAGGAAAAGTGTTATCTCAAGTGAAGCCATCATTAGTTAAAAATACTACTGACACATACAACTATGCTAAGTCAATCATCGAAGCATATGAAGAAATTGGTTTAGATAGAACTAAAGTTATTATTAAGATCCCAGTTACTTATGAATCAATGCAAGCAGTTAAATTATTAACTAAAGAAAATATTTCATGTTTAGGTACTGTTGTTCATACTTTAGAACAAGCTGTAATTTCTGCTGAAGCTGGATGTGCTGTTATCAGTCCATATGTTGATTCCTTTGATGTTAATTTAGATCCTGCAACTTACTCAAAAACCAAATTATCAGAAGATTATGGATACTTAGAAACGGTTAAGATACATAAATATTACAAGGCATATGGCATTCCAACTGTTATCTGTATTGCTGCTATGATTGGTTTAAATACAATGATTTATCTGAGTGGTATCGATGAAATGACTATTCCTTTAGTTAATATTCATAAATGTTTAGCTATTCCACCCCCTAAAGACATTAAATTTCCAGTTTTGAAGAAAACATATACCGTAGCAGAAGCTGGACCTAAATTGACTTTCATTGACGATAAGGATAAATATGAAAAAAATCTTAATAAAACAGGTATTACCAGAATTAATGGTGCTGTTGAATTTTTCCAAACTATGCATGATAAGTCCGTTTTATTGGTCAAGAATACTTTAGTTGAGTTTGATAAAGTTAAAGCATAGAAGATAATAAATAATTACTATTTGAACATCTTTTTTGCCTTATATTTAGATTAATTATTTGGTTGTTCTAGTTTTTTTTGTATGGCCTTTAGACGACATATTTCGACTAGTGGAAATGTCCAATTCAAAAACCTCCATCTCTTTACTTAAATATATGTATTCCCGAATTAATTATTATAATTAAAGTCCAGATTAGAAGATACAAAGAGATCTTCAATTGTCTATTAAATACACTGTAAATATTCATTACGGAACCTTATACTTATTAATACTAGGGAATGTTTTGGCGTTTTGAAAATTTGTTGGTTATCCTCATGTAAACATATCATTATAGGTAGGAAAGAAACACAATCAAAAGAAAAACAATACATATATTAAATTTAATCTCTTAGAATTGGTATGATAAAAATTTATAATTTTATTTTTAAGTTTAATTTCAAGGGGAGAACAAACATCTTTGTAATTAACAAAATCTATTTTCTATCAAGATACGGTTTTAATCAATTAATGAATAGCCTCATTGATTTACATATTTGATGATTCAGAGATATAAAACTTTGATACATATTTTGAATTGCACAAGTATGTTACCTGTCTTCTCCTTGTTATCCCCGTATTGTTGAAATATACATTTGACTATACAAGAAAAGATTTATGATCCTGAATTATTTGGTAAGATGCTTGTTTATGCTCAAGTGATTTTCAAGAAGTTAGAGGAGGAGAAGTCTCTAACAATTTCTCCTATTAAAATTGAAGAATTAATTTATATCGATGATCTTTTTTTATATAAAATATTTGTGAAAAACAACAAGAGAAAACTCCAAGAACATAAAAAAAATATATCAACAATAACTAAAAAACTAAAAAATTATAATTGTGAATATAAACACGAAGACGCCAGAAAAGCAAAATATAAACATTATCAAATAAATATCAAAATTAAAGAACTAACTAAGGGCAAAGAAGTAATCAGATCTAGTTCTTACCCATTCAACATAAATATTCCCATCAGGATTCAACTTCCAGATTTCTTTCAAAATCACTAAAATAGTAACACTAGAAGGGTTCATTAAATCATCCTTAATCAATTTTTCAAAAGCTTTATAATATTTATCCCTACATTCTGATCCATGAATGTCAACTCCAGTTATGAACATTGGATAAATTAGCAAACATCTACTAAAGTAAGTCGTATGCTGCTTGAGAAGTCTCGAAACGATGGATTTTAAACGCGTGATCAATAGTATTGTTTTTGTACTCGATGATTGCATCCTGTATAATAATTGGTACATTAACAATTCTCCCACAAACTTATAAAGATCAAATAACAACTTGTATTCTTCACTAATCAATAACTCATTAGCAGGGAATATACTTTCCAATTTATTTTCATAATAAGTGGTATGTAGTAAAATTGAATTTATACCAGCATCTATAAATTGTAGATTTCTTAGTCTTCTTGAAAGTGTAAAAATTTCAGAATATATTTTTATTATTGGAGTAACTAATTCTAAACCATCTATAGTCAGAATACTTGAGTTGGAAATAAAATCTCCTTTAATAAATTGTTCGTTACTAAAGGATATTGTCGTAGTCATTTCAAAGTATTGCAAGAATCGCAAAATGGCAGCAACAGAAGCAACAGAAGGTAGTTCGTTTTGTAATATTATCTTAATATTCAATAAATGTTTGGTAAATGAATTGATACCCCTTGTTTTATAATTATCTATCAATAACATTAAACAATGAAATGAAATCTGAACATCAGAAGAATAACCCAATTGTTCTCCAGATTCAATCTGTAATAATCTATTGGTCAACTCTTTAATCCTCGAAGTAAAATCTATATGGGAATATTTTGAACTTAATTTCTTATTATTTAGAATCAAATTACAGCAATAGCAGTCTAACGCTGTTAATACATGCGTGTTTATCATAGATATACCATGCAAGTTGTTCATCACAGATAAAGGAACCAACTTTTGATTTATTATAGTATCTTTGATATAAACTGATTGCAATAGACAAGGTTTTGAAACAGATTGTTTTAATGAAGGTGAGAGACTTGGAAAATCATATTTCATCAAAACAGATGATTTTGGTTTTGTATTTAAATCATGTAGAATTATACTATGGTTATATTTGGTAGTGCTTGGTGAGTTTGGTGAATGGTGAGACATGCATTGAGAAGAATAGCATAAAGAAGAAACTGAACTTTTAGGAGAATCAATAGGGCTATCTATAACCAACTCAGAAGAATTTGAAATACGCTCAGAAGTTTTTATCTCTGTGTAACTCTGCTTGAAACCTTTAATATCACACATGAAAAACTTTGTTGGAGGAGGAAAACAGTCGTGACCTGATTTCTGACATCTTAAACAAATTGGTTTTAAACCATCACACTTTTTCTTCTTCCGACGGCAAGTCAGACAACCGTTAGAGCTTCTTTGGAATTTGGCAGAGTGTTTTCTTCCCTTTTTGGGTGTTTTGCCTTTGGCGACTTTGCTGTTGATCGAAATGGAAGTTGTGGAAGTTCTGGTGATTGGTATGGCCATTTGGTCTCTTTCTGAGTTAAGAAGCTTGCCGATCATGGTGAGCCAATACATTTAATCTAAGTAACATAAGTTATCTCTTCTTTAAAATAACATAAAGATATAAGGGGTCAAGCGTTATATATACTCCCGGTATATACGAAGTGAGCAAATAGTTGTCTTAGTTAACAAAATAGAGCAAATTAGCCGCTTCATCTAATTTGCTAATCTTATATCCCAAGTTCCAATCAGCCGGTTGGATAGAAAGATGTCACTATTTTTTATGAAGTATCAATTGTAGATATACGTTTCCTGGAAGTTTCTGTAAAATAGAGGTTTGGCCAGACTGTTCATATCAACAAAATTGCCATATTGGGAAGCTCATTGCAGTTCCCGAGCAAATACATTTTTACTAGTCTCTTTTAAGCACATATCTCCTGTGTTTACACCATATCTGCCAGCCATCTTCAAAAGCAACAGAACGTTGCATAAACGATGGTTGTATTATATGTGCTTATACTGTATACAGAAGCACGGTTATAAAAATAAAACAGAAACAAAAACAAAACAAAAACAAATATGTAAAGAAAACAAATGTAACAAACGAAAACAAAGAGTTGATAACATATTAATAAAGCTAAGATACAACAAAAACTAAAAGACTGTGATTAATAGTAAATCAACTAGTGGTTGTTTCTCCGTTCTCAGTGGACCAACAATCCAAATATAAATCGAGTAAACAACTTGCACTCCAAGCTTGTGTAGGACTTGAATCACTACAAAAGTCGCCATCCTTATTAGTCAACTCTGTCAATCCAGCCCAAGTACTATCATATAACCATCTCTTATGTTCAAGCAATCTCTTAGATAACAACTGATGTAAATAGTCACTTGGTCTACCATCACTAGTAGTACAACTTGGGTGCTCTTTTAAATGAACACTTCTATAAGCTCTTAAGAAATACCCTAGAATCCAACACCATTCTGGCCCTTGATGATAATTACGACCTTTTGAGGTTGCAAAATCATCATTATCTTCAGAATTACGATAGTATGGTCTGTAATTGAAATCTGAAGGATCCAATGTCTTTAAACCAATTGGTCCTCTTAACACTTTATCCGCAATTTGAATGGCCTTTAATACTTTATCCGGTGAAAATAATTCTGGTGCAACTGTAACCGCAATTGGGAAATTTCCTCTGAGTTGATAATCTTCGTATGGTTTTCCGGATCTATAGATATCTTTATAAATACCTCTTCTATTAATGATATGAGAATCAACATCATATTTATAATCATCCTTTTGATCTTCTGGAATATAAAAGCATCTTTCAAAATTATCTTGAATTAGTCTATTCCAATGTTTAAATGTAACTTTATCGCCATTCTGATTAATAACATGATCATAGTCAAACAATCCTTTTTTATTCAATTCAATAACAAATCTTAAAGTAGACTTCAATAACCCAATGATTTCCACATCTGCGCCATCTCTTGGTGTACCAGGGATACCTTTATTACCAGCTTTTCCACTTTCACCCATTTTATCCATCCAAGTACCACAATTGAATTGATTACCACCAAAAACTAACCCATTAGACCAATCAACCTCGATATTAACATTAAAACCTTCATCTTTCATCTGGGAGTCAATCTGAGTACCGGCATTAGCCTCTCTATAGTTAATACCGCCTGCGTGTCTATTCAAAACTTCATAAATAATTTCTCTAATAGTACTTTCGTAACTAAATGCTATTGGATCATCAAATTTCACATATGTATCATCTAATGGGAATCTTCTCTTAACTTTACAATCTAAAATGTCCTCACCCTTTGGTGCGTAGTAAATATAATCCTGAATAGCTTGTAAGAAAAACCATACTGCATCCCTAGAATTGTATCTTGGTTCTTTACCCGATCCTAATAAATTTGGGATCAAACCATGCTTCAATGTCATAGCAAAATTTAAAATATGTTGCTTAGCTATATCAAAACGATTTGTAGCTAACAATAAACCTCTAACGGAAATGAAAACATCTCTGCCCCAACATCTCATGAAATCGTAACTGAAATGAGGCAAACCTGCAGCCATAGATGGAACAGTTTCAAATGGATCAATTGATGCAGAGTTCATTACACCAACCATTTGAACTGAACATAATGCCAAACTTTGAACAAACCATGTACCTTTTTGAATTTCAGGTGACATTAAAGATATCGCCTTGAATCTTAATGCTTCATAAGCAACACCAACAGTCAACGCAAAATATCTTGGAATCATAAAATTGGGAACTTTCTTAATTCTTTCAAATCTGCTTTCAATCCATTTTCTAAATTCAGTTACCGCCTTCCTGTTCTTTTCAAATTTAGTTAATCTATTTGAAATGAAATCTAATGCCCAAGTACCATCTCTTAAATGGTTAACAATAGGATGGTCCAAATCATTATTTTTAATCACATTTCTTAACACAGATATAAAGCCTTGAATACCCGCATAAGATAAATGCCCATGGTTTGGAACACTGTAAACACCATCCATACCATAACTAGCGTCACGCTCTTCACTTTCACATTTATATAGGATTCTATTGATATCAATTAAATCCAAGTTCTGAGCAGCATCCAAAGCCCCAGTTCTGACAAAATGGTATAACTCATCATCACAGTCTTCAACAAACGTAGATAAAACCGCAATTGAACCTTGAGGGAAATATTCTGGGAGAGTTATCACAGCGTTTCTTGTGTTTGGAGTAACTTTAATTTCAAATGGAGCTAGCTTAGTTAATTCAACAGGAATTGATTTAATATGTTTCAAATCTGGAGCAGTTGATGAGTTTGACTGTAGATCTGGGTTATCAGACTTCCTGGATAAGGTATAAGCAAACTCATGCTTAACTTGAGTACCAATTAAAGTGATAGGAGCCAAAGATTGATTATCATCTTGGTAGAATTTTGTTCTGGCAATTAAAAAGAAACCTTTACCCGTTTTAGCATTAGTTCTATGAACAGTGATGTATTGACCTTCATGATGAACATGCATTTCATTACATTCCAAATCTTCAACACTCTGATTTGCTAACTCTTCTCTAACGGAATTCAATTTCTTTTTAACTTCACCAATACCATTACCAAAGCTGTATAATCTTGTGTCATTAACAACATCTAATAGCTTTGGATAACATTCATCATACCCAAAAGTTGTACCAGTTGCGCAAGAACAAATAGAAACTAGAGCAGCATTAGGTAAAGTATCTTCGACAGTTCTCTTTTCGTTAGGCATTTGATTATCATGGGTACAATCCATAAATAAAGCATGAGGAGCTTGAGCAGTAATCATTTCAGGAATTGGCACTTCAGATTTTTTTACGATATCTTCCTTATTCTTAACCTCAAAAACACTGGAATGGGCAGGATAAGCAATTTCATCTAATGGCAACCACCTGAAAGAACCAATTGGTCTACCACCATGTCTATGGACTAATCTAGATAATTCTCCAACAGACCAAGCTTGCATAGCTTCTCTAATCAAAGAAGAAATACCTAATCTTTCAACAAATAAAGTATCAACATCCTCACTACCTGTAAATAGTTCAGCAACAACATATAAATTTGGATTAACTTCTCTAGCAGCATCTAGTAAAGCTTCACCAACATGAATTGGAGTGGAATGACAGTTGTCAATTCTAAAACCATGGAAGATAGAGGCAGAAAGTTTTGCATACTTAATCATTCTACTCCACAAATGAGGAGAATCTTCAGGACCTGAACCGTAACGTAATTTAACACAATCACCCCAAACAATAACTTCTCTTCTTAAATAACACTTCGATTTACTGGAAGCAAAATCTACCAATGGATCACCACCCCAAACCCAGCCATTGTTAGCTAATGCCCATTCTTTACCATTTTTATCTTCAAATCTTGTAAAGTAAGGCTCAGTTAATGGGCTATGTTCAGTAATTTCACCCATCTTAGGACCATTTCCCTCTATTCTTTGATATTTAATTCTATTATAAATTTGTTCCAAAATTTCATTATTGTCATCATCATAAACTCTATAGAATGGTACATTAATTTCATCTAGAATCCTACTAGCATGATCTTTAATCTCAGAAAATTCAATATCACCATAAAGTGTTAGTAGAATATCAGCAAATTTCAGAACATCTAATTTATTTTTAAATCTTGCACCTAAAATAAATTCCTTTTCAGTTGCGCATTCATCTCTAACAAAATTGGCAATCTTACTTAAATTTGAATCAAGATCAGAAGGAATGTTAACAGAACCAGTTAGTTTTTTCTTATCTTCGAGCCAAACAATTTCCAATAAATCTAAATGTTCGATGACATTAACAACGTAAAACTGCCATAGTTTTAACTCACCCAAAACATGAATCTTAATACCATCCATAACTTTTAAGAGGTCAGAAGAGTCTTTAATGATAGTTGGATATCCATGCCATTTCATAGACTTACTAAAATGTAATAACAATTTGTCTAATTGAATAGCAGAAATCAAATGAGGAGCAGTTTCTTGGTTGTAACCAATATCAGGATACTCTCTTATCCATTTTGAATTGTTGGCTGTATGATTAAAAACAACATCAGTCATTGAAAGTAAGCCATGCTCAGTTTCTAAATCCTTAATTAGTTTTTTAACTTGAGGAATACCACCTTTAAATATTTGAGGATCAAATTTCAATTGATCGTATATAGAATAAGGAGAATTAGATTCACCACGTTGTTGTAGAGGGGTGAAATGAACCATATTATAACCTTTTCTAGAAACCTCTTTGAAAACAGGTTCCCAGTCTTTCTTGATATTACTACCCATCCATTTAGAAACTAAAGATTGCATGGACACAGCATTCAGAGTTAAATATTTGCCATTTATATACAAAGAAGGCGGAACCACAAAATAAAATTTTCTTGTAGTGGTGAAGCTTTCGTTATCGTCCTGGTCCAAATTATTATAGCCCAAATAGTAACAATAGGCACCTGGTCTATAAATCTTAACATCGATTTGAGAATCCTCGTGAAATGAATGGTTTATTCTGTGACCATAGAATTTACCTCTTTTATAAGGTCTATTCGCAGAAGGGGGGGCATCTGTCCAAATAGTACCACCATTAGTAATACGAGAGCTGGAAACTATGTAGAATCTAAGAATAAATGAAGGGTCATCCGGACCAGCATTTGGATTAGGAGGAGTAGCAGGAAAGGTTAAAACCCCATTGTTGTTTCCAACAATTGGCTCACCAGTATCATTGAGTCTAAGCAAAACAATTTTCGTCATTATGGATGTCGGAAAGGATGGGACTTCAAGTAAATATATGGCAATATCCTATTTTGTTCTATAGCTTGTGTGGGGAAAAAAGTACACTAATACAGAGTGCAATTGAGAAACAAATCGATAGTATATGAAACTCAAAGGCAATTCTGTAACGATGGAAATATAAAGGTAAGAAAAGTTGAAGGTAAATGAGTTTGAGTTAACAATGTTGCAAGAAGTCTGCTGTTTTCACCTGATGTCATCTGGCCACTGAGTTGATGCTTTGTTGATGACCGGGGCAAAGAAGCAGCAAGGCATATGAGGCACAGCATGTGGCGCAATTTGTGATTTAGCTTTCTCTTATTTGCATAATTGTGTGGCGGTGGTTTTTATGTAAACTGATGTAAGCTAATGGCTGCACTTTGTAAAACAAGTTAAAAAAAGATATATTTAAAAGAAGTCCAAATTACGAGAACTTTAATTTTTAATCAATTAAATATATTTTAAGTATTTAGCATGATAGTCGTCCATTCATTTATATATCTACCTTAAAAATACTTTTAGAAATAGCATAACTCAACCAATTCTTGCAAGTCGTGAAGTCAAAATAACCTCAAACAATTTTATAGTTCACCACCTCTATTAAAATTCAACCACTGTTTCTACTTTATTATTATTATTTTCAAAGAAGAAACTGTTCTATTCATTGAAAAGCTTGTGACATCATACAATTTTTCATATTATCTTTATGAAAGGCCACTTTTCCTTGCACGACATATGCATTGCTGAACATGAAATACAATGACATGTTAGATTAAATACATTTTTGCCAATGCTTTTAACGGTTCCAGTAATAATCGAAGTTTGTATAAATACAATATTTGCTATTCAATACCACTGAAGATGAATTTGAATGGTCTCCCTTTTTCTAAAAAATTCGAGAGATTCAAACTTAAGATGGCATAGGATGAAGCTTCTCGGAAAGACTTTAAAATAAAAATGATGAATTCAGGACACGCCACCATTTATAGCATTGAAAGATTTAATCGGTTAGAAGAGTAGATAAAGTGAGATATTTTTAGGTTTAATACATCTTATTATTCTAGTAATAAGGGATATACCATGGCCGTAAAATGTGGTTGTGAAAAATGGATATTGAGGAAATTCTACTGCAGTATATGAAATTGGGTAAAAAGGTCATTTTGATATTTTGTTTTGTCCCTGATATTTATAATTCCATAAATATGGTATCCCTTTTAAATGAGTTATCTGTTTCAGTTGTTGCTGTAATTGTTATCCAGCGAACATATGCTACCTAACTTTATTGAAATTGGTGGTTTTGCTACTATTAACGTTTTGTTTTCACTATCAGGCGAAGTTGATATTGCTAGTATGTCTGGTTCCTTTGGTTCGGCCTATATTGTTTATGCCGCTGGTATAATTCACCGTTGCACAGGCCATTTTTATCCATCCAAACTTGGCAAAAGGAGCTGCTGAGTTATACATCATGGGTGTCTATACTGACACTCAATATGCTGTTTCCATTGGTCTATTTATATATGCTGATATAATTGCTGATATTAACCTAATGGAAAACCCTGAATCTGTACAATCTGTCTTGACTGCTGATTGGAACCATATTTCAGTTAGTGGTGACGTCAACAATTAGGTTTTCTCATCCCCAAGAGTTGTACGATAAAATCATTGATAAAGATGGCAATGTGGTTGTCATCAACGATACTTGATATTTCACCACTTTACTAAAAATTATTTACACTGGTGCTTACTCTTTTAATATTGAGCAAGAGCGCTTACCATTTTAGGACTATGTTGTGTCTCCTTACTTCATCTTTGAAGAAATGATTTTGACGATCACATATGTTGTTGCTGATAATGATAGAAGTTATAACTTCCTGTTTTACAGTAACTTACGTAATTGGTCCCATGACCTTGCACTATGTCAGGGCTACAGTAATTTCAATGTTACTATTATTAACTCCTTGAATAGCACCGTGTTCTTCGACTGCATTTTGAAGGCTATTTTCCTCTTTGCCTCGATTGGAGATGATATTATGCTACGGGTAATGGAACCCCATTCAATTTATCCCAGGATTAATGCAATTGTTTTTTTTTTTTTTTTTGAATCATGCAGTTGTTTAAATGTGGTAATAAACAATAGATAATTCATGATGGATGACGTTAGGAGAAAATGATTTGTCGCATTATGAAAAGATAGATAGATAGTTGTTAAATTTATAAACTAGATCCTGTTTTTTAATAGACTGAATTTATGAAACCAGCCAAAATAAACCTATAGAATATTCAATATAAGTCTCACCATTAAAAAGTTAAGGGTGTACGGAGGTCATAGATGCCTCTATACTTTAAACCACATGTTGACCACTCAACTAAACTGTGAATAGAAGTTCAAATAACTATGGATGTCTAAGCAAACCAAAACAATTAATTGACTGTTTTGGTCTTACATGATATAGCATAACCTATGAATTATAAGCAATATTAGTAATTTAAGCAGTTGTACACCTACTCAAGAAGCTTTACAATAAGGTTAGATTTATTTAAAGGACTAGAATTGGCGTTGATTTTACAAGTCAATTGTGTTTTTTGACTAAACCTCTTGTGAAATAATACATAAAGAATTTACGGGAAATATGTATAATTTAAATATTCCACAAATTAAATTTGTTGCAATTATTGTAGGTGACCCAGCAGGTATTGCCGCTTCTTATGAATTTACAAGAGCTTTAAAAAATGGTACTCCAGCATTTGGTCACAAATCAATTAAAAATTTAGAAGCAGCTAATAAGAACTATTTTGATAAAGTCGTTGTTTTGAAAGAAATCCGGACTTTGGTGGAGTTTGGTCTGAGAAGGTTAGAGGTTCAAAAATTACTGATCCCGAACTTCCTGATTTCGAAGCACAAACTAAATGGAGCAACCCTAAAAATATTTTCAGGAAACGTACTATTAACGATGACTTAGAAAAGAAATTGGTTGATTCAAGTTATAAAACGCCAGTTGTTGTTGAAAATGATGCTAAATCTAAGGAAAGTCTAGTTCGTTATCAGTGGAGATCATCTGCTGCGTATGATGGATTATTTACCAATGTTACCAATAGATATATGTCTTTTTCATTTGATGAGAGATCCGAGGATGAATTAAATAGATTATCTGAGAAATACAAGTATTTGGAAGTTTTCTAAAGTGGAGTTGATGTTAGTGAATACTTGGAAGGTGTTGTAGAGAATAACGATTTGGAAAGATACTTCAGGTATAATTCCAATGTCGAAAGAGTCAGGAAATTGGAAAATAGTAAATGGGAAGTTACTGTTAATGAATTAGTTAACGAAGGAGATAAAGTTATTGATAAATGGTATACTGAACAGTTTGATGCTATTGT